>CM076687.1:42029545-42629545 GCA_038501925.1 Xenopus petersii | reverse complement strand
TCTGGAAGATGGCACATTGGCAGGTCAAGTCAGTCTGATAATAAGGGAATCAACCTTAAAATTTGCATTCATTTAAACTCTGTGAAATTGTCCAACTGCTCAGTGTCGGACTGGCCCAAAGGGATACCAGGAAAAGTTCTGGTGGGCCCAGGTGTCAGTGGGCCCTCATGCTGCTAAACTTTTGGCATATTTCATGGTCATTCCCTATTTCTATGAGAACACAGAGGCAAAATAGGTGGAATAATAGATTGTAGTATGTAAAGAAAAGAGACTAGGAGAATAGTGAGGAGAGGAAGAAAATAGTACTGAGGGTGGGCCCCTGGTCTGTTTTTGGATGGGCCCCTGGTGTCCCAGTCCGACACTGCAACTGCTCCACAAGGAAGGCTACAGACTATTTAATTACAGGTGCAAGATAAGTGCAGTGAGAATGCTGCTTCCAACACTATATTGCTCATCTTGTATATATCTTACATAAAATCCCTCAGCTTCCTGATATTACACTGCAATCCAATATCAGACTGGTTGCAGGAAAGCGATATAGAACCAGATTTAGGTCGGAGGAGCTACAGGAGCTTTAAAGGCTAAAAAATCATGACCCTAACAACCCCAACAAGAATTGTGCCTAGCCACTGCAGCACTGCTACTATGCTGTGCACCAGGTTAAAGAATAAGTGACCCTAAGCACATTTGAAATTTACATTATTTTCTTTTTAAAAGTTTTTCCATTTTAGAGCTTTATTTTTATTTACTGCTAATATTACATATTTTGCAACAACGGGTTGACCTTCTTGTTAGTTCCTGTAAATTGTACAGTCAAAGTGATATACCTTTAGAAGGAAAACGGAGAATCCTTCTGATGTTTTGCTGTTTTTAAATGATACATCGATTTACTTAATATAATTTCATGTGTGGGTGGTTAGTTGGCATGTTACTTCACAAGGCCATCCTGGTGAAGATGGTTTACATTTTTAATTTCCTTGTTCTGACACCTCAACCTCGACTACTTTTAGAGTTTTTAAAATAAAGCTCTAATTTTAGTTTTAGAGAAATACTAAAATCCACACATTTTTAGAGAGAGAATACAATTTGTGAAAAAAATTTAAATCTGAATTTTATTAAATCGCCCTCTTAGTGTTTTGATTCACATTACCTTTCCTTAACATTTTAAACTTAAAAATCTAGTTCTTGTATTGAATTCTATTTATTTATAGAAATAGAAAAGATGATTTCAAATCAAAAACTTATCTTTGCAACATTACATGTCTAGCTTGTAAATAAAAAGCACCTGCAATGTATTATAAAATGTCTTGCGTAACACAAATGAAGCCTAGCTATAATTTTCACTGTAATATTTTTACAGTAAATTCCCTGTCCTTGAATATTTAACATGTTGTTGTTCTTTTAAATGTAATCCAGTTCAATGCAGGAAATATTCACTGATTTACTTACAATACATTGATATTTTGGATTTAGCATCTGACTATGTATTTATCTTGTATACTATAGTCATTGGCCTCTGTTACTGACTAGTGTGTTATAATTTACTGGCTTGTCAGTACACTTTGCAATATCAAAAAGCCTTTAAGAACTGCTGACTCAGCTGACTCAGTATGCACTTATCATTTAGCATTGCAATAAAAATTAGTTGGTCAAAAATGTTCTTTGCTTGGCTTAAGAGAGCTCTATCATTCTATCATGTCAAATAATGTATTAGTAATGAACTTCAGACATCAGAATCCTTCTTTTAGCTGGTCTTCCCCTTAAGTGACTTTCTTCCGTCTAATCTATTCTCTATTCTGCAGGCAACCGTAGTGACCTTACTAAATCCTGCTTATGAGCTGATTCATTTAGAGGTGTCTGACAGTTGATACTAGTGGCAATTATAGGTAAGAATAATAGCCAGTTATAGAAAGTCCATTTCCCAGAAAAGGTGGCATGTGTATTGGTAGCTCCTGCATTGATTCCAAAAGAAACCAATAGTATGTAATTTTAAAAATGTTAATCTCGCTACCTGAGGTCTTATATCATAATTGTCTCTTGATTACTTTTAGGTTTCAGCTGCTGACCATTTGCTTTATCTTTTTTTAATAATATACAATCCCATCCTATCCCTAAAAACACATACAGTATATTCTAAGCCCTGTTGCAGTAGTTTTACATAGCCTTATTTCCAGATAATCCTCTGGCCTTGAAGTCCTCCCATTGTTCTATCTATCTCAGATTTTTCCAATCACTGTAATAGGCAGCTAATAATTTAATAGTTTATACTATAGGGACAATATGCAGTAATTCATGTACAGTTATACAGTTACATTTTATTAAAAAAAACTGCATAAAGTCTATGGAAAAATCTGGAACTGAATTTGGGAATACATTATATCTATCTATCTATGAACTTTGTATTACAAAGAATACTTCCTCATGCTGCCCAGTGCAGAATATCTTCACTTAAAAAAGGTTACCAGGGGTATGCACCACCAATCAGTGGGCAGAAGGCAAAGCTACTTAGGGCCCAAAAGAATAGTGTGGATAGCCATCAGACATTTTAGCAGTTATTAAATTTGAACTAATCACCAGCCAAAATCACAAAAGCCCTTATTGTAATGAACAGCACTACAGCATATGAAAAAACCTTTAGCAATGTGGTTTGGTGCAGTCCAACAGTGTAAAAAGCTGTGTAAAATAAATGGCAAAGGTGTGTGCAATTTTATACCATGCAAATGGCAGATTTAAATGTACAGCAGGGACAATCTTCCTTGAGTCAATGAATCCAACAGTATGTTTTTTGGACTGCAAGATCGATGCTGTGTAAATAAGTGAATAACATGCAACCTTTGTGGACATAGTGCCAGAATTGAATCGGGACCCCGGATGCTAGACCATCACTGTATTGGTATGGGAACTGTTATCCAGAATGCTTGGGACCTGAGGTTTTCTGGATAATGGATATTTTCGTAATATGGATCTTCATACCATAAGTCTACTAGAAAATCATGTAAACATTCAATAAAACCAATAGGCTGGTTCTGCTTCCAATAAGGATTAACTATATCTTAGCTTGGATATTGTATGCGGTACTGTTTTATTATTACAGAGAAAGGGGATTTTTTTTCTAATTAGGCTATTTGGATAAAATAGAGTATATTGGAGAAGGCTTTTCCATAATTTGAAGCTTTCTAGATAATGGATCCCATACCTGTACCACACTTTCCTAATAAGTTGACAGACATAAAATAAACACATTGATGGAGCATTTGCAACACTTGTGTATGTATTTAGAAGGGTAGGGCAGGATAGCTGCAAATTATTTTTGCCATGGAGGTTCTATTATTTGCCATGGACTGACCCATGGCAGGTTTCAGTTGTCAAAGTTACTCCTAGGAAGATTTACTGAAATCCATGTTTTTCTACACAATTTATCCTGTATTTGAATGCAGTTCAAAAATAGGTTTAATTGGGGGAGTACATACAAACACTAACTAATGTGATTTTTTTCAATCTAGACAGCCAGAATAGTTCTAATCACTTTAAAATGAAATGAAGGCAATTCACATGGTGATTACTACTTTCGAAATGCTAAAATCATGTCTTGTATTCACTAATATCTCTGTGTTAAAGCTCTTAACGTTCATAACGTATGTAAACTCAACCCCATTTCTACCAACAAAACTATAAAGTATAAAGCACAGACGTTGATAATATTTCTTGCTGTTCTTGTGTTTGTGTAAGAAAAATAAAACATGCTGCAATGTTCCTATCACATGACAGTTATAAGCTTATGCATAATAAACAGTCTCTCCCCTGTCAATTTAATATAACGGCTTAATGGCTTCCTGGCATTATCTTTTATGTGTAATATTCTCTTCTCACATGCAGAGCCTAATTACAAGTAATGACTTATGCTCATACGTCACAGACAGGGACCTGTTTAAATATGACCTCTTAGGCATATCTCACTTATCAGCTTGGACTTGTATAATGTAATGTGCACAACATCTCATAGCAACTTTAAGACAGCTAGTCAACAGCGAATAATAATGCATCTATTGCGCAAACGTGTCCAGCAATAGATAAATGTTTAAAAAGCTGTAGTGCTATCATGTACTGCATTTATAAATGCAAGACAGAAAGCAGTTTCATGGTTTATATTTTCTACACTACTGGTTCTGACTCCCGAAACAATGTAGAACAGACCAGTTTATTAACAGGTCTGGATCAGAACTGAATTCTGCCACATTGTTTCAAGAAAGTGCAAACAACTAAAAGACATAAACAAATACTGTTTTCAATTGCAGTTGCAATTGGAAATTTGAATGCATGTCTTTCATTATGCAAATAGAAATAAAAAGATTGTAGGAACAAACTTCCCCTTTTATATAGAGGATTAACTTCTGCACTCAAAGGCAAGCAAAAGCAGGGTTATACCCTTGCGTATTTATTCTGCAAACGTGCATGTTTGCAGAATAAATACGCAAGGGTATAACCCTGCTTTTGCTTGCCTTTGAGTGTCAGTGTTTTCTTGGATTGTCTCCCATAGACTCCATTTTATCCAAATAATCCAAATGATAAAAAATGATTTCCTTTTTCTCTGTAGTGATAAAACCGTACCTTGTACTTGATATAAACTAAGATATAATTAATCATTATTGGAGGCAAAACCAGCCTATTTGATTTTTACATGATCTAGTCGACTTAAGGCATGAAGATCCAAATTACAGAAATATCCCTTATCTGGAAACCCCAAAGTCCAGAGTATTCTGGATAACAGCTCCCATACATGTACTTCAAATGCTATTCATCAATTCAGTTACATACAATATAAACAATAAAGAAAAGTCAATGATAACTAATATGCATGATGTGGGCACATACTGTATTCATTTTACTGGTAATATGTGCTGGAGCTGTTTTTCAGAAAGTCAAAGCAATATTGCTCAATACAACTTTTCTCCAACTCTCCCAGGCAGCTATCCCATTAACCTAATGAATCCCAGATAATTCTCAAATGAGAATGGTATCTGATCTGTGTATGTTTGACGCCATGTTCTTTGTTCATGCAGTTAGAACTAGAAGAGTTTTCAGAACAATATTACCCAAGCTGTGTAGGTTCAGACATTTATGCATTTTATAGCATGAACTATTCCATTGTGTAGCAAACACAAGTATTTCTAACTGCAATGAGTGCTAAAAAAACATTTATAGATCTATAGATATTGTGAGTCATTATGTTCTTATTGACATTCCACACATATCGCTTGTATTAACAGCCACAAGGGTGATATTGAATAAATGCTAGCAGCACCTGCAAATACCTTCATGCACAAATGCGGATAAACCGTGAAGAAATGTTCTTGCCATAAGTATGTACTTTTATTATCTATTTTGAATTTGCAGCTTATGGAAGATAGCTGAGTATATATTCCCGTTAAATGAATGCTGTGCTGGGAATTAGTCAATGCATAAGTAAGCTTTTGTTTTGTTTGTTTTTCCTTAAATATTTTTATTTCTATTCAATGCATTTGCAAGCATTATATTTCTAATTGCGATTGCCATGATGATCAGGCTGCTCAATAATGAATCACTATTTCATTTATGCAAGTTTATTCTCTGTTTCTGTGAGGAATATATTATTATACATTACACATTACTATAATGACAGGTTTATTATTACTTAGTCTACACATGCATATATTACCTGTAATCACATCTGCTCATCAGCTTCAATAAACTTGACCAACAGACCACTAGCACAGAACTTAATTTGCTAGGTGACTAAAATGTTTTCTTATTGGAGTAAAGCTCATAAAACAAACATACTGAAAACAAAAATAAAATGCTCTAAAACTAAAGAAAATTGGGTTTACCAGGCTTTAGCAGATGAATCTAACAAATCTTCCTTAAGCAGTAGCTAATTGCAGGATTGCCTCATACTGACATAGTAATTTAGGTTGACAAAAGACACAAGTCCATCAAGTTCAACCTTTTAAGTCTATATACATTATAACCTTCCTAACTGCTAGTTGATCCAGAGGAAGGAAAAAAAAAACATTTGAAGCCTCTCCACTGTGCCTCAGAGGGGGGGGTAGAAATTATTTCCCGACTCCAAAATGGCAATCGGACTAGTCCCTTGATCAACTTGTACTACAAGCACTCTTTCAAAACCTTGTATTCTCTCCCTTATTAAAAAGCCATCCAACCCCTTCTTAAACCGATCTAATATCTCAGCCAGTATGACTGATTCAGGAAGAGAATTGCACATCTTCACAGCTCTCACTGTAAAAATCCCCTTCTGAATATCTAGACCGAACTTCCTTTCTTCCATCAAAATGGGTAACCTAGTGTCAGCTGGAAAGACCTACTGGTAAATAAAGCATTAGAGAGATTATTAAATGATCCTCTTATATATTTATACATAGTTTCATATCATGCCTTAAACAACTCCTCTTTGTCCAGTCTTTCATTATAGCTAAGATTTTCCATACCTTTCAACAACTTAGTTGCCCTTCTCTGCACCCTGAACCCTGGAGCAGGCACTCAATGAAGGCAATCTTCCACCAGGCAAATAAATATCAAAGTGAAGTTTATTGTGTCCACAGCCTTAAGCGTTTCGTGATAAACACTTAATCATAGTCCATGGTGCTAATACCACATACAGATGCTGTTTTTCCCCCAGAAGACTAAAATGTATAAGGGCTTATTTTTGTTCTCTGGATATGTTAAAATACTCTTCTTGCAATTCCTCTCTTGAAATAAATAGAGAAAGGAAAATGTTGGAAAAGCATGCTCATCTAGTAAACCTTTGCATTATATGGACAAAAACAAACATACTCAGGGCAGCCTTTCGTTTAAAGACACCCAACATTTAGCTTTTGTCCATTTTTTTACTCTTAGCAACAGGAAGCCCATTGAAATAATGAACACACTTTACTTGTAACCTATAGTAATTAATAGCAGGTCTTATTTACTGGTCTTCTTTTTGCATATTAATGACATGGAACTGAAATTCCTGCAAAGTAGAGGTAATCTTTGGATACATACTCTAGATCACACTATACAGGGGTGTTTATGAACTGAAGATGATAAAAAAGTAACTCCTGCATTCTACTAGTTCTTTCTTAAAATAGTCACTATAATTGTACTAATCATAGCTACAATTTTTATATTGTGTGTTGCATTGAAAAGCAGTTTTAAGTAAAACCTTTTAGTATGTGTTTATTTAATTTCCAATGCATACATATGGCTTTTATTTATATTAACTAAAGTACAGAGCATGTAGACTCACTGTATGTTCTTAGTGCTTTTAAAATTTAAATGCTGTCAAGTATCTGGTGTGAATTGAGCTAGAATCCTTAAAATGCAGTATTATAACTAAAGAATAAATATTTTTTTAAAATTAAATAGGAAAAATAAGTGTAATTCAAATATTACTTTGGAGTAGAGGTTTCCAGGCTAATATGCTAACTTTTGCTATTTACAACAAGCTTGGAAGACAGTAGTTCTTAAAGGGAATGTAAAGTCAAAATAAAAAATTCCCCTGTTAGGTCCCCTGCTGAAAAAGAAACATATCTAAAATATACTTTTATTACCAAATCTGCACCGTTTTCATAAAACTGGGAGGAAAGCAGCTTTTGAGTTAATTTATGTTTTGGTTTCTCTTAAGGTGGCCATACACAATGAGATCCGCTCATTTGGCGATGTCGCCAAACGAGCAGATCTCTCTCCGATATGCCCACCTTGAGGTGGGCAATATCGGGCTGATCCGATCGTGGGCCCTAGGGCCCAATGATCGGATCCTAACGCATGGGAAACGGGGGTCGGATCGCGGGACCGCATCAACGAATAGATGCGGCCGTGATCTAACGGGATCTTTGTCCCATCCGATCGAGATCTGGCCGACTTTCGGCCAGATCTCGATCGGGGAAGCCCATCGGAGGCCCCCATACACAGGCCAATAAGCTAACGACTTGGTCTGTCGGCAGCTTTTATCGGCCCGTGTATGGCCACCTTAAGTTGTTGGTTAATCTTGCTGTTTCCCTGCCCTTCAGAATTTGTAGGAGTGCCGATCATTTGAAGTAGAGCAGCCACCAGCCATATAAGATATGGCTTATTATATAAAACAGGCTGAAGTCCGTGCAAGTGGAGTGAGAGCAAAAAAAAAGTTCAGAAGATCATGTTTTTTTTATGAAACTTGTGAAGTTTTGGTAATAAAAATATATTAGAAATATGTTTCATTTTCAGCAGGGACTTTACATCACCTTTAAAATAACACACAATTAGTTTGTCTATGGGGATTGTTAAACACGGCGGTACACAGTAAATAATTTCTGCAGATAAAAACAGGCAAAGATAGAGTAGTAGTTACACTAAGATGTACTAGTTACAGAAGTATGACACCCTCTGTTAACAAAGCCATCCAAATGTTCTCTAAGGTGCTTTTCTCTACATTCTCTACTTTTTCTGTCCTTATACAGACAGACGTGCCTGAGGTACTAACATTGTTTATAGTCCAGAAAAATTGTATTTTAGTGGGAGCATTTACCAAATGCTGGACTCAATGTGCTGCACACCCTGCCGCCATCCCATGCGGTCGAATATATTCCAAGGAAACGAAAAATACAGCGGAGCACCATGGAGTCCAGTAAAAGTATTAAAAATGTTATTCAATATACATGTAAAAACAAATTACAGCAGCAGTGAACCCTGGCTATTACCCTAATCTAGTGGGGCAGTATACTAACATACATTCCCTTAGCTGCTATCTCTCTTACATCATTTTCCAGAGGATAGGAGACTCTTTTACCTCCTGCCTAAATTATATCTTACCACTTGCTCTCTTGATCTATTTCTTCTTATCTCATTTTTCCTTTCTCACCTATATTTACTCCGACATTCACTTCTCTCTGATATTTCTCTTTCTGCTTGTGACGTTGGTCTTGTATTTGGTCTTGTATTTGTGTCCCTTTACTCTGTAAAGTACCACAGCACTATAGAAGTAATAATGAGATTTCTCAACCGCCCCCAAATTATTTTTTGAATGAAGCCCCGATTTTTTTTCTGTCTCCCAGCACCATATAGCCTTCTAAAGTGGAGTCCAAAGATGTCTGACTAGCCAACTAACTACCCTATTGGAAGAAAATTCTTATTTCTAGGCCAACAGAAAAAGCCAACCTCCAACAGAGCATGCATTCTTCATGCATATAGTAACTACACAGCTTTTGCCTATTGCAAAGGGAGTAGTATTATTATATTAAATATTAAAATGACTTTTGTGCATAGCACAGACTTGATACTGAATACTTAGAATGCACATTTTGCTTTGTAAGAAAGCATGATTTAGTACTGGCACTATTTGCATTTGTTTTTTAAGCTACACCACAGCAGGGAGAAATTAATTAGTGCAAGTTATCAGTCAAATGGACACTGTTTGATGCATTACAAGTGACTGTAAAGTGACCTATGGTACAGTAAAGCATTTTGCATGCAACATTCATTACCATCTGATAGCTAACACTGCAGAGGCCATATGGCTCTAATGTATAGCAACATGTTACATTTATTCTCAGTGCATGCACAGTTTAAAAATTATAATACTAAGACAGTCATATCAAGTAACAATTTTACCCGAGTCATATTACAGATAAATTGGTATGCAAATTAAATAATTATCTGATGATACAGGTTTTTTCTGTGTATTTTCGAGATGTTGGATTTTTCTTTGCAAGCAAGACTAATGCATTTTTAGAAAAAATAAATGCAAGCAATCATGAAACCTAGTTTAATATGTTAAAGTGGTCTCTAATGAAAAGACAGCGTGAGGAGTGTTGTTAAATTGACTCTTGCTACTTTACATGTCATTTAGAGTTTAAATTGAGCATACAATTAGAGCTTAACAAACCACAACATAATTGTCCCTCAGGGCTTATAAAATCCGCCTTTTAGTTCCTTCTTGAAAGTGGTTGCATTTTGAAGAAGACTGGGAAGACTAATACCATTGGTTTCATTGCAGAGAAATGTGGAAGTAAAATTAGATGGCAGTAGCCAGTCAAAAATCAGTGTTGCAGTAGATGGCGTTATTATCTTTTCTCTTACATCATTTTTAATGCATGGTGCTGCATACCTGTGTGCAAGACATGATGAGTCCTTGCACTTGGGCCAGATTCAATTCAGTGAGAAAAAGATTTGCCTGTCCCCGGAACCATAGAAATGTTTAGCATACACATTCAGTTTGATTGTTATATAAACCAGTGCCAGAACCAGAGAAATGTGCAACCTGTACATTCTTATAAAATTTCTACATAGCCAGGATCCAGAACCACTGAAATGTTCTAACATACATTGTTGCATTATGCAAGTCTGTTACGAGCATTTCTCTAGCCTCTGAGCTAGCTGGACTCTGAATGAGTAAAATTATTTATCTATTATCCTCAGATGTTATCTATAAATTGTGGGTAACATAAAACCAAATTACTATGATGGACTTGATCTTAATATTTCACTATTTAACGTACAATAGATTGATCAAGCAGCACTTAATGAGTGGTTGTTATATTGGTTCAGTCACTCTTGTATAGCAAGTTCTACTTTCTCCCATGTGTAAGAGAGATTGTGATTTTGTTGGTACTAAAAAAAAAATAATAATCAATGAATTATGCATATATTGTGTAGTACAGAGGTGCCAAGACTCAATCCATTAGGGGTATACATCCAGTGTTGTTGTTGCTATCAGCAGCTACAACTTCTGAGAGGCCTTGCACTGAGAGGAAACAGACAATTTTGTATTTAACTAAACACCATCCATTTCTCAACCTATTGTTTTAAAAGTCTAAATAAAAATACAGATAATGTTGATGGTGAGTTGTATGTGGATACCTTAATGGTGTAACTCTTTTGTTACATACATTATAGCTAAAAATATATTATTGCACAAACCACTGCTGTTCTGCCAGTATGGCTAAAAACCATACCTATAAGCCATGTGCCCAAGTTGTATAGAGCAAATAAAGGAAATGATAATGGTTTTTTTTTTTGCTTGGCAAAATAAACATGCTGCCCTGAGTTTGGGCAATATACATGTTCTAAATTATTTTTTCACTGCCTAATGTGCTTGTGGTGGGGTACTGATAATAAAAAAATATATGTACAGTATGTTCAAATATAATATTTGTGTGTTAAATGTGTTGTATACTGCCACTTGTCATTGTCAGAACAAACATTTCTCTAATCTCCATCAACCTGAATCAAGCTCCGCCCAGTTCCCGCCCACTCCACATCACAGTGAAAAGATCACACAGACATCCATGGTAAAAAAGTTAACCCCCACACACAAGTGATAAAAAGCTATTGGGGACCAGGGCCCCCCTATAAATTAAAAAAAGCATTAGCACCAGGGCCCCCATTACAAGTTAAAAAAAATTAGGGCCCCAAAGAACATTTTTAAAAACATTTGTGCCAAGGCTCCTCCTTACAAGTTAAAAAAAAATTGGGGTCCCAAAGAACATTAAAAAAAACATTGGTGGCAGGGCTTTTTCTGACCTCTGGTCTTTTTTGGCGCTTCAGGACTTCAATTTCGGTTGTTTTCGGGACTTTGGGCCTTTTCGCCGCTTTGTGACTTCGGTTTCGGCTATTTCCGTGACTTCAGGTCTTTTCGCCGGTTCAGGATTTCGGCTTTTTATGCACTTCCGCATTTCCGCTTTGGGAATTCGGAAGGAGGTGGCACGGCTTCAGCGCTGTCAAGGGACGCCTGGCTCTTTCGAAAAATTCAGCACTGCTGGGCCCCCCTTCAGGCCCAGTACACTTGTACCCCCTGTGCCCCCCTGATGGTGTCCCTGCGTGTAAGCGTTTCTGACATCACTCGCTGTGTGTGCCCCAACTTCAGTGCATTGTATGAGAAAATAATTGGCCATTTACCTCAAGACATTTCACTGAATTTTCAGGCAAATTTTTCAGTCGCAGGTAGAATCTTCAGAGTAAGAATTCAGTTACATGTGGCACACCACTCAATTTGCTGTCTGCAGCAGCACATGATAATTGGCTTAACGTGTAGATGCTAGTATTTATTTACTGTGCTAGATAACCTTGGAAATGTAGAAGATTAATTTCCAAAAACTTGTGTATCTGCAACTTAGTTTTGAGCTAAGAGAATCTCAATTAACAAACAGTGGAGCTGAATATGATATTACGGGTGCATGAGGGTTTATTATTCTGCATTCCCTTGGAACTTCTAGGCAGATAGCTATTATCATAAGGTTTACATATACTTGTAACTTTCTTATGGGCCCAACCAAAGGTGGATCACAGATGGCTGCTTCCCAACTTTCTGAAATCGTTCACAACCAGAATCTCTCTACTGCCAAACACAATTGAGGGGGGTACTTTAGATAAATTAAACAAATGTTTTTAAATAATGTAGCAGCCGGAATGTACACAAGTTCTTAAGATGCTAATTAAATGTTAGTAAAAAGTCTTGTCTTGGTTGAAAATATTTGAGATGAATATTTCAGAAGCAAAATTTAGAACTTATACTAAATTAAGTTTGTCAGTGCTTAAAATATGCCTGGAAGTAGTAACAGGTCTTTGTCAAATCCACAGTCTGGTATCTGTAGATGATAAGAGAATATTGGCAGGACCACAATCTGATGTGTAAGGACAGGCTGAATGTCAAGAACTCAGTGCAGAGAATAAATACAACTACGACTATGTGAAGCCATATTTCACTTGGTTGCTTTGTATTATATTAATGCTTTGCCATCTGGCTTTACACCTGAATAAAATAGGATAGAATGTGACGTTATACTGAAATAACATTGACTTTGCATAATGAGCAGTTCTTGATGGGGCTGCAAAATAAACAAATACTAAGCAAATTGTTTCTCTTAAAGGAAAACTATACCCCCAAAATGAATACTTAAGCAACAGATAGTTTATATCAAATTGAATGACATATTAAAGAATCTTTTTGCATAAATAGACAGCACGAATACAGCAACGTTTCAGGCATCCATTAGCCTTTCCTCAAGCTAATGGATGCCTGAAACGTTGCTGTATTCGTGCTGTATTTCGTCTGAATAAAGCCCTTGAAATAAAGGCTTTTTAAGAAATTCCTGCTGGGTGCTGTCTATTTATGCAAATTGTTCCTGTAATTTCGGCTGTGGGTGGCAGCCTGGGACGTGCACCAAAAGACTGTTTATGAAGGGTGAGTGCTGACCTTTTATCCTTTGTACGATATTAAAGAATCTTACCAAACTGGAATATATATTTACATAAATATTGCCCTTTTACATCTCTTGCCTTGAACCACCATCTTGTGACTCTATCTGTGCTACCTCAGAGATCACCTGACCAGAAATACTACAACACTAACTGTAACAGGAAGAAGTGAGGAAGCAAAAGGCAGAACTCTGTCTGTTAATTGGCTCATGTGACCTTACATGTGGTTTGTATGTGTACACAGTGAATCTTACGATCTCAGGGGGCGGCCCTTATTTTTTAAAATGGCAATTTTCTATTTATGATTACCCAATGGCACATACTACTAAAAAAGTATATTATTATGATAATGGTTCATTTACATGAAGCAGGGTTTTACATATGAGCTGTTTTACTCAGTATCTTTTAATAGAGACCTACATTGTTTGGGGGGTATAGTTTTCCTTTAAGATGTACACATCTAACCAATGACAACAAAGCAAGACTATCAGAAAATAGATAATTAACATGGATTTGTTATGTATTAATTATCTTTTGAAACGAAACCACAGCATAGTCATTGCTGACATTGTTAAGAAAATTGATTATTCCATTAGAATGTATTCAAAAAGCAGCATCATCTATCATTTTTTATTATGTACCAGTTAACTTCAATTGACCTTGTGGAAAGTTGATTTTGAAACATAAAAGAGTAAGGAGAAAGATATTTCTAGATATTAAAGGGCCATTACACAAGGCAAATATTCCTATATCATTGCTTTCAAATACAGGAAATGCCTACGTATATATCATTGCTTTATGTTCTCTTTCTGAATAGGCCACTGTAAACATAGATAGTAACCTTATTAATTATATGTAGTATCTCTATCCAAGCCATAAACCCAGTTATACAAAGGTGGCCATGCATGTTCAGATTTGGTCTTTGAGTATGGCCAGTTTTGGCCATGCTTCCTGACTGCCTGGGATGCAAATGTGAGATCACTATCCTGCACTCTTAACAAGATCACGGCCAATCTGTCTAAACAGAAGAATGGGACATTAACATTTGTAAATATGGGACAGAGCCAACTGAATCTAATTTTTCTTCTTAACCACGTGTTTGGACCATCAGCTTGAATTAAGAAAATATTATTTTGAAGTGGATGGTTCAACAATACTAAGTGATTCTGCAGGCTATTTTGACAGAAATACCCCAGTGTTTGGCAACTAAAAGTTCCTGAGCTCCATATGTGAAGGTCACGACATCTGCTGGATTCTTTAAGGAAGACTGACAACATATGGGAGCAATATCAAGAGAGAAAAATCAGATACTTGGTAAACTGCAACTGAACAGTAATTCCTTCTCAGAAAACTATACAAAATGGATATTTATTTCCTAATATTTGTTAATAGAAGGTGATGAAATGTAAAATATAAAAGTATAATGGACCTTTGGATCTCTGAAGGATTAAACAAAAATGTATGCAATGGCTACATTCATAGTAAATGACACACTGCTCAACTTAAAAAACCCTCAACTCTTTATATTCTTATATTAAACATCTGATTGGTTGTTGTAGGTTGCTGAAGGTTGCCTGACTCGTTAAACCAAAAATCTAGATCTATTTCTAAGGCTTTGTGTCACAAACGGCACCCTAAATCCAGAACCCAAGCTAAGCTCCCTGGTCTCGGCTCTTACTTCTGCCTATAACCACTGCCTCTCACTTTGGGAGGAGCCCTTGGCTAATCGAATGCAGCCAAGACTTATTAAGAGAGGAGCAAAGCTAACAACTAAACAAATTTTTCCCTGATCATCCGGATGTTTGCTGGAGAGGATGTGGGGAAGTAGGCTCACTCCAACATATTTTCTGGTCTTGTCCTATCTTACAGCGTTTCTGGGAAGAGGTGATGAAGCTATTGAGCACGGTATTAGGCCAGCCAGTTACGAAGGACATTTCTACCTTTATACTTGGGAAACTGCTCCCTAACATACGACAAAAAGTTCCGAAATTAGTTAACCACATATTGACGGCAGCTCATCAGGCAATTGCAGCGAAATGGAAGATGTTTCACCCACCTACCCTGGCTGAAGTGCTTACTAGAGTGGAATCTAATAGGAACTTCGAATCTAGGATTGCTTACATTCGGAACACCATGGCACAATTTCTGGAAATATGGTCTCTATGGGACCTGCGGAATGTAAATTAGTTGTAGGGTCAATTGTTCCTTACTGAAAACCAAACCAGGCGAGGGAGTCCTGGTCTATATCCCCAGCCCTGTTCTGTACATTTTCTTAACTGGTCTGCTTCTTCGTTTTGGTCCATCTACCCGTTATGTTGGCTACCCTTTTGTACCTCATATGTAAACACTGACTGGCACGCTTATATATACATATGTATGTATGTATTTCATATGTCTTTTCGTATGTTTTTTGTATACTGCTGAACCCAATCATTTTCTTCTTTTTGTTTTTTTTTAATGCTCTCTTTTTTGTTTTCTGATGAAAAATTTCAATAAAACTATAAGTTACAAAAAAAAAGAGAGGAGCAAAGCTAAAAGGTTCTGGACAAGCAAAGGGGCACAATCATGTCACCAAGGATACTGGATGGAGGTGCGCTGCTAGGAGGGCAGGCCGGGCCAGCACAAGCAGAGGTAGAATAGTCAGACAGGCCGGAATCAGGATTGAAGAGTGTAGAATAGTCAGTGGACAGGCAAAAGGTCAGATTGGATCTGAAAAATACGTTGTTGACACAGCGCTGCGTTTTGTGCTGTAAAGGGCAGAAATCACACTACATTTCTAAACCTGTGTAATAAACTGCTTTAAAACGTCCGGGGTCTACATGCCAATCAAGTCGTGTAAAGGTTACAGCCTGTTCACACGCAAAGACGAAACGCAAAGAGCTTTAATGAATGATACCGTCAAGTGAGCAAATAATAGTTGTTAATTACTAGTTGAGCTTGTCACCTCCAGGATGTTCGTCCTGTTGGTGGCAATATTTCTGTAGTGGTGTGTTTAGCAGTCACCGTGCTTGTGCGCACGTGCATGGTCAGGCAGAGGTAATTCAATGTACAGTGAAGTGAACCAAAAAACACTGATTCTGCAGTGTGGGCCCAGTTTTGGTCTACTTTATTGATCACCTGCGGTGACCATAAAAGATGCGATTTTGCCACTGTTGCAGAACCCTGAAAAATTAGGCATGTGTACTTTTCTGAAAAATTATGTTTTTTTTGTCGCAGCCACTGAAGCACAGAGGCCAGAAAAAATATGCCATATAAATGCTAACAATATAAAAAAATTTGTCGCAGCCACTGAAGCACAGAGGCCAGAAAAAATATGCCATATAAATGCTAACAATATAAAACATTTTTGTCGCAGCCACTGAAGCACAGAGGCCAGAAAAAATATGCCATATAAATGCTAACAATATAAATTTTTTTTGTCGCAGCCACTGAAGCACAGAGGCCAGAAAAAATATGCCATATAAATGCTGAAAATATTAATTTTTTTTGTCGCAGCCCCTGAAGCACAGAGGCCAGAAAAAATATGCCATATAAATGCTAAAAATATAAAAAAAAATTGTCGCAGCCACTGAAGCACAGAGGCCAGAAAAACTCAGGATTTACCTGGATTCAAATGAAACCGGTAGGGTTTGCACCCTAGTTTGTAACGGTGGCGGAGGGAGGAGGACGCTAAAGGACAGCTGTGTGTGGAGTCATGAGGCGTGCAGAGAAGGACAGCTGCATGGGGAGTCAGAACAAGTCTTCCGGCGTGCAGTAACCCTCCGAGATCCACGCCTCATTCATTTTAATAAAGGTCAGGTAATCCACACTTTTGTGACCTAGGCGAGTTCTCTTCTCAGTTACAATCCCTCCTGCTGCACTGAAGGTCCTTTCTGAGAGGACACTTGAGGCAGGGCAAGACAAGAGGTTCATGGCAAATTGTGACAGCTCTGGCCACAGATCAAGCCTGCGCACCCAGTAGTCCAGGGGTTCATCGCTCCTCAGAGTGTCGATATCTGCAGTTAATGCCAGGTAGTCCGCTACCTGCCGGTCGAGGCGTTCTTTGAGGGTGGATCCAGAAGGGTTCTGGCGCTGCCTTGGACTGAAAAACATTTGCATGTCTGACGTTACAGAGTGGCCAAAGTGCTTTGTCCTTGCAGGTGCGCTCGTGGCAGGATTACTGGCACCTCTGCCCCTGGAATGTTGATGAGTTCCTGAAGTGACATCACCCTTAAAAGCATTGTACAACATGTTTTGCAGGCTGGTTTGTAAATGCAGCATCCTTTCGGACTTGTGGTACGTTGGTAACATTTCTGCCACTTTATGCTTGTACCGAGGGTCTAGTAGCGTTGCGACCCAGTACAGGTCCTTCTCCTTAAGCCTCTTGATACGGGGGTCCTTCAACAGGCATGACAGCATGAAAGACCCCATTCTCACAAGGTTGGATGCAGAGGTATCCATCTCCGCTTCCTCGTTATCAAGGACTACATCATCCACGGTCTCCTCCCCCCAGCCATGTACAAGACCAGGGGTCCCCAAAAGGTCACCACAAGCCCCCTGGGAAGCCTGCTCCTGTTGGTCCTCCTCCTCCACAAAGCCACCTTCCTCCTCTGACTCCACTTCTGACACCTCTCCCTGCGTTGCAGCAGGTGCCTGGGCTCGTTCTGGTGATTCCGACCAGAAATCGTGCGCTTCCTGCTCCTCGTCACGCTGGTCTACAGCCTCATCTGTTACTCGTCGCACGGCACGCTCCAGGAAGAAAGCAAAGGGTATTAGGTCGCTGATGGTGCCTTCGGTGCGACTGACCATGTTTGTAACCTCTTCAAAAGGGCGCATGAGCCTGCAGGCATCGCGCATAAGCACCCAGTAACGGGGGAAAAAAATCCCCAGCTCTGCAGATCCAGTCCTACCACCCAGTTCAAACAGGTATTCATTGATGGCTCTTTGTTGTTGCAGCAGACGTTCCAACATGAGGAGCGTTGAATTCCAGCGAGTCTGGCTGTCGCAAACTAAACGCCTGACTGGCATGTTGTACCGCTGCTGAATGTCAGCAAGGCGTGCCATGGCTGTGTAGGAACGTCTGAAATGGGCCGACACCTTCCTGGACTGCCTGAGAACGTCCTGGAATCCTGGGTACTTCGAGACAAAACGTTGGACTATTAAATTCAGAACATGTGCCATGCAGGGCACATGTGTTAAATTGCCCAGTCTCAGTGCTGCCAACAGATTGCTTCCGTTGTCACACACCACTTTTCCGATCTTCAGTTGGTGTGGGGTCAGCCACCGATCGGCCTGTGACTGCAGAGATGACAGGAGTACAGATCCGGTATGGTTTCTGCTTTCCAGGCACGTCATCCCCAAGACAGCATGACTACGGCGTACCTGGCACGTCGAATAGCCTAGGGGCAGCTGGGGGTGCACAGGTGTGGAGGAGGAGGACCCAGCAGTAGAGGAGGAAGAAGACGAGGTAGAGAGCGAAGGAGGAGTAGAGGTGGTGGCAGAACCGCGTGCAATCCGTGGCGGTGACACCAACTCCACTGTTGTTGTTGAGCCACACATTCCCTGCTTCCCAGCCATAACCAAGTTCACCCAGTGGGCAGTGTAGGTGACATACCTGCCCTGACCATGCTTGGAGGACCATGCGTCAGTAGTCATATGGACCTTTGGCCCAACACTAAGTGACAGAGATGCGGTGACTTGGCTCTGCACATGGTGATACAGGTGTGGTATTCCCTTCTTGGAAAAAAAATTGCGGCTGGGTACCTTCCACTGCGGTGTCCCAATTGCTACAAATTTGCGGAAGGCCTCAGAGTCCACCAGCTGGTATGGTAAAAGCTGGCGGGCTAAGAGTGCAGACAAGCCAGCTGTCAGACGCCGGGCAAGGGGGTGACTCGCAGACATTGGCTTCTTACGCTCAAACATGGCCCTCACAGAAACTTGGCTGGGGGCAGATGACTGGGAACTGGTGGTCAAGGTGGAAGGCGGAGTGGAGGGTGGTTCAGACGGGTCAAGGACAGCAGAGGTAGAGCAGTAAGATGCTGGAGCAGAAGGAGGGTGGCTTTTAGTTTGTCTGCTGCCTTTGAGGTGTTGCTCCCATAGTGCTTTGTGCTTGCCGTTCATGTGCCTTCGCATAGAAGTTGTACCTATGTGGCTGTTGGGCTTCCCAAGACTCAGTTTCTGACTGCACTCATTGCAAATTACAATGCTTTTGTCAGAGGCACACACATTAAAAAAATCCCACACTGCTGACCTTTTTGAAGCTGGCAATCTGGCGGTAACAGTAGAAGTTGGCGGCAATGGCGGGTGCGTTGGCCGGCTGACCACAGGTGCCGATACATGTTGTTGCCCTACTGTTCCCTGCGAGCTGTCCTCCCTGCTTCTTCTAAGTCTTATTCTCCTCCTGCCTCTCTGACTCTCCGTCTCTCCATCTGAACTATCCTCCTCTTGCTCTCTTCTACTGGGCACCCACAAAACATCAATCTCCTCATCATCATTCTCCTCAGATGCATCAATTTCTTCTAACAGCTTACAGAAGGAAGCAGCAGCGGGGACCTCCTCATCACTCATTATGTCCATCTCTGTTGTGTTCTCTGCCAGAATTATATCTGGTGTAACGTCCTCATCTCCTTCATCTTCTTCTGCCAATAATGGTTGCGCATCACTCAGTTCAAGAAACTCATGTGAAAATAACTCCTCTGACTCCAGTGAAGAAGGGGCGCCGGTGGTGGAGGAAGTGCTATGTGGGGTGCCCATAGCAGTGTAGGATGAGGATGTTGTGGTAAAGTTAGAAACGGTAGAGGATGGGGTGTGCTGTGTAAGCCAGTCAACTACCTCTTCAGCATTTTGGGAGTTCAGGGTCATTGCCTTTGTAAAACTGGGCAATTTCCTAGGGCCACAGGATAGCATAGCAGCACGGCCCCTAGTGCCTCTGCGTGGCGGCCTGCCTTTGCCTGGCATTTTTTTTAAAACAACAACAACAACTCAGGTGGTGTTTCTGGAGACGGTATTATTATTGATATTTAGACAGATTGTGAAAAAGCTCACACAGCTAGATGGCAGTTGTTTGAAGAACACACTGGGCAAACAATGCCTACAAGGTCAACGTATACACTATTACAGCAGTGGATACGGAATATATTATTGCTGCTTGAAAAACGTCACTCGGTGGTGTTACTGGAGACGGTATTATTATTGATATTTAGACAGAATGTGAAAAAGCTCACACAGCTAGATGGCAGTTGTTTGAAGAACACACTGGGCAAACAATGCCTACAAGGTCAACGTATACACTACTACAGCAGTGGATACGGAATATATTATTGCTGCTTGAAAAACATCACTCAGGTGGTGGTTCTGGAGACGGTATTATTATTGATATTTAGACAGAATGTGAACAAGCTCACACAGATAGATGGCAGTTGTTTGAAGAACACACTGGGCAAACAACGCCTACAAGGTCAACGTATACACTACTACAGAAGTGGATACGGAATATATTATTGCTGCTTGAAAAACGTCACTCAGGTGGTGGTTCTGGAGACGGTATTATTATTGATATTTAGACAGAATGTGAAAAAGCTCACACAGCTAGATGGCAGTTGTTTGAAGAACACACTGGGCAAACAATGCCTACAAGGTCAACGTATACACTACTACAGCAGTGAATACTGGAATATATTATTGCTGCTTGAAAAACGTCACTCGGGTGGTGTTTCTGGACACGGTATTATTATTGATATTTTGACAGAATGTGAACAAGCTCACACAGCTAGATGGCAGTTGTTTGAAGAACACACTGGGCAAATAATGCCTGCAAGTGCACTACTATTGGTGCACTACTATGAAGAACAGCCAACAGCACTGGACACGTTAAAGAACAGTAAGATGAGTAAAATAAAAAAATATATATATGTATATTAAAAAAAAAAAATTACTCTGGTTGGTGCTGAACTACTAGGAGCAGCACAGTAGCACACCAGTCCCACTCCCCAACACAGCTAGACTAATAGCACTGGGCTCTTATAGTAGCAAAGTAAAAAAACAAAAAAGAAAATAAAAGCAGTCCTTACAAGGACTATTGGGTTATTACAGCAGTCAGCAGATGAGATCAGAAGAGATCAGTGCCCACAGCAGCTACATACAGAGCACTGCAGTAGAAGGTAGATTACTAGCCAGCAAAGCTACCTAACCTAAAATGTCCCTCAAATCCCTGCAGAGTTCTGTCCCTACAATACAGAGCAGTATCAAGTAGATTACTAGCCAGCAAACTTACTATCAACTGTCCCTCAAATCACTAACAGCTCTCTCCCTACACTAGCTCTTCCAAGCACACACAGGCAGAATGAAAAAACGCTGCAGGGCTTCAGTTTATATATGGAAGGGGAGTGGTCCAGGGGGTGTGGGGGTGGTCCAGGAGGGAGAGCTTCCTGATTGGCTGCCATGTATCTGCTGGTCTAGGGTGAGAGGTCAAAAATAAGCGCCAGCTAAGGCGAACCCAAATTGGCGAACGTCACTCGACGTTCGTGAACATTCGGCGAACGCGAACAGTCAATGTTCACGCGAACAAGTTCGCCGGCGAACAGTCCGCGACATCCCTACAGAATAGTCAAAAACAGGCAGGCAAGGGTCAAAACACCAGAAGATAAATCAGGAATCATATAAAATACACCCAGGAACTTTAACAAATAGAACCTAACAACAGGCAATGTGCTGTAAACTGAATTCCCCTTTTATACATTGAAACTTTGCGCCATTGCGATGTGACGCATGTGCCATAGGGAAATTGGCATTCAGAGGGACAAGATGCATGCGGCGGGCGTCCCCGCCGAGAGCATGGCGGCCGCCACCGTATGCCACAGGACATGCCACTAGACCACCAGGGTGAGTCCTATTCCTTACACTTTGAAGCATTTTTACAATTTTTAGAATGTGCAGTCTCCAAAAATGTTTTTTTTTTTTTTTTTCAAATTAATTTACAGCTTATGGGTATTTATAACACATACAATTCAAAATAGTAGCCATAAATATGTTTAGAGTTTGGGGTCACTGCTACCCACATACGATGGAACCTACATCCCCTGATATTGTTTTCCCTCATTTTACATTGTTGTTTTGTGGTCCCACCTATATATTATGCATAAACATTTCCCTTATTTTACATTTTCCTGGATTGTACACCATTTTTTTCTGGTCCCCTGAAAAATGTAAAATGGAGATTCTACTGTAGTTGAAAAGTATTATGCATTTTGAAACTCATGATATGAATTCAAATTTTACTTTAACAATACCTCTGGTTTCTTGGTTTCCTGAACCCAGATCATATGCATTGTCTATGTTTTTTATGAGATTTACTCTGTGTCTTTTGTTCCTGTTGGATCTACCTACTGTATCAAAATCTTTTTATTGCTTACAAATGTCAGGTCCCAACAGAATAAGTAATCATACAAATCAAATCCCAGATTAGGCTGATGCTTGGTCATCTGGTCAAGAGATAACAGGTTTTGCATTTTATTTTCACTTTTTGCTGCAGTGCCATTATTAACCATAATACATGAATTGGCAATGTAATGTGCAGCCACTATAGTTATGGGTTCATGAAATAACATTTTGATGGAATCATTTTGACATCTGTGAGTGAGAGCTAATATTGTGTTTAGCCATCAGGGTAGAAATTAGTTAGACTGCCTTCCAAAGTATCACACATGATTGAAGCGGTATGTGTAAATTCACAATAACATAAATATTGCAAGGCACTGGATTTTCATTTTTTTTCCATACCCTGTCTAATTAACAGGGCAAAAATTATTTCTGTTGAGCTTTACAAGCAATTTTAAATAAGACTAAGTATATGAAGTCTGCATTTATCAAATCATAGAGAAATATTTACATTTCTTGTTAGGAGATTAATGATTTAGTGGTTGTGAAAAATATTGAAGCAGACTATTATTACAAGTAAATTGTATTGTATTAATGCGGAACCTATTAAAGGCAAACTAAAGCTTAACTAAAGGGATACTGTCATGGGAAACATGTTTTTTTTTTTTCAAAATGCACCAGTTAATAGTGCAGCTCCAGTAGACTTATGGGGGTATATTTATCAAAGAGTGAAGTTAATAGTGAAATTCCGCCACTTTCCATTCATTTCTATGGGATTTTTAAAGGCGTATTTATCAAAGGGTGAACTTTCACTTTTACCCATTGATAAATATGCCTTCAAAATCCCATAGAAATGAATTGTGAGCTGCGGAACTTCACTCTTTGATAAATTTACCCCATAACATGGGACTAGATATATTGTGAGTTTCCCAGGTGTCTCCAGTCATGTGACTTGCACTGTGATAAACTTCAGTCACTCTTTACTGCTGCACTGCAAGTTACTGATATCATCCCCCCCAGCAGCCCATGAGTAGAAAAATGGGAAGGTAACCAGAAAACAGCTCCCTGGTAGATCTAAGAACAGCATTCAGTAGTAAAAATCCATGTCCCACTGAGACACCTTCAGTCACATTGAGTAGGAAAAACAATAGCCTACCTAAAAGCAGTTCCATCCTCTTTCTGAAAGCACATGACCAGGGGCAAATTACCTGAGATTACCTGAGATGGCTGTTTATACTACAATATTACAACTATTACAAAAAATAAAGAATGGATTAAGAATTACATTTTACATGGTTTTTGCAAAGTAAACAGTGTAATTCAGAAATAAACTACACCATAAAATAGAATCCCTTAAATAAGTAGGACAGTACATTATGGGGCACATTTACTAAGCTTGAGTGATGAATTAGAATGAAAAATACTTTGAATTTCGAAGTTTTTTTTTTTGGCTATTTCGACCTTCGACTACAACTTTGAATCGAAAGATTCGAACCAAAAATCGTTCGACCATTCGATAGTCGAAGTACTGTCTTTTCAAAAAAAATTATGACTACCTACTTCACCACCTAAAACCTACCGAGCACATGTTAGCCTATGGGGCCCTTCCCTATAAACTTTCTAAGATTTTTTGATCAAAGGAAAATCCTTCTGTCGATGGATTAAAATCCTTCGAATCGTTCAATCCGAAGGATTTAATCATTCGATGAACGATTGTTCGATGTAAGCATTTGCAGTACATCCTTAGACTTCGATATTCAAAGTCGAAGGATTTTACTTTGAGGGTCAAATATCGAGGGTTAATTAACCCTCGATATTCGACCAATAGTAAATGTGCCCCTAAGTTTTGGGCTTCTGTACCAGCCCAAGGCAACCACAAACTTTTAGCAGTAAAGATCTGTGCCTCCTTAGACTTCGATATTCAAAGTCGAAGGATTTTACTTTGAGGGTCAAATATCGAGGGTTAATTAACCCTCGATATTCGACCAATAGTAAATGTGCCCCTAAGTTTTGGGCTTCTGTACCAGCCCAAGGCAACCACAAACTTTTAGCAGTAAAGATCTGTGCCTCTGAAGATGCCCCAGTACTCCCTTTCTGCTGATTCACTGCACATGCTCTGTGCTGCTGTTGCTTACTGAGATTAGGCACCAATTTACAATATACTGTACATAGAATATATATAAATGTCACAATATAAGACTGTTTAGTAATTAATATAGATAATAGAAAAAATGGAGTCCACACAGTAATCAATAACATGTTTTATTGGTAAAGAAACACAAATAAATATTTTTTTACAATCTGGGTTTGTAAATTAAATTAAAAACCTTATTTTTGTTTACCCAAGCCTTGTTGTTAACCTTTATGGTTTCACTTTATTGGATTGTTGCAATTTTTTTCCTGTGAGTGCCATCATTTCTGGTAGGCTGGCACCCAGGTTATTATTAATCTCATGGTGTGCGCTCCACGAATGGAATATATATATATATATATATATATATCTATATATATATATATATATATATATATATATATATATATATATATATATATATATATATATATATATATATATATATGTGTGTGTATGTATATATATATATATATATATATATGTGTGTGTATGTATATATATATATATATATATATATATGTGGATATATATATATATATATATTATACATACATACATACAGAAAATATATATAGTCACTGACATGCACCGTCTTTGTCTTTTTCCTCCCCCTGGAGGAGTTACGTGACCATATAAAACACAGGAGTGCTTTCACTAGTGCTTTAATACAGGTCAAGTAACTCTGGGGTATATAATTATCTATAAAAGTATATCATAATATAAAAAGACAATGAGCTCATGTACAATGTAGGACAATGAAAGAAGGGGAAAGCTTTTTTGGAGGAACCTACAGTTGAAGGGGCTGTAAATGAATCCTATGTTATTAACAAAGAAACTCAGGTTTATATGGGCCTAGCTTTGCCCATAATGTATTTAGACTAAGTCAGATAATTATATGTTAGTGTCCATTTAGATTTATGTGTGTGTAGCGCTATAATAAACTGACTTGTGCTAGGGCAGTTTACTCTACTTTCCTTGGTGGGCTGAGACCACCGAGCTCTCTTTCTCAGGGGTAAGCCCTCGCAACGGGGTGGAGGCAAGGGTGTAGTGTAACTGTAACCTGGTGCAATAGCACAATGATGGGTGCCAGTAGTTCTTTAACGGTTGAACAATAGCACAAAGATCATTTAGCACATTGATCCACAATGGAGTATAGAACATACAACGCAGCATAAAGGAAGCATATACTCACAGCACGTATAGGCTGAATCCCCACAGGCTAGGGAATATACAGCAGAGAGTAAGTTGACAGCATGTGATGGGTATTGCCCGGTTTTCAGGATATCTTCCAGTGGCAGACTAGGGGAACTCCTGACATCCCTATCTCAACACTTGGTTCCTTACTCTGGGTCAGTAATACCCTGGGATCTTAATCCCTCTAATCTCCTTGGCGGAGCCTTGAGCTGCTCAACTAAATAACCTCTCTATCACTCCTAGAGCGATCTATAAAATGAATATAGCTGTCTAATTACTAGGGCCAAGGCGCCTAGGGTCAGCACTACCCATTCCCTTCCAGCCTGCTTGGTTGGGCTAAAGCAATTGACCCAGAGCACATGGTTCCTAAACCTTTTATACTTTGGCACAGTGCCATCTGGTGTACACTGTGTGAACTGCAGGGGTTACAAAAGCACAAGGTCCCCATAAGGACCCACTGAGGTGTCCATTTTACTAGGGATGTGCCTGTCTGTAAAGTGTAAGGGTGTCTAAGATTTTCACATCCCTACATGTGCTTTAAAAACCAAAATACATTCTGGCTGTAAACCACTATATGCCTGACATTGTACTGAGCCTGTAAAAAAGATGAATACAGTAGTTAAATGGTATAAGTACATTGAGTATGTCTTATTCCTGTTTCAAGCTTTGAATTTTGTAGTTTGACCTTTGCTTTTGACATTCCCTTCCTTACTAATCTCTACAATCCACATTGCAGTTGTCTAAATAAGAAAAATGCTCTCCATATGACTTTTCTCCCCTTGCTTGCCATGGCGTTCTCCTTTTTTTAATGCAATAAATATTTTAAGTGTCATAATTAAGTATTATCATTTGTTATTCCCTGTTTAGCTATTAATCAGGATAAGAAACATCTCAAGGCAAACAATATTATCAACACACATAAAACAACTCAATGTGACACTGAATGCTGAATACTCATACAGGTGACCCTTATTATTATTTGTCCCCACTTTGCAACCATGGAAACTAATATTAGGTTTGCAAATTTTTGGTGCAGTGTATAAACAACAAACTCGTGTAGTATTTGAAGTTCCATGCAGTGTTTACGTGTGAGAGATGCCATTGGGTTTTCATATTGGAATCTGAACTGCAGACTCTAAGGGGGGAACTTGCTGCATTGGGGGCACCAGCAAATGTGTGTGGGGGGAGGCATGGACAAGTGTAATGGGGGCTGCAGAAGGGTCAGTGGGGCTAATGAGGTAAATAGGTTTGTTACAGTCAAGAGGGAATTAATGACTATGGGATGGGTATTGTAAGTAATGTATCAGTGTTTGCAGATTAGGGATGCACCGAATGCACTTTTTTGGATTCGGCCGAACCCCCGAATCCTTTGCAAAAGATTCGGCTGAATACTGAACCGAATCCGAACCGAAGGGGAAAACATTTTTTACTTCCTTGTTTTGTGACAAAAAGTCACGTGATTTCCCTCCCCGCCCCTAATTTACATATGCAAATTAGGATTCGGATTCGGTTCGGCCTGGCAGAAGGATTCGGCCGAATCCGAATCATGCTGAAAAAGGTCGAATCCCAAACCGAATCCTGGATTCGGGGCATCCCTATTGCAGACACAAAACTATGCAGTCCAATTAATTCCATCCAGGATGAGGTATCCTTTCAATAGGATCTTGACAAACTGTCAATCAGGGCAGCTAAGTGGCAGATGATATTCACTGTTGACAAATGTAAACTCATGCACCTAGGATGTAAAAATATCCAAGCCATTTATACCCTTAATGGGACTGCACTAGGCAAATCCATAATGTAAAATAAACTTGGAGTCATTTTTGTATTTGCCAGAAGCTTTGGCTAAGCTCATGTGGTTGTTGCACCCTCATACCCACCCCTTTATACATTTGGTGGTCCTTGGTTTTGTGCAATCTTTCTCGCTTAAAAGCCATAAATGCTAGCAGCATGGGAGGATCTAGCTGTGAAAAAACCAACGTCCCATTAGACACATTTCCATGTACACACACAATACATATTCATTTAAATTTTTCTTTACACACTTTCATTCTATGCATATATTCATACACATTCCCAAATACACACACAATTCCCCTTCTCACCACCATACACACTTGCACATTTCACATATTCACACTATTGTGCAACTGCACATATCACTCCACTTTGTTTTTAATTACACCACTTTACTACTTTTTTTCTGAAATGGGCGTTGGTTTAGGCAGTCTCTCCCTCTTAAAAGCCGCTCAGCAGATGGCGGGGGATACATAAACAATTGTTACTAAACAGAGAGGTAAAATTCCTTTTTTACTAATATTAGAGATTGATAAGTTAGGGACCACCATGTGGGGTTTTACCTTGACGTAGTATGGTGGCTTATCAATATTATGATCATAACTTTGTAACAAAAAAACCCTGTTTCAAAATTACATGCACTTGCATATTTACTTGAATCATTTAGATAGGGCTCTAAAAGTTTTGAAATTGGCCTTAGGTGTGCACCCACAACACCCCATTTTTGTATCTGTAATAAAAGGGGCCTAAATTTGCAGGAGGATGGGGTTATTCTTCCACTGTGTAGAGCACTGGTAAGGCCCCATATAGGATATGCCCCACAGTTTTGGTCTCCAGCACTCAAACAGGACATTATTGAATTAGAAAGGGTGCAGAAAAGAGCAACTACTATGGTAAAAGATATGGAAAATCTTAGCTATGAGTAAAGACTGGCCAAGTTGGGGTTGATCACACTGGAGAAGAGGCATTTAAGGGGTGATAACTATGTATAAATATATGAGGATCATATAATAATCTCTCTAATGCTTTATTAACAAGTAGGTCTTTCCGGCTGATACAAGGTCACCCATTGTGATTAGAAGAAAGGACAGTGAGAGCTGTGAAGATGTGTAATTCTCTCCCTGAATCAGTTGTACAGCCATACAAGCTGATAGATAAGATAGCTTTAAAGAAGAACTAAACCCCCTGAATCTGGGGTTCCCCTTTTGCCCCCCTCCTCCCTACTTCCCTCTGCTGACACTGATTTGTCAAAAAAAAATTGATGGGCATAGACTTTAAATGCATTTCAGTGAATTTTTGCCATTTCACAAATTTATGGTGAAGCAAAACGGATCAAATTCACCCATCACTACTGATGAGGTATGTTAGTCTATAGCTGAAAGGACTTCTTATATGTAGAATTTAGTTTAGAATTTATCCCTTATTAACTGCAGTATTTATTCAAATATATATATATATATATATATATATAAAGGTCTTAGGAACAGACCGAAATGTTGACCTCCTTTTAACATGTATTTAATAAAATTTACTTTTTAAAAGCTACAAAGGATCCCAGTGTGCACCTTACCTTTTTGGATTTTGTATGCAGCCGTAATTGGTAGCACCTGGGTCAATTGCTCCATTGGTGTGCTGAACTGTTTGTATTATATATATGGATAGATAGATAGATAGATAGATAGATAGATAGATAGATAGATAGATAGATAGATAGATAGATAAACACTTGAGGCTAGAGAAAGGCTAGAGTGCTAGCCGAAACGTTAGTCTTTTTTTGATTGAATAAACACTTGAAAACTTTCATAAGACCTGTGCGTGCTAGCTTTATCCTTCGTTATACTTCTACTGTTTTGGCTTTTTGCATCCAGGCAAATTTTATCGCTTTACGAGTTGTGCTGGCTTCCTGAACACTCACTCTCTCTCAAACAGATTTTTTATATTTTATTTTGAAATCTTACATGGAACTAGACATATTGTCATTTTCCCATCTGCCCCAGTCATGTGACTTGTGCTCTGATAAACTTTAGTCACTCTTTACTGCTGTACTGCAAGTTGGAGTGATATCACCCCCTCCCTTTCCCCCCAGCAGCAAACAGAGGGAAGGTAATGAGATAACAGCTCCCTAACACAAGATAACAGCTCCCTGGTAGATCTAAGAACAACAGTCAATAGTAAAAGCCAAGTCCCACTGAGACTGATTCAGTAACATTAAGCAGGAGAAAAAACAGACTGCCAGAAAGTAGTTCCATCCTAAAGTGCAGGCACAAGTCACATGACTGGGGTAGCTGGGAAACTGACAATATGTTTAGCCCCATGTCAGATTTCAAAATTGAATATAAAAAAACATCTGTTTGCAGAATTCTGCTGGAGCAGCACTATTAACTGATGCGTTATGAAATAAACATGTTTTCCCATGACAGTATCCATTTAACCAGCACCCAGGAAGCTATGACACTTTGGATTTTTGAGTGCACCAGCATATAGTTTTATATATTGTGTGTGTGTGTATATATATATATATATATATATATATATATATATATATATATATATATATATATATATATATATATACATACACACACACACACACACACACATTATATATATATATATATATGTGTGTGTGTGTATATATATATATATATATATATGTATATATATATATATATATGTGTGTATATATATATATATAACAAACAAGGGAAAGTTGTGCTCACCACTATTTTTTAAAACTATTAGGCGGGGGTGCAATGAGGCTGTGACCACAAAATACATATAGTCAAACACAAGAGTCCTCTGCACTCAACCCATTATCAATATATTTAAGACAGCGACATTTTGTGCATACTGCTACTAAAAAATGCCTTACCCTTTAAACAAAACAGGGATTGTTTGTCCATATATTGCAATATATTTAAGCTGGCCAACTAAGTCAAAGTCATCCCATATATTGCAATATATGGACAAACAATCCCTGTTTTGTTTAAAGGGTAAGGCATTTTTTAGTAGCAGTATGCACAAAATGTCGCTGTCTTAAATATATTGATAATGGGTTGAGTGCAGAGGACTCTTGTGTTTGACTATATATATATATATATATCCTGTGCAATACAGGAATACAATATCCACTCGAGAAGAATGCTGCTGCACACCAGGATTTATCGTGAAAAAAGTTAGTACTTTATTTGATCGACGTTTCGCTCCTCACCATGGACCTTTATCAAGATGCATCAACAGACAATTGAAAATAATTTATAGACTCACCCACCAGACACCCACCACCAAACCACGCCCCTGTTGCAGGTGTGTGAATTAATCAAGTGAACCTTCATGTGATTTCCAAAAAAATTTTTTTGGTCTGTAAGAAAATACAAAATGCACAATATTGTATAAATATTTTGAAATGCTGTATACAAAACTAATAAAATATTTAAAACCATATAAAACATGTCATATAAATGTTAAAAAACAATCGCGGTGACAATAAATATCTATTTAAAGAAGCCTACAACAACAGACATATATTGCACAATAGCTTATATATCAACTATTTCTGTCTGTTATCAAGAAAAGGAGTGAAAGAGCAGTATTCATTTAATCCTCGTGGGGCCACAGTATCCCATGTTTTTATCCAATAAACTTCTTTTTGTAATAACATTCGATCCCAGTCACCTCCCCTGCTCGGTTCAGGTACTGAATCGATACCCATAAATCTCAAAGTAGGCAATCTATGGCCTTTCAACAAAAAATGTTTAAGGCCATATGTTGGTAAAACTCAGAATACTCTAAGAGAAAGAATGGGAAATCATAGGTCCTCTATCAAAAGAGCATTTGAGTCAGGTAATTCAGACCTTCCCCTATCTAAACATTTTTTGTTGGTTCATTTTTTGTTGGTTCATGCTGTTACTAATGTGTCAATCTCTGAATGGTGTTGAGGGTCTAATATATGATCTATCTCCTCTATTATTGAATAAATTAATAAGTTCTATATAATGTTCTCGTGGACCCTAGTTGTAATGCTGCTGAAAAAATACATAGAAAAACACAACCTCCATGCTCAAATCCCATAAGCTTCGTTAATGGAAAATGATTACTCCCCTATCCAGGTAAGTGGAACATTCGTATGCCATCCAATCATGTGTCAAAACCCATCATAGTCCAGGAGTACACGTATGAGGAAATATGTGAGCTAATGTTGGTCTATACATATACAAAATATTAATGTGGTGATATAATTAAAAACAATAACATGTATTTCACCAATATTAGTGTGCATGATGTCTTATATGTACCATGTGAACTCTCCCTCAGTTCATCAAAATATGAAGTGTACCACCCCTAAGGCATATAACAACCCCCTTGTTTTAATGCAATACTGAAATAGACAATCAAATAATATAGAAAAAAGACAAAAAATAGACAATAAAAGCATATAATGTGAAAAATAAAGTAAAGAGTCTCTATCCATGTTGTGTAGCCTTAGTAAAATGTATCATCGTGTATAGTGCGTCCCAAATTTGTGCCCATTACTATATATATATATATATATATATATATATATATATATATATATATATATATATATATATATATATATATATATATATATATATATATCTCAGGCAGGGGTGCAACAATGCTGTGACCACAAAATACATATAGACAATTACAAGAGTCCTCCGCACATATTTAAGACAGAGACATTTAATGCATACTGCTACTGAAAAATGCCTTACCCTTTAAACAAAACAGGGACTGTTTGTCCATATATTGCAATATATTTAAGCTGGCCAACTACTGTATGTCAGTCATCCCATATCTGGCCAGTCCTACACTCAATGTTTTTAAAAACTAGTGGTGAGCACAACTTTCCCTTGTTTGTTATAGTTATACAGGAGCAGTGACCAGCTCCATGTTGTAGCTCCAACCCTCTCCAACTATAGTCAGGTGATCCCACTGGTGTCTAATAAAAGGGCAGCCAAGTTTGGGAGTTTTGGGAGCAGCTAGTAAGTTGCAGGTAAAACGTAGTCGTCCCTTTGTAAAATGTATAATGAAGCAATAGAATTCTTAATGAATCAGATGAAAATTGAGGATACTACAGAATGATAATAAAATTACTAAACTTTTAAAGGGAGTGCTGGTCTGAAGATTTTTGATACATAAACAATTACCGTGCACCCCGCCATTGACAGCAGCTTTGGAGTGCGGATACTCATTGGAAAAAAAAAATTAAAAAAAAAAAATGTTTTTATATATATATATATATATATATATATATATATATATATATATATATATATATATATATATATATACACAGTATACACACACACATATATGGGTTTATTGATTTGAAAAGATGTGTATTCTGTGAAAACACAAGCCCAAAGGTTGTGTTTTCATACAGCAAGGCTGCTAATTCTAGTTTAGCCACAGAAAAGCAATCCTTGAAAAAGAATATTCCAGACACAGAATGTAAGAAATATGTACATACAAATATGTAAAAATTATGATGTTAAGCATATAAGCTGCTGTGTACAGAGTGGATAATTTTCTGCAATGGAACATGGAAACTGAATATTTGCTACCTCCTTAGCCCTCCAAAGTAGGTATTGCAAACTTAATGTTAGTTCGGGATGGTTCTTATTAATTATTCTGTCCAGAGAATACTTTTACATCTGTAATTAGGTTAGTATCTGATTTTTATATACCATGGGGCAGATTTACTAAAGGGCAAAGTGGCCGTTGCTAGAGAAAACTCACCAGAAATCCAATCCGCAGGGACATCTCCAATTTATTAACAGACGTAGAGGACAATTTGCTAGTGAAAGAGGCCATCGCTAGCATAGTTTTGCACCCTATCGCCAGGCGCATTTTCGCTCACGCAAACAAATGTTACTCCACAAATTTACTGATGTGCAAATTTTCCATTACTTTACCCCTTTCACCAGAGTTTCCTTCGCCAGCATAGACCTGGCGAACTGATAAGATGAAGCTGCATCCTCCTGAATCTTATGTCAGTGACATCATATCCTTTATGCCAAAAAGTTAGAAAACTGATTAACAAAAACACTGGCATTTTTTCATATTTTAAAGTGGGATTGTATTTAAAAGTTGTGCCTGGGGGGGGGCGTGGTTTGGACGCTGATGCGTGCGGGCGTGAGCTGAGGAGCTCCGAGGTCGGAACTGGCTTTATAGTGGCTACAAGCAGTTTTATTTGCATCTACATTTCTCCGGAAAGTGGTGATCATGTCAGGATGGCGAAGAGCACTAAAAAGAATCCACAAACGGACCTCGATGCCTTTTTTCTAAAGCGAAGTTCCCACCGCTGAAATCAACTGGTGACACAGTACGTCAGGACAAGACCATCACCCCTAGCCATGATGAGGAAGCAACAGGCCCGGACTCTCTCCCAGTCACGTTGAGCATTCTTAAGTCCTTGTTGGATGAACTTAGGCTTTCTCTACACTCAGATCTTAAGGAAGAGATAAGCACTTTACGTATGGATGTCCACCAAATTGGCAATAGGGTTGATGGCTTAGAAAGCGGCTTGGATGAGCTCTGCCAGACACAAAACCAATATACAGAGTGTTTAGAATTGGTTAATAAGCAGACCATGGCTTTAAGAGACAAAATAGCGGATCTGGAAGATCGGTCTTGCCGTAATAATATCCGCATAAGGGGGATCCCTGAGTCGGTAACACAGGGGGACTTAGGTGTGTACTTTCATACGATGCTGACAAACCTTTTACCCCAATTGGATTCTAACAAGCTAGAAGTGGATAGAATACACAGGATCCCAAAGCCAAAGGCTCTTGCAATGGACAAACCAAGTGATGTTATTGTGCGGATCCGTTTTTTCTCAAATAAGGACTTGCTTCTCCAAGCTTTTCGGGCAGATGCTCCAATTCCGGATCAATATAAAAATATACATGTTTATGCAGATCTCTCATCTCATACACTACTTCACAGAAAATAATTTGCCTTCACTACGGAAATTTTACGTCAACAAGGGATCCCATATCGGTGGGGCTTTCCGGTACGGCTACTTCTTACTCGGAATGGCACCCAATTTTCCTTTTTGACTCCCAAAGAAGCTATGTTGGTACTGACAAAATGGGGAGTGGTGGAAAAACCAATGGATACTACAGAGTTTAAAATTCCAAAAAAACTACCTTTAGATTGGTCAACAGTGTCCCCAAGGAAAGGCAAGCAAGCTCAAAGAGATGACACCACATAAACTGGGAAACTCCTACTTTCTCAATTACATGCCTTGATATGGCAACCTAATGCCAGTTCCTCAAATCCACCTTCTCTATATGTGCCTATGGCCTTTTCCGCTGGTTATGCCATGGTTGGCTGTTCTTTTTTTTTTTTTAATCCAACCTCTTCTCCACAATGGCTTGATTGTGCAGCTTATAGATGCAGTATAGGTTATATTGCATATATCACCCAAGCAAGCCCTTTGCGCTGTCTATGGGTATTTTTGATCTCAAAATTTGTTTTTTTGTATTTTTTATCATATTTTTATTTTTATTTTGCTTTATTTTTAGGTTTGTCTTTTTCTTGGTTAATACTTCAACTTACTGATGTGAGATTTTATGAGATGTATATGTATCCAGATACTGAACTTAACGAAATGCGTAAATTTGCCTTTACTTACAGATTTCTTTGTTTTTTACAACTAACAGTCTATAATTTTCCAGATAATTATGCATTTACATGTGGTTTCAGTGAATGTTAAAGTCTGAAATAACCCGGCTAAATGGAAGTCTGTCTTGGAGTGGGCCAAAGAGACTAAAATTGATGTCCTATGCTTACAGGAAACCCACTTTAAGACAGATTCCCATCCTTCATTGGAAAATCCTTATTACAGCCAAATTTACTATGCTAATGTGCCAGGTAAAAAAAACAGAGTTGCTATTCTATTTAGAAACACTTTGCAGATTAAAGTTATAGACCATATAACAGATAACCACGGACGATATATTATTCTACAATTTGAGGTTTCCTCTAAACGCTATACCATAGTCAACCTGTATGCACCAAACACTCATCAAGCGAAATTTGTGAATAAAGTTTTGACCCGTATGACAGCAAATTGGCCTAATTCACAACACTGTATTGTAGCTGGAGACTTTAATATGGTACTTGATCCATATGTAGATAAATCACCTCTACTTTCTGGAATTTCAATGCGTACTGCTGGTAATCTGTCTAACACCTTCCAACACATTGAAAAGACATGATCTGTATGACGCATGGCGAGCATGGCACCCAGCCGAACGAGACTATACTTACTTTTTACCTGCCCATTTGTCTCATTCACGAATTGATCTAATTCTATTAGGTAAACAATTGTTGCAATTGGTTAGAAAAGCATACATTGGTGTTGTTACCTGGACCATTCCCCGGTTGGTATATTAATTAAAATATCCTCTACCCTCTCACCGATACCCTCTTGGAAATTAAACAATACGATTCTTGCTAAGCAGGAACATCTTGACCTTTTTTCAAATCTCACCACTGAATTTAGGATGCTTATCACAACACCAGAAATAAAACCAGACACATTGTGGTGTGCTTATAAAGCATTCCTCAGAGGCCATATTATAGCATTGATATCTAAGCTAAATAAAACCAGAACTAAAAAATTACTAGACTTGAATCTCCAATTAGTAAGAGCAATGGATATCCTAAGATCTACCCCAACTGAGGAATGCTCCCAAAAGGTAACCGCTTTAAAAAATCAAATTAACTCAATTCATATGGAAAAGATATTATTTCAATGTAATATGATGAAACAAAAATACTATGCTCAAGGCAACAAGGCAGGAAGGTTGATGTCAATTAAAGTGAAAGAGGTTAAAGCCAAAACTAGAATCTTCCAAATTAAAACTGCGGAGGGAAAGATTCTTACGAACCCTAACCAAATAGCATGTGAATTTGGATCATTTTATTCTAGGCTATATAATCTTGATTCCGACAAGGATATCTCTCACCCTACTGCACATGAGAGAGAGCAATTTCTTGCTTCACTGAACTTACCAAAATTATCTGAGGGTCAATCAACTTAGTAAACCAGCCTATTTCAGATACGGAGATTTTAGATACAATAAAAACCCTAAAACTCAATAAAGCGCCGGGTCCGGATGGATTCTCCAATAATTTTTATAAAGCCATGGCTTTATAAAAGTATCAGTATCACTCCAATTTAGGCTCCCTTTTTAATAACGTTGATAACCTTGATACTCAAAGAGAAGAATTGTTCCAAGCCACTATTACCACCATACCAAAACCAGGGAAGAACCTGAGTATAGTGGCAAATTACCGTCCCATATCGATATTGAATTCAGATATTAAAATCTATGCAAAGATTCTCGCAATTAGACTCAATCCTATCATCAAAGAATTAGTCATGACTGATCAAGTGGGCTTTATAGCCGGTAGAGAAGCTCCGGATAACACCAGAAAGTTAATTAATATTGCCCACCATGCCAATTTGTATAAACGCCCTTGTCTGTTACTTTCATTAGATGCAGAAAAGGCTTTTGATAGGGTTGCCTGGCCTTTTCTAAAAGATGTCCTCTTGAAATTTGGATTTTCAGGCCCCTCTCTAAACAAAATCCTAACATTATATAGGAACCCTACAGCTAGGATCTGTGCAAGTGGATATTATTCCCCTTACTTCAAACTCACTAATGGGACCAGACAGGGATGCCCCTTATCGCTAGGGATGTAGCGAACGTCGGAAAAAAAGTTCGCGAACATATTCGCGAACTTGCGCAAAATTGCGAGCGGTTCGCGAACGGTTCGCGAACCCCATAGACTTCAATGGGAAGGCGAACTTTAACATCTACAAAAGACATTTCTGGCCAGAAAAATGATTTTAAAGTTGTTTAAAGGGTGCAACGACCTGGACAGTGGCATGCCAGAGGGGGATCAAGGGCAAAAATGTATCTGAAAAATCTGCCTGTGTGTGCTTGGAAGAGATAGTGTAGGGCGAGAGCTGTTAGTGATTTCAGGGACAGATGATAGTAAGTTTGCTGGCTAGTAATCTGCGTGATACTGCTCTGTATTGGAGGGACAGAAGTCTGCAGGGATTTGAGGGACATTTTAGCTTAGGTAGCTTTGCTGGCTAGTAATCTACTGTTCTCTTTAAACAACTGCCATACGTTGACCTTGTAGGCATTGTTTGCCCAGTTTTTTTGGACGCAGCCACTGAAGCACAGTTGCCAGAAAAAATATGCCATATAAATGCTGAAAATAGTCATTTTTCGCCATACGTTGACCTTGTAGACATTGTTTGCCCAGTTTTTTTGGACGCAGCCACTGAAGCACAGTTGCCAGAAAAAATATGCCATATAAATGCTGAAAATATAAATTTTTTTGGTTGCAGCCACTGAAGCACAGAGGCCAGAAAAATTATGCCATATAAATGCTGAAAATATAAATTTTTTTGGTTGCAGCCACTGAAGCACAGAGGCCAGAAAAAATATGCCATATAAATGCTGAAAATAGTCATTTTTTGCCATACGTTGACCTTGTAGGCATTGTTTGCCCAGTTTTCTTGGTCGCAGCCACTGAAGCACAGTTGCCAGAAAAAATATGCCATATAAATGCTGAAAATAGTCATTTTTTGCCATATACGTTGAGTCAAGGTATGGCAAAAAATGACTATTTTCAGCATTTCTATGGCATATTTTTTCTGGCCTCTGTGCTTGAGTGGCTGCGGCCAAAAAAACTGGGCAAACAATGCCTACAAGGTCAACGACGTTGACCTTGTAGGCATTGTTTGCCCAGTTTTTTTGGCCGCAGCCACTCAAGCACAGAGGCCAGAAAAAATATGCCATAGAAATGCTGAAAATAGTCATTTTTTTGGTCGCAGCCACTGAAGCACAGTTGCCAGAAAAATTATGCCATATAAATGCTGAAAATATAAATTTTTTTGGTTGCAGCCACTGAAGCACAGAGGCCAGAAAAATTATGCCATATAAATGCAGAAAATATGCATTTTTTTGGTTGCAGCCACTGAAGCACAGAGGCCAGAAAAATTATGCCATATAAATGCAGAAAATATGCATTTTTTTGGTTGCAGCCACTGAAGCACAGAGGCCAGAAAAATTATGCCATATAAATGCAGAAAATATGCATTTTTTTGGACGCAGCCACTGAAGCACAGTTGCCAGAAAAAATATGCCATATAAATGCTGAAAATAGTCATTTTTCGCCATACGTTGACCTTGTAGACATTGTTTGCCCAGTTTTTTTGGTTGCAGCCACTGAAGCACAGAGGCCAGAAAAAATTAAACCAGTAGGGTTTGCACCCTAGTTTGTAACGGTGGCGGAGGGAGGAGGACGCTAAAGGACAGCTGTGTGTGGAGTCATGAGGCTTGAAGAGAAGGACAGCTGCATAGAAGTCAGAACAAGTCTTCCGGCGTGCAGTAACCCTCCGAGATCCACCCCTCATTCATTTTAATAAAGGTCAGGTAATCGACACTTTTGTGACCTAGGCGAGTTCTCTTCTCAGTTACAATCCCTCCTGCTGCACTGAAGGTCCTTTCTGAGAGCACACTTGAGGCTGGGCAAGACAAGAGGTTCATGGCAAATTGTGACAGCTCTGGCCACAGATCAAGCCTGCGCACCCAGTAGTCCAGGGGTTCATCGCTCCTCAGAGTGTCGATATCTGCAGTTAATGCCAGGTAGTCCGCTACCTGCCGGTCGAGGCGTTCTTTGAGGGTGGATCCCGAAGGGTTGTGGCGCTGCCTTGGACAGAAAAACATTTGCATGTCTGACGTTACAGACCGGCCAAAGGGCTTTGTCCTTGCAGGTGTGCTCGTGGCAGGATTACTGGCACCTCTGCCCCTGGAATGTTGATGAGTTCCTGAAGTGACATCACCCTTAAAAGCATTGTACAACATGTTTTGCAGGCTGGTTTGTAAATGCCGCATCTTTTCGGACTTGTGGTATGTTGGTAACATTTCTGACACTTTATGCTTGTACCGAGGGTCTAGTAGCGTTGCGACCCAGTACAGGTCCTTCTCCTTAAGCCTCTTGATACGGGGGTCCTTCAACAGGCATGCCAGCATGAAAGACCCCATTCTCACAAGGTTGGATGCAGAGCTATCCATCTCCGCTTCCTCATTATCAAGGACTGCATCATCCACGGTCTCCTCCCCCCAGCCACGTACAAGACCAGGGGTCCCCAAAAGGTCACCACTAGCCCCCTGGGAAGCCTGCTCCTGTTGGTCCTCCTCCTCCTCCTCCACAAAGCCACCTTCCTCCTCTGACTCCACTTCTGGCACCTCTCCCTGCGTTGCAGCAGGTGCCTGGGTTCGTTCTGGTGATTGCGACCATAAATCGTGCGCTTCCAGCTCCTCGTCACGCTGGTCTACAGCCTCATCTGTCACTCGTCGCACGGCACGCTCCAGGAAGAAAGCGAAGGGTATTAGGTCGCTGATGGTGCCTTCGGTGCGACTGACCATATTTGTCACCTCTTCAAAAGGTCGCATGAGCCTGCAGGCATCGCGCATAAGCACCCAGTAACGGGGGAAAAAAATCCCCAGCTCTGCAGATCCAGTCCTACCACCCAGTTCAAAAAGGTACTCGTTGACGGCCCTTTGTTGTTGCAGCAGACGTTCCAACATAAGGAGCGTTGAATTCCAGCGAGTCTGGCTGTCAGAAATCAAACGCCTGACTGGCATGTTGTAGCGCTGCTGAATGTCAGCAAGGCGTGCCATGGCTGTGTAGGAACGTCTGAAATGGGCCGACACCTTTCTGGACTGGGTGAGAACGTCCTGGAATCCTGGGTACTTGGAGACAAAACGTTGGACTATTAAATTTAACACATGTGCCATGCAGGGCACATGTGTTAAATTTCCCAGTCTCAACGCTGCCAACAGATTGCTTCCATTGTCACACACCACTTTTCCGATCTGCAGTTGGTGTGGGGTCAGCCACCGATCGGCCTGTGACTGCAGAGATGACAGGAGTACAGATCCGGTATGGTTTTTGCTTTCCAGGCACGTCATCCCCAAGACAGCGTGACAACGGCGTACCTGGCACGTCGAATAGCCTAGGGGGAGCTGGGGGTGCACAGGTGTGGAGGAGGAGAAGGAGGACCCAGCAGCAGAGTAAGAAGAAGAAGAGGAAGAAGACGAGGTAGAGAGCGATGGAGGAGTAGAGGTGGTGGCAGAACCGCGTGCAATCCGTGGCGGTGACACCAACTCCACTGTTGTTGTTGTTGTTGAGCTACCCATTCCCTGCTTCCCATTCCCAGCCATTACCAAGTTCACCCAGTGGGCAGTGTAGGTGACATACCTGCCCTGACCATGCTTGGAGGACCATGCGTCAGTAGTCATATGGACCTTTGGCCCAACACTAAGTGACAGAGATGCGGTAACTTGGCTCTGCACATGTTGGTACAGGTGTGGTATTCCCTTTTTAGAAAAAAAATTGCGGCTGGGTACCTTCCACTGCGGTGTCCCAATTGCTACAAATTTGCGGAAGGCCTCAGAGTCCACCAGCTGGTATGGTAAAAGCTGGCGGGCTAAGAGTGCAGACAAGCCAGCTGTCAGACGCCGGGCAAGGGGGTGACAGTCAGACATTGGCTTCTTACGCTCAAACATGGCCTTCACAGAAACTTGGCTGGTGGCAGATGACTGGGAATGGGAACAGGTGGTCAAGGTGGAAGGCGGAGTGGAGGGTGGTTCAGATGGGTCAAGGAGAGCAGAGGTAGAGCAGTAAGATGCTGGACCAGAAGGAGTGTGACTTTTAGTTTGCCTGTTGCCTTTGAGGTGTTGCTCCCAAAGTGCTTTGTGCTTGCCGCTCATGTGCCTTCGCATAGAAGTTGTACCTATGTGGCTGTTGGGCTTACCAAGGCTCAGTTTCTGACTGCACTCATTGCAAATTACAATGCTTTTGTCAGAGGCACACACATTAAAAAAATCCCACACTGCTGACTTTTTGGAAGTGTGCGATCTGGCGGTAACAGTAGAAGTTGGCGGCATTGGCGGCAATGGCGGGTGCGTTGGCCGGCTGAACACAGGTGCCGATACATGTTGTTGCCCTACTGATCCCTGCGGGCTGGCCTCCCTGCTTCTTCTAAGTCTTATTCTCCTACTGCCTCTCTGACTCTCCGTCTCTCCATCTGAACTACCCTCCTCTTGCTCTCTTCTACTAGGCACCCACAAAACATCAATCTCCTCATCATCATTCTCCTCAGATGCATCAATTTCTTCTGACACATCACAGAAGGAAGCAGCAGCGGGGACCTCCTCCTCCTCCTCATCACTCATCATTATGTCCATCTCTGTCGTGTTCTCTGCCAGAATTAAATCTGGTGTAACGTCCTCATCTCCTTCATCTTCTTCTGCCAATAATGGTTGCGCATTACTCAGTTCAAGAAACTCATGGGAAAATAACTCCTCTGACTCCAGTGAAGATGGGGCACCGGTGGTGGAGGAAGTGTTACGTGGGGTGGCCATAGCAGTGGAGGATGAGGAGGATGTTGTGGTAAAGTTAGAAACGGTAGAGGATGGGGTGTGCTGTGTAAGCCAGTCAACTACCTCTTCAGCATTTTGGGAGTTCAGGGTCATTGGCTTTTTAAAACTGGGCAATTTGCTAGGGCCACAGGATTGCATAGCAGCACGGCCCCTAGCACGGCCTCTGCGTGGCGGCCTGCCTTTGCCTGGCATTATTTTTAAAAAAACAACAACAACAAAAACTCAGTTGGTTTTTCTGGAAACGATAATACACACAGCTAGATGGCAGTTTGAAGAAAACAGTGTGCAAATAATGCCTACAAGATCAACGTATACACTACTACAGCGGTGGATACGGATTACGTAAAATATATGAATGCTGCTTGAAAAAAAGTAACTCAAGTGGTTTTTCTAGAGACGATAATATTATCAATATTTAGACAAAATGTGAACAAGCTCACACAGCTAGATGGCGGTTTGAAGAAAACACTGTGCAAATAATGCCTACAAGGTCAACGTATACACAGCGGTGGATACGGATTACGTAAAATATAAGAATGCTGCTTGAAAAAAAGTCACTCCGGTGTTTTTTCTGGAGACGGTAATATTATGGATATTTAGACAGAATGTGAACACGGTCACACAGCTAGATAGCAGTTGGTTGAATAACACACTGGGCAAAAAATGCCTACAGGGCAAATAATGCCTACAAGGTCAACGTATACACAGCGGTGGATACGGATTACGTAAAATATAAGAATGCTGCTTGAAAAAAAGTCACTCCGGTGTTTTTTCTGGAGACGGTAATATTATGGATATTTAGACAGAATGTGAACACGGGCACACAGCTAGATAGCAGTTGGTTGAATAACACACTGGGCAAAAAATGCCTACAGGGCAAATAATGCCTACAAGGTCAACGTATACACAGCGGTGGATACGGATTACGTAAAATATAAGAATGCTGCTTGAAAAAAAGTCACTCCGGTGTTTTTTCTGGAGACGGTAATATTATGGATATTTAGACAGAATGTGAACACGGGCACACAGCTAGATAGCAGTTGGTTGAATAACACACTGGGCAAAAAATGCCTACAGGGCAAATAATGCCTACAAGGTCAACTTATACACTACTACAGCGAGGGATACGGATTACGTAAAATTTATTATGGCTGCTTGAAAAAAGTCACTCCGGTGTTTTTTCTGGAGACGGTAATATTATGGATATTTAGACAGAATGTGAACACGGGCACACAGCTAGATAGCAGTTGGTTGAATAACACACTGGGCAAAAAATGCCTACAGGGCAAATAATGCCTAAAAGGTCAACTTATACACTACTACAGCGATGGATACGGATTACGTAAAATTTATTATGGCTGCTTGAAAAAAGTCACTCCGGTGTTTTTTCTGGAGACGGTAATATTATGGATATTTAGACAGAATGTGAACACGGGCACACAGCTAGATAGCAGTTGGTTGAATAACACACTGGGCAAAAAATGCCTACAGGGCAAATAATGCCTAAAAGGTCAACTTATACACTACTACAGCGATGGATACGGATTACGTAAAATTTATTATGGCTGCTTGAAAAAAGTCACTCCGGTGTTTTTTCTGGAGACGGTAATATTATGGATATTTAGACAGAATGTGAACACGGGCACACAGCTAGATAGCAGTTGGTTGAATAACACACTGGGCAAAAAATGCCTACAGGGCAAATAATGCCTAAAAGGTCAACTTATACACTACTACAGCGATGGATACGGATTACGTAAAATTTATTATGGCTGCTTGAAAAAAGTCACTCCGGTGTTTTTTCTGGAGACGGTAATATTATGGATATTTAGACAGAATGTGAACACGGGCACACAGCTAGATAGCAGTTGGTTGAATAACACACTGGGCAAAAAATGCCTACAGGGCAAATAATGCCTAAAAGGTCAACTTATACACTACTACAGCGGTAGTAAAATAAAAAAAAAGTTAAATAAAAAAAGAATGAATATTAAAAAAAAAAAATTAAAGTTGGTGCTGCTGAACTACTAGGAGCAGCAGATTAGCACACCAGTCCCACTCCCCAACACTGCTAGACTAATAGCACTGGGCTCTTATAGTAGTAGTAGTAGTAGTAGTAGTAGTAGTAGTAGTAGTAAAACAACAAAAAAATAAATAAAAGCAGTCCTTACAAGGACTATTGCTATTGCAGCAGTCAGCAGATGAGATCAGAAGCAGGACAGCTGCCCACTGCAGCTACATACAGAGCACTGCAGTAGAAGGTAGATTACTAGCCAGCAAAGCTACCTAAGCTTAAATGTCCCTCAAACCCCTGCAGACTTCTGTCCCTCCAATAACAGAGCAGTATCAAAACGATTACTAGCCAGCAAACTTTCAACTGTCCCTGAAATCACTAACAGGCAGCAGCTCTCTCCCTACACTATCTCTTCAGCACACACAGGCAGAGTGAAAAAAAGCTGCAGGGCTTCGGTTTTTATAGGGAAGGGGAGTGGTCCAAGGGAGAGCTTCCTGATTGGCTGCCATGTACCTGCTGGTCTGGGGTGAGAGGGCAAAAAAAAGCGCCAACAATGGCGAACCCAAAATGGCGAACGTCGCGCGACGTTCGCGAACTTCCGGCGAGCGCGAACACCCGATGTTCGCGCGAACAAGTTCGCCGGCGAACAGTTCGCGACATCTCTACTTATCGCCGACAATTTTTGCACTTCTAATGGAACCCTTGGCAGAAATGATTAGATCCAACCCTCTAATTACAGGTTATAAAATAGGTCAGCAGGAATATAAATTATCCTTGTTTGCAGATGATGTTATTTTATCTCTCTCAGACCCTATTAACTCATTACCAGCACTATTTGAATCTTCTGAAGTTCTCACAAGTTTCGTATTACAAAATCAGTACTAATAAAACGGAAGCCCTCCCTATCTGGTTAGACAGATCGTATATCTTTAACCTAAAAGAACATTATTCGTTTGATTGGCAACAAGCTTCAATAAAATACCTTGGTATTAAGTTGGCAATGTCAGTCAAAGAACGAATAAATTGAATTTTGCACCCCTAATTGCTAACTTTCACAAAATCATAGAAGACAGGATGTATAAGGATATTTCCTGGCTGGGTAGAATTGCAGCAATTAAGTCACTTATTCCCAAAAATCCTTTATCTATTTAGAACAATTCCCATTCATTTACCTAGTACTTTTTTCTACTATGCAAGCTCTATTACTGAAATTTGTCTGGAAAAAATCTAAGCCACGGACATCAGTCAAGGTTTTGTCAAAACATAAATCAAAAGGTGTTCTAGGTTTCCCACATCTTAAAGCATATTACCAAGCTATGCATTTGAACTTTTTGCAAAGATTTTTGGACTCCAATAACCCCTCCTCAATGGGTTAAACAAGAGATTGAAATTTCTAATTGTTCCTTTGGCCACATAGGAGACCTACTTTGGTCCCATCCTAGACTGAGGCCAAAACAATTGAAATCTTTCCCAACGACCAATACTACTTTGAGAGTATGGGATACAGTTCAATTTATAGACAACTTAAAATTGGGCCTGCACCCGTTGCATTCTTTAGTAACATTTCAGTTTGCCCTTCCGCACTACAACTTTTCTGTCATTTAACCAACTGCAATCAAAATATAACATTCCTAAACACTCATTTTTTACGTATCTACAGTTCTCTAGCTTCCTGAAATCTTTTGCGATTGATAAAATTAAACAGATGTCTCCAGTTCAATCTACACTCACCAAATTGGTTATTCAGCAGTCTAGGATCTCAAAATATTATTTGAAGCTGTTAGACTTAATTCTCTGCCCTTAGATCATCAACTAAAATGGGAGATAGAATTGAAATCACCAATTGATTCCATAGATTGGAACAATGCCTTTCCCTTACTTACTTCCACAACACAATCTGTCCGAATTTCCTGAAACCAGTATTAAGTTGATGTACAGATGGCATATGGTTCCGACTAAGCTATTTACAATTTATCCCTCTACAAGAACGAATCTATGTTGGCGACAATGCGGTTGTGTGGGTTCTTTCTCTCATATATGGTGGGAATGTTCGAAAATTGTACTATTTTGGCAATTCATATTTCATATATGCATAAATACTTTGAGTGTTTCGATAACTCCTTCGCCTAAACTAACTCTTCTGAATATGGATATGGACCTTATCCCATGGAAACATAAACTTTTGACTAGGCAAATCGCCACAAACCCCGGATACCAAGGAGCTTCTCAATATAATGAATGATACTAGTAAGATGGAATATTATATCGCAAAAAACAAGCAATCTTTATCCAAGTATTACGATAAATGGCTACCTTGGAACAATAGTACTTACTCAGATGGCTCTGACTTTCATGCTTAACAGTTACAAACAGCTATTTCAGAGGTTCATCTTCAGGCTATCTAATATTGGAAAGATATAATCTGCTAAATAATTGGTGTTTTTTGTATGATTGTTATCACAAATCTAAGGTCGGTATCTGGTATTTGGTATTTGATATTTGGTTTTTGATACTTGATATCTGGTACGAGGTCTTGGGAGTTTAATGCTCCATCTCTAAAACTCAGTATTATCACTTTTTTTTTTTTTTTCCTTTTATTTGTTTATTTGTTATGAATCTGTTGTTAATTGATACATATAATAACTGATTTTGGACAATGTACTACCCCTCACTATGTACGTTATATGAAAATAACACTTGTCCTTTGTCAATAAAAAATTGTTGGAAAATAAAAGTTGTGCCTGTTAAAAATGTTTGGCTTAGCATTTTTTTAACCATTTGAGGGGCATGCCATATTTTTTTTAGGATGGAGTCATGTCTAGGACAAGAGAGGATCTCTTTTGCCTTTATTTTGTTTCCTTGAACAATTTCCCCAACATCACTAATAAAGACATGTATACGACCTATATGTACCTGCTCTATACAAATTGACCTAAGCGTAAGTGTATTAACAAAGTTTTGCTAGGCAGGACTGAAAGTTAGCGAAAGTTTGCTATGAAATGCTCGCGCTGACGAATTTGAGCTAGTGAAACTTTGCCTGCTGAGATGCATTCTCGTAGTGGCAAAGTGTAGCTAAGTGTTGCGAAGCCTTCGCAGGTGAAAATTTGCCCTTCAGTGAATTTGCCCCATCATTTAGAGAACTTTTCAATTTCTGCTTGCTAATCAGAAAACGTAATGTCTTTTATGCCATATGAAATATAAAGTGTAAGCAGAGAAGGAAGAATTCAAAATGGAAGATCTGTTTACGTTATTCTGACAGCGCACCCTTGACAAATTTTGTGCAATATTGCTTTAAGAATGAATTCAGCTTTAGCTCTTTTTAATATACTGCAAAATGTTGGATCCTTTATTCCAACAACATCTATCTCTCCTTTAAATGCACAGTAAATTCAGACCATACGCTTTTAGGCACTCCTACATTCAATTTATATTACCTGTCAATAAATTCCACGCCACTATTTACTGCTACTAATAACAGTATATGTTGACTGTTACCTTTTATTATATTTTTTATATAAATAGGATGTGGTTCTTTTTTGTTTATAACATGATACAACAATATATAGCATTATTTTAAAATACACCTTTTTTATATTTTGTCCTCAAGTCTGTTCCATATGCTGCCAAGATTAAGCAGGGCACTGTTAGGTTGAAAATATATTGTTTTAAATAACTGAGCATGTAACTGTATATTCGTTTTGCTATAGCGAATAATTGCTCATTGAATGAAACAAGTTATAAGGATTAGTGGAGTATTTGTTTTGTCACTTTGTACAATACTTTTTCCAACATGAGTTTAGGACTAGTGCTGAACATACTTTTTGCTAATGTTTTAATAAAATACATTTCTTTTATTTCTTGAGCTAACAGGACAAACAATGAAATTTAAGCAACTCTATGTTTTGTTCTAGAGAGGTAGATAATTAGATTACTAGTGAACAGATACAGTAATTCTGTACTGGGACATAATGAACTTCAGCTTATCCCTGTGTTGGGATATGAAGGCTGACAAAAACACCTGTGATGGGACTTCAGTGGACTTTAAACAATTCTGGCCACATACAAAGTACGAGAATTACGAGCGAAAGCAATAACCCAGCAAACAAACAAATGTATCCAGTGCTGCTTTCGGGTTTCTCTTATTACTCTACTACACAGTAGGTACCCGCACTCAAGCTCCAATATCCGTTTGTGGGTGCTGGGTCAATTTTAATTGTATAAATCTTATAAAGAGACCCACACTCCAAAGTCTTGTGTTCCAAAATTTTATTAAATCATCACTTATGCATGCAATGTTTCGGCCCTCGTTGGGACCTTGATAAACATAAGAAGAACATTGCCAGCACATATTAGTCGTTGTAGCAGCACACTCCGGAACTTTTTTAAGAATCGCTCACTTGCAAGTCATGGATAAAAAGCAAAAGCATAAACAAAAACATAGAAAAATTGCTTTAAGCCTTTCCCTGCCAGCCGTTTTGTCCTAGATGCGAACATCTACTGCCAAGCAGTTTTTAGATATTTTGCACTCTTTCACTTTAAGGGCCTTTCCTGGGGTAGTCTTTTAGTTAACCCAGGAAAACAATATATTGTTTTTTTCAGGACAACCTGAACTTTCACAATATGCAAGAATTTTGGTGTAATTCTACTTCTCTAAAAAAATATTGGATTCTAAGTGTCAAATAAAATGAAAAAAATCATGTTGCACGAAGAACAATCACATATATCAGAAACATCATTCATTTTATGTACGAGAACACAGCCGATTTAGAAAGGTCTATGTCTCCTGAACGCGACAATACCAAATATATATAGTTTTATGGAGATTTCTCACTTGTATAGCTCAAAATCTACAAGCAGTACACAACCAAATTTCCAAAGCAACACTCCCCAAACGGCATACTTTTGATTTCAAGGCCAAACATTCCGCTAACAGTAGGTTTACCCTAGAAAACTACCCATTACTAGAAAGAACAGATTCTGGTGAATCAAAAATGGGTAGAAATATCTTTGTACTCCAAACCACTAAGTTGCAATTGTTTCCTAAAGTTATAATGTTTTATAGAAATTGGTGAATTTTTTGAAAAATGACCTCAAAGCTTCCACTCTACAGCAACATATCTCCCACACATCATTAGGTATCAATGTAAAACACCCCAAATATAAAATCCTGGGTCCACTGAACAGTTTGATGCCCAATATGAATAGATGTACCCAAGCACGTGGCATAGGAGGCCCCAAAAGGAAGACCCCCCGTTTGTTCTGTCATTTCAGATACTGCAAAATCAACACATTTACATCGTTTTGGGGGGCGGCAAAGGTAGAAAAAAGTACGTTCACCCCAGAAAACCATATATTTTCGGAAAGTACACATTCCCCTGAATCCAATTTGGGTATGCATGTCTTTCTACACCAAAGTACCAAGCGGCAAACCATTCCTAAATTTGGTGATTTTGGCGACATTTCCAAAAATCACCTAAAAATTTCTACCCTGCAGCATCGTATTACCCACATACTTTTAGGTATCAAGAAAAATCACCCCAAATATGAAAGCCTAGGGTCCTCTGAACAGTTTGATGCCTGATATGTATAGGTGTACCCAAGCACGTGGCATACAGGGGCCCCAAAAGGAAGACCCCCATATAGTCTGTCATTTCAGGTACTGCAAAATCAACACATTTACATCGTTTTGGGGGGGGGCAAAAGTAGAAAACAGTAAGTTCACCCCAGAAAACCATATATTTTCGGAAAGTACACATTGCCACGAATCTAAATTGGGTATGCATGTCTTTGTACTCCAAAGTAGCAAGCCGCAAATCATTCCTAAATTTGGTAATTTTGGTGACATTTCCAAAAATCACTTAAAAATGTCTAACCTGCAGCATCATATTTCCCACATACTTTTAGGTATCAAGAGAAATCACCCCAAATATGAAAGCCTAGGGTCCTCTGAACAGTTTGATGCCCAATATATATAGGTGTACCCAAGCACGTGGCATATAGGGGCCCCAAAAGGAAGACTCCCATATGGTCTGTCATTTGAGGTACTGCAAAATCAACACATTTACATCGTTTTGGGGGGGGGGCAAAAGTAGAAAACAGTAAGTTCACCCCAGAAAACCATATATTTTCGGAAAGTATACATTCCCCTGAATCCAAATTGGGTATGCATGTCTTTCTACGCCAAAGTACCAAGCCGCAAATCATTCCTAAATTTGGTGATTTTGGTGACATTTCCAAAAATCACCTCAAAATATCTACCCTGCAGCATCGTATTACCCACATACTTTTAGGTATCAAGAGAAATCACCCCAAATATGAAAGCCTAGGGTCCTCTGAACAGTTTGATGCCCAATATGTATAGGTGTACCCAAGCATGTGGCATATAGAGGCCCTAAAAGGAAGACCCCCATATAGTCTGACATTTCAGGTACTGCAAAATCAACACATTTACATTGTTTTGGGGGGGCAAAAGTAGAAAACAGTAAGTTCACCCCAGAAAACCATATATTTTCGGAAAGTACACATTCCCACGAATTCAAATTGGGTATGCATGTCTTTCTACGCCAAAGTACCAAGCCGCAAATCATTCCTAAATTTGGTGATTTAGGTGACATTTCCAAAAATCACCTCAAAATATCTACCCTGCAGCATCGTATTACACACATACTTTTAGGTATCAAGAGAAATCACCCCAAATATGAAAGCCTAGGGTCCTCTGAACAGTTTGATGCCCAATATGTATAGGTGTACCCAAGCACGTGGCATACAGGGGCCCCAAAAGGAAGACCCCCATATAGTCTGTCATTTCAGGTACTGCAAAATCAACACATTTACATCGTTAGGGGGGGGGCAAAAGTAGAAAACAGTAAGTTCACCCCAGAAAACCATATATTTTCGGAAAGTACACATTCCAACGAATCCAAATTGGGTATGCATGTCTTTCTACGCCAAAGTACCAAGCCGCAAATCATTCCTAAATTTGGTGCTTTAGGTGACATTTCCAAAAATCACCTCAAAATATCTACCCTGCAGCATCGTATTACCCACATACTTTTAGGTATCAAGACAAATCATCCCAAATATGAAAGCCTAGGGTCCTCTGAACAGTTTGATGCCCGATATGTATAGGTGTACCCAAGCACGTGGCATACAGGGGCCCCAAAAGGAAGACCCATATATAGTCTGTCATTTCAGGTACTGCAAAATCAACACATTTACATTGTTTTGGGGGGGGGCAAAAGTAGAAAACAGTAAGTTCACACCAGAAAACCATATATTTTCGGAAAGTACACATTCCAACGAATCCAAATTGGGTATGCATGTCTTTCTACGCCAAAGTACCAAGCCGCAAATCATTCCTAAATTTGGTGATTTAGGTGACATTTCCAAAAATCACCTCAAAATATCTACCCTGCAGCATCGTATTACCCACATACTTTTAGGTATCCAGAGAAATCACCCCAAATATGAAAGCCTAGGGTCCTCTGAACAGTTTGATGCCCGATATGTATAGGTGTACCCAAGCACGTGGCATACAGGGGCCCCAAAAGGAAGACCCCCATATAGTCTGTCATTTCAGGTACTGCAAAATCAACACATTTACATTGTTTTGGGGGGGGGCAAAAGTAGAAAACAGTAAGTTCACCCCAGAAAACCATATATTTTCGGAAAGTACACATTCCAACGAATCCAAATTGGGTATGCATGTCTTTCTACTACAAAGTACCAAGCCGCAAATCATTCCTAAATTTGGTGATTTTGGTGACATTTCCAAAAATCACCTCAAAATATCTACCCTGCAGCATCGTATTACCCACATACTTTTAGGTATCAAGAGAAATCACACCAAATATGAAAGCCTAGGGTCCTCTGAACAGTTTGATGCCCAATATGTATAGGTGTACCCAAGCATGTGGCATATAGAGGCCCTAAAAGGAAGACCCCCATATAGTCTGACATTTCAGGTACTGCAAAATAAACACATTTACATTGTTTTGGGGGGGCAAAAGTAGAAAACAGTAAGTTCACCCCAGAAAACCATATATTTTCGGAAAGTACACATTCCCACGAATTCAAATTGGGTATGCATGTCTTTCTACGCCAAAGTACCAAGCCGCAAATCATTCCTAAATTTGGTGATTTAGGTGATATTTCCAAAAATCACCTCAAAATATCTACCCTGCAGCATCGTATTACCCACATACTTTTAGGTATCAAGAGAAATCACCCCAAATATGAAAGCCTAGGGTCCTCTGAACAGTTTGATGCCCAATATGTATAGGTGTACCCAAGCACGTGGCATACAGGGGCCCCAAAAGGAAGACCCCCATATAGTCTGTCATTTCAGGTACTGCAAAATCAACACATTTACATCGTTAGGGGGGGGGCAAAAGTAGAAAACAGTAAGTTCACCCCAGAAAACCATATATTTTCGGAAAGTACACATTCCAACGAATCCAAATTGGGTATGCATGTCTTTCTACTACAAAGTACCAAGCCGCAAATCATTCCTAAATTTGGTGCTTTAGGTGATATTTCCAAAAATCACCTCAAAATATCTACCCTGCAGCATCGTATTACCCACATACTTTTAGGTATCAAGAGAAATCACACCAAATATGAAAGCCTAGGGTCCTCTGAACAGTTTGATGCCCAATATGTATAGGTGTACCCAAGCATGTGGCATATAGAGGCCCTAAAAGGAAGACCCCCATATAGTCTGACATTTCAGGTACTGCAAAATCAACACATTTACATTGTTTTGGGGGGGCAAAAGTAGAAAACAGTAAGTTCACCCCAGAAAACCATATATTTTCGGAAAGTACACATTCCCACGAATTCAAATTGGGTATGCATGTCTTTCTACGCCAAAGTACCAAGCCGCAAATCATTCCTAAATTTGGTGATTTAGGTGACATTTCCAAAAATCACCTCAAAATATCTACCCTGCAGCATCGTATTACCCACATACTTTTAGGTATCAAGAGAAATCACCCCAAATATGAAAGCCTAGGGTCCTCTGAACAGTTTGATGCCCAATATGTATAGGTGTACCCAAGCACGTGGCATACAGGGGCCCCAAAAGGAAGACCCCCATATAGTCTGTCATTTCAGGTACTGCAAAATCAACACATTTACATCGTTAGGGGGGGGGCAAAAGTAGAAAACAGTAAGTTCACCCCAGAAAACCATATATTTTCGGAAAGTACACATTCCAACGAATCCAAATTGGGTATGCATGTCTTTCTACGCCAAAGTACCAAGCCACAAATCATTCCTAAATTTGGTGCTTTAGGTGATATTTCCAAAAATCACCTCAAAATATCTACCCTGCAGCATCGTATTACACACATACTTTTAGGTATCAAGACAAATCACCCCAAATATGAAAGCCTAGGGTCCTCTGAACAGTTTGATGCCCAATATGTATAGGTGTACCCAAGCATGTGGCATATAGGGGCCCTAAAATGAAGACCCCCCCTTGTATGTTCTGTCATTTCAGGTACTGCAAAATCAACACATTTACATCGTTTTGGGGGGGGCAAAGGTAGAAAAAAGTAAGTTCACCCCAGAAAACCATATATTTTCGGAAAGTACACATTCCCACGAATCTAAATTGGGTATGCATGTCTTTCTACTACAAAGTACCTAGCCGCAAACCATTTCTAAATTTGGTGATTTTGGGGACATTTCCAAAAATGACTTCAAAATTTCGACCCTGCAGCATCGTATTACCCACATACTTTTAGGTATAAAGACAAATCACCCCAAATATGAAAGCCTGGGGTCCTCTGAACAGTTTGATGCCCAATATGTATAGGTGTACCCAAGCACATGGCGTATAGGGGCCCCAAAACGAAGACCCCCATATGGTCTGTCATTTCAGGTACTGCAAAATCAACACATTTACATTGTTTTGAGTGGGGCAAATGTAGAAAAAAAGTAAGTTCACCCCAGAAAACCATATATTTTTGGAAAGTACACATTCCCACAGATCTAAATTGGGTATGCATGTCTTTGTACTCCAAAGTACCAAGCCGCAAACCATTCCTAAATTTGGTGATTTTGGGGACATTTCCAAAAATGACTTCAAAATTTCGACCCTGCAGCATCGTATTACCCACATACTTTTAGGTATCAAGACAAATCACCCCAAATATGAAAGCCTGGGGTCCTCTGAACAGTTTGATGCCCAATATGTATAGGTGTACCCAAGCACGTGGCGTATAGGGGCCCCAAAACGAAGACCCCCATATGGTCTGTCATTTCAGGTACTGCAAAATCAACACATTTACATTGTTTTGAGGGGGGCAAATGTAGAAAAAAGTAAGTTCACCCCAGAAAACCATATATTTTCGGAAAGTACACATTCCCACAGATCTAAATTGGGTATGCATGTCTTTGTACTCCAAATTACCAAGCCGCAAACCATTCCTAAATTTGGTGATTTTGGGGACATTTCCAAAAATGACTTCAAAATTTCGACCCTGCAGCATTGTATTACCCACATACTTTTAGGTATCAAGACAAATCACCCCAAATATGAAAGCCTGGGGTCCTCTGAACAGTTTGATGCCCAATATGTATAGGTGTACCCAAGCACGTGGCGTATAGGGGACCCAAAACGAAGACCCCCATATGGTCTGTCATTTCAGGTACTGCAAAATCAACACATTTACATTGTTTTGAGGGGGGCAAATGTAGAAAAAAGTAAGTTCACCCCAGAAAACCATATATTTTCGGAAAGTACACATTCCCACGGATCTAAATTGGGTATGCATGTCTTTGTACTCCAAAGAACCAAGCCGCAAACCATTCCTAAATTTGGGGATTTTGGGGACATTTCCAAAAATTACTTCAAAATATCTACCCTGCAGCATCGTATTACCCACATACTTTTAGGTATCAAGAGAAATCACCCCAAATATGAAAGCCTAGGGTCCCCTGAACAGTTTGATGCCCAATATGTATAGGTGTACCCAAGCACGTGGCATACAGGGGCCCCAAAAGAAAGACCCCCATATGGTCTGTCATTTCAGGTACTGCAAAATCAACACATTTACATTGTTTTTGGGGGGGGCAAAGGTAGAAAAAAGTAAGTTCACCCCAGAAAACCATATATTTTCGGAAAGTACACATTCCTGCGAATCCAAATCGGGTATGGATGTCTTTGTACTCCAAAGTACCAAGCCGCAAACCATTTCTAAATTTGGTGATTTTGGGGACATTTCCAAAAATCACCTCAAAATTTTCACCCTCTAGCATCGTAGTTCCCACATACTTTTAGGTATCAAGAGAAATCACCCCAAATATGAAAGCCTGGGGTCCTCTGAACAGTTTGATGCCCAATATGTATAGGTGTACCCAAGCACGTGGCATATAGGGCCCCAAAACAAAGACCCTCAAATGGTCTGTCATTTCAGGTACTGCAAAATCAACACATTTACATTGTTTTGGGGGGGGCAAAGGTAGAAAAAAGTGCGTTCACCCCATAAAACCATATATTTTTGGAAAGTACACATTCCTGCGAATCCAAATTGGGTATGCATGTCTTTGTACTCCAAAGTACCAAGTCGCAAGCCTTTCCTACATTTGGCGATAAAAGCAACTGTTTTTACATTTCTGAAAATCGCCTAAAAATATTGCAATTGGCCGCATTTATCTCACCCAATTTCTTACATACAATTGTAAAACACCATAAATATTGATGCCAAGGGTCTACTGAACAGTTTGATGCCCAATATGCATAGATATACCAAGGCAGCTGGCATGTGCGGACCCCAAATAAAAATAGTGAATATGAGTTTTCTCCGCTGCCGATTCGCCTTCTGTGAACATAGACCCTTGACTTCATATTATTTGCCTCAAGACCCTCCTAACAGCAATGACCCCCCAAAACCATACATTTTTGGAAAGTACACATTCTGCCGATTCCATCAAAGATAACGACGTCTTTCTACACGAAACTACCAAACTGCAAAGCTTTTCTAAACATATAGGTTTTTACAACATTTCTGAAAATCGCCTAAAAATGTTGCAGTTTGCCGCATTTATCACACACAATGTTTTACGTACAAAGAAAAATCTCTCTAAATATGGACGTCAGAGGTCTAATAAATAGTTTGATGCCCAATATGTATAGATTTACCAAAGTATGTGTTGTGTATGGACCCCAAATGAAAAACGTGCCTATGAATTTTCACGCTAGCCAACTAAGCTGCAGAAAAGAGAACCCTAACTGTACGTTATGTGCCGTAAGACCCCCAAACTGTAAAAATAACCCCAGAAACCCATATATTTTTGGAAAGCACATATTTTGGCGGATCAAACTAAGTAAAATCTATCTTTCTATACCAAAGCACCAAACAGCAAAACGATACTAAAGATACATAAGGAACAATAATGCAGGGATAAAATTGCAATAAAACCACAAAAATAGCGTAAATCAATGAAATAACAAAATAATTGTTCTGACAGCGTAATTAGTGGCCGAAATCGATTATTCAATAGTCACGCTGCCAAAATAACACGTTTTTAGGCAAAAAAAACAAAAGATAACAGTATAATGAATTCGTAAAAAAAAAAAAAAACACCTGTTTGTGTATACATATTTGTGCACTAATAAAAGTTATCTGAGTGTGCAAATACATGTAAATAAGTGTAAATAAGTGTAAATAACTGTACAAAAGGGACCAAGTGTGCTAAAATTAAAAAAAAAAAATTTTAAAAAATTCCAATCTTTACTAAAATGCATAAATGTACTGTAAGTATGTGTAGGTGCAGGTAAGTGTGTAAAAAAAACGTGCACTTACCGTTTTTGGAGCAGGAGAATCGCTGTCTTCTTTGGAGGAGTCCTGGCAGCGTGTCTGCAGAGTTGCTGCGCAGCAGGAAGTGCGTGGGCGGCTCTGCAGGCAGGAAGAATGGTGAGTGTAGTAGCAGACGCTCCATGCGATGCGTCTGCTACTTTGAAGTCGGATCTGCGACAATCGAGTCGCAGATCCGACTTGACAGCCCCCCAGCCTCGTTGCCTAGGGGGCTGTCTTCTCTCCCCACTCTCTGCGGAGGCGGCAAAAGCCGCCGAAGCAGAGAGAGAGCTCAGCTGCCAAAGAACGTACAATGTACGTTCTTGGCAGCCTGAGCATTGGCCTGCCAGCACGTACGCCGTACGTGCTTGGCAGGCAAAGGGTTAAAGAATATGGACTTTATACTATAACTGCAACAATAACACACAAAATATTAATCTTGTTTTATATGTATTGTATACATATCTCATAGGTAGTCTTAGTGATTTATTTTTATTTTGTTCCTGGGACAAAGAAAGTAAAAGGGTATTTACTGACTATGACAATACAGGGTCTATTTAATAACGATCAAATTTCTATTTTTTCCTCAAATCTCAAAAAAATCGTGGTTTTTCTGCAGTATATTTCTTATTAGCTCTGAAAATTTGAGATTCATTAAGGAGCAGATTTATCAAGGGTCGAATTGAAAATTCTAATTTTTAAATTGGGATTTCAAGTTTAATTTATTGTAATTTGACTAAAGAATAGTCCAAATTAGATTTGAATTTAAAAAAAAAAAAAATTGAAATTCGAATTTTGAAATGTATCATGTAATGTCCCTTTAAGAATTCAAATTCGACTATTCACCATCTAAAACCTACTGAATTTCTATTTTAGCCAATGGGAGAACTCCTACAACCAATTTGGACTAATTTGGTGGACTTTTGAAAAAAAAGTTTGGTAAGAAAAACTCGAATCGAATTAGATAGAATTCTATTTGAATTTGATTTGAATTTGCTTCTTGATCTTTCACCCATTTTTTAAAAATTTAATTTTTTTTAATACATTTTGATTGGTGATACTGGTTTTTTTTCTTCAAATTTGGAGTTTATGGGAGTTAATGGCAGTTTTTAGAAACTCCCATAAACTTGAAATTCGACCCTTGATTAATCTGCCCTTGATTAATCTGTAAAAACCACGAAAACCTTTAATACAAAAATTCACCAGGTAAAAGTTGTCGAGGTCCTATAGTCAATATTAACTGTGCTGATTTTATTAGTTTTAATCAGTTTGGACTTTTAGAGGGTTTCAGATTTCTTTTGCTAGTAATTGTCATTGAATTGGCTTATTTAGAAAAGGCCATATCAATTTTGCATAAAAGTTCTAGACAGTGAGATGCAATGGGTCTTAACACCTCAGACACCCCCTTATCATAAAATAAAAATATTATTTTAGGCGTGGCCGCATGGCGAGAGAGTGAGATGCACTTCTGCTGAGCTCCCACCACAAGTCGACATTTAGCTTGGTTTTTGGCATCCTTTAGCAACAATGGGCAAACTTACCAAACCCAACCCGACGGGCAACACTGCCAAGAACAAGGAGGCGTGCTCTATAAGTGGCATCCAACAGTTTTTCCCGAAATCACAGGAAAGGCCGGACCCGCTGGAAGAATCCAATATGGCGGACGGCCACGAGGAGCCTGATAACCCGCAGGACGGCACGAACCATGCCTCTGAGGTAAGCAGCAACCTGGAGGGGATATTGCAGCTTATGGCCCAACTGCCCAGTAAGGATGATTTACAGAGAACGTCCCAAATGAGGGGCTAAGAGAGCTTGCCATTAAGCTGTTTATTGAAGTCCTGGACTCTACTGACCCTCCTCGTATTGAGATTGAACGTATCCACAGAGTAGGCAGCCTGAGAGATAATATGCCTAGAGATATCCTGTGCTGTCTTGCGCACTTTGAGATAAAGGAGCATATTCTGCAAAAAGCACACAGTGTGGATGGCATTCACTTTGAGGACAATGTAACCAAGACCTGTCCGCCTCCACGGTCATGCAACGTAGATTACTCAAACCATTAACCACTGTGCTCAGGGAACAAAGCATCTCCTATGACAGGGGGTTCCCCTTTGCCCTACTGGTACATAAAGGAGGGAAAACTTATGCACTGCGCTACCCAATGGATGTTCCTTTTTTCTGCCAACAGTTAGACATCAGGCCAGTGGATCTTCAGGAATGGCGTAATTATGTCTTGGGCACCATTGACGAGCCCAATTTTGGGCACCTCTGCTAACCAAAGCTCCAGGGGAGACTCCACTCCACCTAAACTGTGGCGGAAACGCTTCCCGGCCTACTCCACGGTCAAGTCTACTACACCCAGCAAGAGGCAACCCTAGCTATGGAGCTCGTCCTTCTCTGCATTTGGGTACTCAGGAGAGCCAACCTGTTTTCCTTCTTTTGCTTCTGCACTACAAGTTTGCCAACACTCCAATTATTCCCGCAGGCTAAGTTCGTTTAGTTTTACACATAACTGATTGCTTTTAGTTTCAACATCTTTGAGCCACAACATAGGTCCTCTGGGACTTTGAGGCATGCCTTGCCTTCCTCAGGAATAGCATTCTTGGCACTTCTAACCGCACACTCTGTTCAATTTTGCTCCCTATTATGTATCTGCATAACCTAAGATATGTTTTATTTTCTTTGATATCTCGGTTGTTTTTGGGCTTGGGGGGAGCCGCCATGGGCATATTGCCGATTACTGCCATACTAACTCAATTGCACGAATAGTTTGGGTTGATACTGGTTGTTTCTTTTGCCTTAACATCCGTGTGACAGTTTTACTAGCCCTGTACATAGACGGTCAAGTTATTTTCAGACCTTTCTGTCAAATTATTTTACTAACGTGTGTGCAAATGAGACACTCACAGCGTGGCGGCGCTACTCACAGGCCAACTTCTACATGTTTGTTATGACACTTTGTTTGGGAGGGACAGCCTTCGGCCTACCCTCTCCTTGTTATTTTTTAATATAAATTTGTGATTTGCTTTGACCATGTGACTGTAGTTCTGATGACAGACCCCACTTCCCCTATACAAGCCCTTTACCCAGACTGTGCCAGACCACGTTGCGTTGCATATTATTGATAGACTTGTGGTGGGCACAGGCATACTTCCATCGCGACACTTTTCCTCATCTCCCACCCCCCTCCTAGAGGGTATACCTCACACCACATCGCTTTTTGAGTAATAAGTCGGACTGACTTGTTAGTGGTTATTACTACACTTTGAGCCATTCTTTCCATTCTTTACCCCTCTATCTCGTCTGACCCCCCTCTCCCCCTTTAGGTTTTTTTTTTCTTTCTTCTCCTCCCACCCCCTCTTCTCTCTCTTTCCTTCTCTCACAAGTGCAGACAGAACTTTAACATACACCATGACCCACTCACAATCCCAAGCACTTAATATCTACACTATTAACGCCAATGGCTTAAACTCTCCCTGGAAGAGGAAAGCTCTATTGCAAGAAACTAAAGCTAAGAAAATTCACGTCGCCTTAATACAGGAGACTCACTACAAAACCGTTCATATCCCGAAATGGTACGACAAACACTTTTCGAACATAATTCACAGCACGCCACAGCCCACCAAAGTACGGGTACAGCCATTTTGATAGCTAACTCCCTAGAATTTGAACTGGATCACATCAAAAATGACAAAATAAATTATGGAACAGATTTGCACTCAATTACTGGAGTTTGCGGAAGGCACCTTAATTTTGGGTGGGGAGCTCAACACCCCCCTCAACCCCAAAATTGACTGCTCTTCAGGCACTGCTTCCATAACGTATAGGAAAATCAAACACATTAAACTCCAATTGCAATTGCTCCAAGTTATGGATTCCTTGAGAATTCACCATCCTACAAGGAAAGATTACACTCACTTCTCTCATAGCCACAATACACACAACAGAATCGATTATATCTTTCTTTCTCATGATACTCTAGATAACTTAAGAGATGCCACAATTGAGGCCACCACTTGGTCGGATCACTCTCCAGTAATTCTACGACTTCACACCCCCCTCACCAGACCCAAACAGTTCACTTGGAAACTTAACGATAGCTTACTGAAAGATCCAAAGGTGCTTAAAATAGTTTCTACCGCCACTAAAGACTATTTCCAGACTATTGCCGATGCTGCCAGCTCAGCTATTCCCGAGTGGGAAGCAAACAAGTGCGTTATATGAGGTATTCTTATCCAACAAGGAGCGAGACTTAAGAGAGAGAGACAGAAATAAAAACAAAAGGTTATTTCTAAAATACAGCAACTTGACCAACAACATAAACTTACCAGAGCGATGCACACACTCTCTGATTTAATGAAAGCCAGACAGGAACTTAAATTGCTAATACAGAAGGAGTCAGATAGAGCTACCTTTTTGCTTAAGACATTGTTTTATGACCATGGCAAATGCCCTGGCCCAGACGGATTCTCCATGTCCTTCTTTAAGACCCTACAACCTCACCTAATTACGGGCATGTGTAGAGCATATAATGGGATCCACCAGGGACATCACTGGTCCCCATCCACTTTGGAAGCCCACATTAGTTTAATACTCAAAAAAGATAAAGATCCCTCCCAGCCGGCCAGTTACAGACCAATTTCCTTAATCAATAATGACATGAAACTACTTGCAAAAATACTGGCCTCCCGTATCAAGCCAGGTCTCTCCCAACTCATCCATCTGGACCAGGCAGGATTTCTCCCCGGATGGGAGACGAGAGATAACCTTAACAAACTCATAAACCTTCTCACAGTTGCTCGATGTGAGTCCACCCCTTTGTTCCTTTTGTCAACTGATGCTGAGAAAGCCTTTGACAGAGTGCGATGGGATTTTATGTTTAGCTGCTTATCGCACATAGGGGTGGGCTCACGTATGACCGCTTGGATTAAGTCTTTGTATCATAACCCTACCGCTAAGCTTAAAATTAATAATACACTTTCTGACCCTATCTCCCTGCGCAATGGGACCAGACAGGGCTGCCCGCTCTCGCCCCTTCTCTTTGTTTTGTCTCTAGAACCCCTACTGGCCAAAATCCGTAACAACGCATATATTCAAGGTGTGACGGTCAGTAACACGGCACACAAAATATCTGCCTACGCGGACGACTTACTGTTTACACTGACGCAACCCGTGGTCACAATCCCCAACTTGCTACAGGAGATTAAGGATTATAGCTACTTGAGTGACTTTAAAGTTAATTATGGCAAGTCTAGTGCTTTGAATATCAGTTTGCTTCCTTCCGTGATTACAGCCTTGAGAGATAAGTTCCCCTTTAAACTGGAAACAGAGAAACTGATATATCTGGGCATTACACTTACATCTGATATAAAGAACTGGGCGTGTGTTAATTATTCTTCTATCCTACAGGTGGTCAAACGTGATTGCACAATGTGGTCTACCAAAACCCTGTCGTGGTTTGGCAGTGTTCTGTCCCCACATGAAGGCGAATGAAGGTATAACTAACAGTAGCTGTGTGACTTCCTACCTTCGTATCCAAGCAGTGGGGCAGACCGGACCGGCAGATGCTCAGGTTGGATGGATCCAAACGTAGACACGGAGATAAAATCAGCCTGAGTTTATTTGATCCAGAATACAGCAATATATGGTGATACAATACTGTTCTGTAGTAGTGGTATCAATACTGTCCTGTAGATGACTTTCCTGAGGCTAACTGCTGGTCAAAAACTGATGCCTTCACAAGCCCAAAATGTCTGAATGTCCAGTCACACAGTAATGAGGCACTAAAAATGGCTGCAGGAAGTGAGAAGGACTGAGCTGGCAGAAAACCACACCCTGAGAGGAAAAACTTTACTAACAAGAACAGAGGCGTGCAGCATGCAAATTTTGGCCAGCAGATGGCAGCAGTACAACAATGCACAGAAAATAACATAGATGAAGAAGGATTGATAACATATGCAATTAACTATGAGGAGAACAGCACAGGCAGAGTAAACTCTCTCAAAATGAACACACTACCAAAGCTTTTGTACATCTTCCAGATGCTTCCACTTCAACCCCCCAGAGACTTCTTTACCACTCTCAATAGTTTGGTCAGTAAATTTGTTTGGAATGGCAAACAACCACAGATAAAACTGGGGACTCTAAGTTATTCTAGATTATCTGGGGGGATCGGCCTACCGGATTTTAGGCTATATCACTTAGCCTGTGTCTTACTCCGGATAGTCGATTGGACTTATCGCAACTTACCTTATAACTCCAAGGCATGGATACAAATTGAGCAAACGTTTGTGTCATCTGCACTTAAGTTGCTTCCCTGGATTCCTTCCACACAGCCCCGACAAGTTAGAGATTCTCATCTCCTTCTGACCTACTGCCTACGCCAATGGGATTCCATCAGTGGCCCTTTGGGCCTGACTTACACCTGCTCACTTCTGTTACCATTTATTGACAATCGGGACTTTCCTCCAGGCCTACAACCTGGTTACTTCAATAACTGGCGAGGTGGAAAGGTGCAGCAGCTTTTTCACATATGCCCTAAAGGCGTCCTGCCCTCATGGGAACAGGTACAGAATAAATATGCGCTACCGACCACTGAACGATTTAAATATCAACAGATTGCCAGTTTCACAAGAAGAGTGCTCCCTCGACCTACTGGAGCCTCGTTATACAGTGGTTTCAAAAAACTGTGCTGTCACGCTTCTCCACCTCTCAGAGCCATCTCTGCTATTTACCAATTGCTGCACGGTCCAGCCGCGGCTAAACACTCTCCTTTACCGAGGTTCAAAAAATGGGAAACTGTTTTGAATGTCACACTGTCCGAACAAGACTGGGAAAACATCTTGGCTAAATCTCTTACAGGCCCCAGAAGTTGCAGAATTCTGGAGAATAATTACAAAGTGCTCTCCTTATGGTATAACACCCCTGCGAAACTGCATGTTATGTTCCCTGGAACAACAGACAAATGCTGGAGATGCAAACAACACATTGGCACTATGCTCCACATCTTCTGGGACTGCCCTCTCATTAAGCAATTCTGGTCACAGATATTGGACACCTGCACGAATAAACTTCTCCTTGATATTCCTTCCGACCCAGCTGCAATTCTCCTGCACCACAATATGATCTTTGTGTCCTCGTACAGAAAGTCCTTAACTCAGGTTGCTCTAAATGCAGCTAAACTCTTGATTCCCCGCAACTGGAAAAGCGATGCCTCACCCACTCTGCCTGAGTGGATGAGGGAAATGGAGGAGATACGCAAATTTGAGGAAACACATGCGGACTCCCCTAAGGCGATGCTGCAGCATTGGACGACCTGGCGCCCGTGGCTACAATATCTTGATTCTAGTCCTAAGAGTGTCTGAGTGAGTCCTCTGCCAAACACACCCCCCCTTTTTGGATTGCCTTACTCGGGACATTACTCTGCATAATTTTGCTTTATTATGTGTGCTACGCTATACTACCATATGGGTAATGTTACTGTAATGTTCTTTTCTCTTGCCAAGATGTATGTAATACGCAGTCTGGGATCTACTGATGAAGTCTCTGCATTTCTCTTCCCTTTCCCCTTCCTTCTCTTTCTTTCTTTTCTGTTTTTCCCTGACCCCTCCACCCTTTCCTTTTTTCTCTCTCTTTTATGTTACCTTGCTGATCCAGTACACACCTTCCATTCGAATGACCCCCACCTTGACTGACTTGCTCCTTGACAGCGCACAGTGGTTTACTTGTTTCTGGTAGACGCGTGCTTTTGACCCCTGGAAAGGCATGCATCTGGGTAATTGCTTCCTCACACTATACATACTAGTTACCACTGTTAGTGATTGTTTATGGTGTCTTCCCTGTGTATTGTGATACTGTACTTCTTGATCTATGCTGAAAATAAAAAATAAACATTTTAAAAATATTACTTTAAGTTTGGAATAGCGTTCTACACCAAATTCGCTCAGAAGACATCTGCACTGTTGAATATGAATCTAAGCACTACTTAGTGGCATATGTCAGTATAACACCTAGCAGGATAATAGGAGGAAAATCTGTCCTAAACAATTGTGCTGGTGTGTTTGTACACATTTTTCATTACGAGCTGAAGGGAATTTTGGATGTTCTGACACCACATTTTCAGGAAGGAAGAAACAGGTCTGTGAAATAGAGCTGCAAAATAATTCATACCTTATTAGTGTTGCTTTAATGCTTAGTTGTCCTGCTTAAATCTGGTAGAAAGATCCACATTATATGTTCAGAAACATTGTTGTTAGTGCTGATCAACATCTGTATTCTTTAACAAGGTGAATATGGAGGGGTATGTAGGTATGTATGCATTTAAAGGTATAAATATGCCTAATTAAAGGATGGTGCTCTGACACATTTATTAAAGAATTCCAAGAATGAACTGGAGAAATACTGAGATCACCAAGGCCCCTGGAGTACAGGTCTGCTGAGAATCTAGATTACTGGACTAACACAAAATGACTACATTTTAATCAAACTGAAAACAGGTTAAATTGGTTTTGTGACATAAAGCCTGAGCCTTTGTAAAAAGGAATTACTGTAATCTGAAAGGAAAGCGCAAAAACCCATGCAACTCAATGTAAAATAAGTATGCTAGGAATGGATTTCATGTATATATATATATATATATATATATATATATATATATATATATATATATATATATACTCCAAAGAATAAAACAATGATTTTTATTATATTAGCAAAAATCAATGTCCATCGGAAGTACTTTCATTTTACTGTGCTGGACGGTCACAGTGAAAACAATAACCAGATTATTATCTGGTTTATTATGATCTGGTTTATTATGTTACAAGGAAATACAGCATTAAAAACAGTATACAGGACAAACAGAATAATATAACTTTAATTTAACTAAAATAATTCCAGTAAAAAAAAAAAACAGAGAAACTGGAGTGATATCCCTACTGATAAGGGAATAAGACTAATTAAATATTGTAATTTGTACTGTGGAAAAAAAAACACCTGGAAATCCATAAAAATCAATAACACCATTTCTTTAGCCCAATTTTAATAACGGAGAAAGTAATGAAATTGTGTAACAAAATATACAGTCTGAACATTTTAAGCTTTATTATTATTCTGATCCAAGACAGCAGACTGCATGAACTGCTGTTATTAAACTATACTGTATAAACACTGCATACTGGTAGATTTTCTTTTTGTCAACTGAACTGGCATTTCCATGCACTAAGCTTGTCTTTCTGTCAGCCAGATGCATCCTGGGTAAAGATTACTATCACTGGGGAATGTGATCTGCATTTTTAAAAAGAAGGAGATGTTGGGAAATTTAGCTTGCAGCGTGCTCAGTGATGCCACACATCTATTATACATTTGTTTGCATTGTAAAGCAGTAAATAGTCTGTTTATGCTGCCTGTAAATTCAAATGCAATCTCCAAAATCAATATACTGGTAGTTTTCAAGACGTTTTCAAAGACGTCTGACATCTTGTTGAAAACACAAGCCTTTTAAATGCATTTTAAAAATATGAAATAAAAAAAAAAGCATGACATTCAAAACTGCAGATTTCAAACTAAAATAATAACTGCTAGGCAAAGCAATTTGGTTCTTCAATTGCAGAACAGCATGAAATGATTTCATGAAACCTTTCTCTCAAGTAAAGAAGTACAAACTGCCCACTTATCAAATATTCACAAGATTTGGTGCTTTACCCTCGGTGGGGTAAGGGGTAATGTAAATTGTCTGGCCCTCATTCCAATTTTACCTAAAGAACATCTCTTACATTTAACACTTTCTCACACGAGACTGACAAAATTCTCATTCATGCCTAGTCATATCCATATTAGATTACTTTAACTCACTACTCTGTGGACTGCCCTGTCTAAACTCACCCCCATTCCAATACCTCATAAACACTACTTACTGTATATGCATCTCCTCCCTCTCAACAAATGCTGCCCCTTCTCTGACAGTTACTGTACTGGCTACTTTTCTTCTACAGGATTCAATTCTAGATTCTTGCACTCACTCACCAATGCTGCACCATTATATATAACCACCCTAATTACCAAGTATACCCCCAGGCGTAACCTTCGGTCTGCATGAAACCTCCTTTTATTCCTCTCACTCATTTGTCTCATCAGTCCAAAGAACTTTGTTCCAAAATGACAGTGTATTGTCTAAATGAGCTTTTGCATACAACAAGCGACTCTGTTTGTGGCCGGAGTACAGAAAGGGCTTCTTTATCATCACCCTGTCAGTTGTTCATGACAGATATTCTTTGTGCAAATTGCGCTGAATTGTAGAACGATGTACAGATACACCATTCTCACAATCCTCTGCATATGGCGCTCCTGTATTTTTCTTGGCCTGCCAGACCTGGGTTTTACACCAACTGTGCCTGTGGCCTTCCATTTCCTGATTACATTCTTTACAGTGATGAGACATTCTGTAGCCTTACCCCTAAACCATGATACTGAACAATCAAATTAGCAAAATTACAATTACCCACATTTTTGCACAGCCAGTTTTTTACATTTGATTTAATTTCATAAAACTGAATACTGCTTCACTAAAAATATTTGTTTTTTTTGGGAAATGAAAGACATACCACTGTTTAGCTTTTCAATTGCTGAATTTACTGAAACTGGCCTGTTTTGTTCTGACACCATATTTTTTTAGTAAGGTAAGCAAAAATTCTGTTTTGTTAGACCTGCTATTTACTGTTTCCACTTTACTGCTGCTGGTAGGGATGATCCTGGGTCTGCTGCCACCCCCCTTATGCTCCACACTTAAAACATTAGCTATAGCTCTGTCTGCCCTAGGCAGGCAGAATTTCCAGTTTAAAAAATTTTGCTCTTAAAGTTGCAGGAGGGGCTTTTTTTTGCCTCAAGTAACTAGCCACTCACTGCCACCTTAGGCAAGATTATCACCATGGCTTGAGCGGGCCTTGCTGCTGGAAAGCCCTTTAGGTTTCAAAATGAACAAATTTTTTTTTCCAACACTCTGGAGATATTTGTATTAAATATCATAGAAAATGGACAATGTCTTAGGTATATACATACAGATCCCCGTAAATGAAAATCCTTTAAGTACCAAAGGCCGCAAGGTTTGCAGTTTATTTAAGGACAAGTATACACTCTTGTTAAGGGATCAATGAATAGAGCTTTTTGCCTATTATCTTAATCAATGATCTCCAACTAGTGTCTCGTGAGTGACATGTTGCTCATCAACCCCTTTTGCTCTCAGTGGCCACAAAGCAGGTGCTTATTTTTAAATTCCAGGCTTGGAGGCAAGTTTTGGTTGCATAAAAATTAGGTGCACTGCCAAACAGAGCCTCCTGTAGGCTGCCAGTCCACATAGGGGCTATTAAGTAGCCAATAACCGCACTTATTTAGCACCAACAGAGACAGGGGGAATGTGGGGAGTGCAGTGACATCTAGGAAGTGCTGAATGGAATGTGAAAGTAATTGTCCCACCTCTATGCCTAAGGCATAGAGGAGGGGCAGGCAATATTAGATTGACAGCTGAGATTTTTAAATGAGTTTACAACAGATAAGAATGCTTTAATAAAAAAAAAAAAAAGAATTTGGATTTCATGTTTAATTTGAAAAGGACTTTTAGCATACAGCTTTATGTCTGGGTGACAGGTCCACTTCAAAAAAAGGCTTTTCTGTTGTACTTTGTGCAATGTGTTCTTCTCATGTAAGAACAGAGTTTGTCTGTGCCTCCCTATGCTGTGCTCTGCTCCTCATGCTGAATTGTCAATCTGAAATTATTGAAAGCAAACAACTGATTTGTACCGTTTATTAAATGACACCAAATGCTGTGATTTTATGCGCTTTATTATATTACTAATTCCATAACATTTTATTGTTTTTATAAGCCATAGTTTATAAATCTGTAACACCCACAATAGGTACTGGAACTGACCAGAAGACACCACTGTTTTTACAAAATTCATTATATTGGCAGTTAATAAAAACGTAAAAATGGAACAAAAAATGGTACATAGCAAAAATGCTTTGAAAAGTGTGAACAATTTTACCAGTTATATGGGTTCTGGTTGTCTCCTTGACAGCCTGTGACATCAAATTGTCATGCAACAAGTTTATAAACTTGTTCCCATTAACTGTCCTGGCAGTACTGTTGCTTCAGTCAATATCTGTCAAATCCCTCATTATTATTACTTGCCACAAACTAGCAGCCTTTTCTACTTGCAACAGGAGCTGAGCGTCTCCTTCTCCACTAACTTGAGGGGGGTCTATAGCATACCCCTATGATTACTTGCTTCACTTCCCTTATTTATCACTTTTTCCCTTATATTGGCTTTTAAATTGTGCTTATCAAACAGATATACCCTCCTCCTTTTTTATTTCCCTTGCCAACTCTAAAAGAAAGTACAGGTATAGGATCCCTTATCCAGAAACCTGATATCCAGAAAGCTCGAATTATGGAATGGCTGTCTCCCATAGACTCCATTTTATCCAAATAATCCAAATTTTTAAAAATTATTTCCCTTTTCTCTGTAATAATAAAACAGTAGTGTGTACTTGATCCCAACTAAGATATAATTAACCCTTATTGGAAGTAAAACTAGCCTATTGGGTTTATTTCATGTTTAATGAATTTCTAGTAGACTTAAGGCATGAAGACCCAAATTACGGGAAGATCCGTTATCCGGAAACCCCCAGGTCCCGAGCATTCTGGATAACATGTCCCATACCTGTATTGCCTGCTATATTTACTGACCACTCATTTGAATCATTCAGCCATGTTTCATTACTGGGCAGTAAAATTGTCTTTACTTTTTTCCTTTAGTTCAGTAATTTTATGCTATACTTCTATTAAAATATTATACTGTGAGATTTGGAGCTCCTGTTAACATTTCAGAGTTGTTAACAGAGTTTCATAAAAACTTTATAAAGGGGTTTCCTTGTATACCACCTCCCCTGATTTTTTTTAATTAACATGCATGGAGTATCCCCTCTCCATTCCCTTCGATATCAGTCTAGGTTGCAGGGATTCCTCTTTTCATGCTGTTTTATTGTAGGAGGCAGGGTAAGTTGTCTTAAGAAGTTTTTGAACCAGGTTCATCTGCTGGGTCCATTATATGTGCTTGTTGTCATTAGTATTACTTAGCAGGTTCCTATTCTGCTGGAAACTGATAAGAGTTAAAAGGCAATTCTCCACTCTGGAAATATTGCTTGCTGTTCTGGGACAGTATACCTTTAGCAAATTTACTGAACATTTCAAAATACTGTTCTGGTGGATTACTTTGTTTACTGGCCATCAACTACAGGTAACTGAAGAACAGAACATACAATACTATATGCATAGTACAACTACAGAATCCATTATCTGGAAATAATTCAAACTTTCAAAAATGATTTCATTTTTCTCTGTAATAAGGAACAGGGTATATTGTACTTGAACCTAAAATGGCATTAATCCCTTTTGGAGTCAAACCAAGCTTATTGCCTTTAATTCATGTTTTTCAGGCACTCACAAATACACTTTATTTCACACATATGTAAGATATACTGTAGCATAGCCTTACAGGTTTCATGCACAGACACAATCATAGGCTACATATGGAGCACAACCCAGAAGATTTAATGGCCATAGCATAACTGGGGACCTTTTAGCCTAAGAAGTAATTCCAAATAATTTTCTATTGTGTTGGTCAAACCCTACTTTAATTACACTATGTAAATTATTTACATCTCAGTCTTGGAATTCACAGTCGCAGGAAGCCATCATTTTGTGAACACTTTTTAAGGCAAGCTTTGCCTGGCAATGAGGAGGGAGGGGACACGTGAGAGCTCAGTGACATTTAGGAATTGCAGAATGGAAAGTGAAACTAAAATTGCCTGCCCCACCAGATATGGGTGGATTATTTAAAAAAAAGGGGATTTTGTTATACAAATGTGTATGTCTGAGTGTCAGGTCCCCTTCAATTAACCAATAAACAATTAAAAACAAAGTGAACCAACATAAAGGAATGTATTACATGGATAATCACAAGCAATTAAAAAAAAATTGGCATTATTCATGATAGCATGAAACATCAAAGTCCAAATGTTGTCTAGCGTAAACAACCCTCTCTATACCTATTAAAGATGAAGCATTAATATTTGTATTAGAACTATCTGTAAAATGGTTAGCCACATTTGTTTTACTATGCCAGCTTATGTCCACAGTTTGTTCATGGATTCACCCTAGATGTCTGATCCATACATTGTTTGACTCGTTCAGTGCAATTGAGCAAATAATCACATTTTTATCAAAGCAACTTGTATACTGCCTTATATAATAATAAATACAAACAAACATAGGTGCAGGTCAATGCAGGCACACAATGTCAAGATTGGGGTAATCAAAATAGGTGATAATTTAGCCTGTAATGTAGCCTATGGTTATATGCCATATGCATGGAATGTGTAAGGCTATGCTGTTTCTTACCGGTGTTTATTTTAATTTACTACACCTGATCATGCAATCAGGCTGCTGTTGTTTCAATGTATGCATTGCAATGTTTTGGTTTGCACAGTGGCATTTTGCTTTGCCAACAAAAACTCACCATCTCTTGCCAAATTAGGGAATCGTCATTGAAAAGTTTTGTTGCAGTGGTCATGAAATACACTGGTAGGCTGGTATTATTTTTGTTTAACAACTCTAACAAAGACACTTTCATCTTAATTTACTGAATTATTCACTATATCTATGCTTTCATAGATAAATTCACTGAAAGCACCAAATACATGTTATACAACTGTCTTTAGTATGACCAGATTGTTGTTCAGTAGGAAGGTATTAATCTTCACTATTAGATAAGCACAATCTTGCTGAACCATTAATAAGTATCCATCTGTTCATCCTATAAAAGTTGTCATTTACTGAAAGGTTGCAATTCATGCATTTTTTTTTCTTGGATAGATTTGACTGAACAAACTGTAAAATAATGTTTTAGTTCTCCAATATATAATTCACAGATACATTTAGGGGATTATTCAGATTATATGACATTTATTACTGTGTTTTAAGTCTGGCACTTGTGTCATATATAAAGTACCATTCTCTTTAGGCTACTAAGCCATACCTTATCTAATAAAATAATCATAGGAAGGATATAAAAGGGGAGAGAGCACAATGGATTCTTATGCATTACTGTAAACTTAGTCAGTAATACCTTCCCTATATCCAAGAGGAAAATAATATATTTACCTTTAAAAAAAAATTAGAGAGGTTTAATGCTAGATCTAGTGGACTGCCAGGTAAATAGATCCTTTGTTGCATCCTTCATTCCCTAACATTTCCTATCTTTTTTTTTTTTTCTTATCTCCTGTTAAGATGTGTATCAACAGGTGTGCTCTCATATTGATCTCATACTTCTACAGTGTCATGTAGAAGTGTCTGTTAACAAAGAAGTGTTAAAGATTTAACTTCTTGAAGCAAAAGAAGCACGGTGTCTGTGTGCAGTTTCTCCATTAATTCATACGAGTTTTGCTTTCTCATCTCACATTAAAACTTTTCATCTAGTTAAGTCTTCTTAGCTTATTTGAATCTGAAGTACATCAGATGCCTGTGTATAAAATTGCAATGATATACCACATGCAAGTATACTGAAGATGGTAGGTACTGTAGCTCTGTATGTGGCAACACCATTCCCTGTGCCACAGGGCATACTTGTTAAGTCATTATCAGGGCCTTGCGGCTCAGTAGAGGAGAGTGGGGACCAAGGAGGAAGCTAGTTAGCAGCACAGTCCAAATCACAGTTTCCATGGGGCAGGAAAGCTCGTGGGTGTATCCAAGTGAAGGGGCAGGTCAGACATAAGCAGTTCATAAATAGTAGTCCAAGTCCAGGTCAAAATTAGGAATCAGTCCGAAATGCAAATGAATCGCACCCAGGAACATACAGGAGTAGAAGCTATTTTCTGGAAAGGATCTTGGGGCTCTGGCGTCTTTTTACAATTGAATTTGGCACCAAAACTGGATATGCTGACGTTGCGTGCTTTCTCGCTGATGTCACCGTGCCGCAGCTCATGTGGTCCATGGACGCCGCCATCTTGGACATGCTGCCAGAGAAATAAGGAGAACTATCGAGTGCTCCTCACAGCCGTGAACTTCTGGTCCAGTAATCCACAGCACTTTACTTTCAACTGTCTACTGCAATTGGACAGATGAAAGTAAAATTGTGAATGTGGTTTAAATGTTGCTCAGTTTACTTCAGAACCCCCTTGCACATTATATTCTCTTTAATTATACATACATATATTTGAACATTCAAAAAACCTCAAATGCTAGTTAATTTCTGAAAATATCTTAAACTTGATCTCTTAAAGGAAACTGTACCCCCCCAAAACAATGCAAGTCTCTATAAATATATATTGCACAAAACAGCTCATATGTAAAACCCTGCTTCATGTAAATAAACTTTTAATAATAATATACATTTTTAGTAGCATGTGCCATTGGGTAATCATAAATAGAGAATTATAAAAAAAAATTAGGGCCGCCCAATGGGATCCTAGGATTCACAGTGCACACAAACAAACCAAACAAACCAATCATGTAAGATCACAAGCCCATTAACAGACAGAGTTCTGTTTTTGCTTCCACACTTCTTTCTGTTACAGTTAGAGCTGTAGTATTTCTGGTCAGATGATCTCTGAGGCAGCACAGAGACCATCACTAGTGATGGGCGAATTTATTCGCCAGGCGCGAATTCGCGGCGAATTTGCGCGATTCGCCGTCGGCGAATAAATTCGCGAAATGGCCGCGAAAATTCGCGGAAAAAATTCGCCGGCGTCAAAAATTTTTTTTCGAAAAAACGGACGCCGGCGCCAAAAACGGGCGCCGGCGTCGAAAAAACGGGCGCCGGCGTCAAAAACGGGCGCCGGCGTCAAAAACGAGACGTTTCGCGCCGTTTCGCGAATTTTTCACCATTTCGCGCGCAATTCGCGAATTTTTCGGCAAAGCGAAACTGCACAAATTCGCCCATCACTAACCATCACAAAATGGTCCCAACTTCTTCAGAAATCCAAAAACTTCATCTGAAATGATGATAAAATTTGCCCTTTAATGTTGTTTGAATAATTAAATGGAATGCCATTATAACCAAATCATCTTCTATAGTTGTAGTCACATAATTCTCTCTCATGGTCTGGTCATATCCCAGATATAACTGAATACTACAAATAGCATTGTATATAAATGTTTAGATCTTCTGCAATTGATATAAGGAAGAAATGTAAGAAATTGTAAATGGGAAAAGAAGTGCATAAATAAGAACGATAAATTACAATTTGCAGTGTAATATTCTATATTTCACATCTATTGCACTGCAATGATGTATAGCACATGTTTGCATTTTTAAAGGTTTTTAGCACAAACTAAAATTTGTGCAGTCTTTTTTTTCCCATGGCTGATGGTGTGCTACTTCCAGAGTTTGCAAAAGCACTATTAAAGCTGTGCAATGTAAAAACTGTAAACATAAATAAATGAATTTTATTTCTTTATATTTGTTATATAATCACTAATATAAAGCATGTTTATTAGTTTTGTTCAGGTACTGAACTACTACTGCCTGGATCCTTTGGTATTGCTAAAAGCAATTTGCAGTATGGATAATTCCTGTTTAATATTATGGCGGTTTCAATTTTCCAAATATCTTTTGTGATTTATGAGAAAATGGTTCTTTTCTACCTTTCTAATCAGTTTTTCACATTTAGTCACTGAATACTGTAGCCTTTGAACCACTTACATGAAATATTTGTTCAACCATTTTCCACAAAATGATGTGTATTATTTGCTATAACTACAGTTAGTTCAATGGAACAATGGCACTCAAAGAAATAAAGAAATGGATTTAGCCTGCTTTGTCTGCACTCTGAAAGCCTGCAACTAACATAAATGTGTTGATATTGCTACCTTTGCTATAGTCTTTTAAATAGAGGCCAATGGCATTGTTTCGTTACAGATTCATACATAGCATATTTATTATATTTTAACTTATTTTGTTTAAGGGGCACTGTCTATTTATCTGTTGAAAGCTCAAATGGGCTCTTAGAAATCAGGTATGAGTGATACAGAGTATTTAAAGTTTAAACACTTAAAGGGATACTATCATGGAAAAGATGTTTTTTCCAAAACACATCAGTTAATAGTGCTACTCCAGTAGAATTCTGCACTGAAATCCATTTCTCAAAAGAGCAAACAGATTTTTTTATATTCAATTTTGAAATCTGACATGGGGCTAGACATTTTGTCAGTTTCCCAGCTGCCCCAGTCATGTGACTTGTGCCTGCATTTTAGGATGGAACTACTTTCTGGCAGGCTGTTATTTCTTATACTTTTACTATTAAGTGCTGTTATCTTGTGTTAGGGAGCTGCTATCTCATTATCTTTCCATTGTTCTGGCTGCTGGAGGGGGGGGGAGTGAGGTGGTGATATCACTCCAACTTGCAGTGCAGCAGTAAAGAGTGATTGAAGTTTATCAGAGCACAAGTCACATGACTGGGGACAGCTGGGAAATTGACAATATGTCTAGCCCCATTTCAGATTCCAAAATTTCATAAAACAAAATTGGTTTGCTCTTTTGAAAAATGCATTTCAGTGCAAAATTCTGCTGGAGCAGCACTATTAACTGATGTGTTTTTGAAAAAAACATGTTTTCCTATGACAGTATCCCTTTCATATAATTTTTTATTTCCATTTAAAATTAAAAGGAACTGTTTAGTATAGAAATAAAAACTGGGTAAATAGATAGGCTGTGCAAAATAAACAAATGTTTCTGATATAGTTAGCCAAAAATTTAATCTATAGAGGCTGGAGTGACTGGATGTCTAACATAACAGAACACAACTTCCTGCTTTTCAGCTCTCTATCTCTGAGTTAGTCAGTGACTTGAAAGGAGGCCACATGGGACAAAACTGTTCAGTGAGTTTGCAATTGAATCCGCATTCAGCTCAGATTCAAAAGCAACAGTTATGGCCCATGTGCCCCCCCCTCAAGTCACTAATTGGTTGCTGCCTGGTAATCAGGGTAACTAGTCAGTGTAAACCAAGAGAGCTGCAAAGCAGGGAGTAGTGTTCTGGCGATTATGTGACATCCAGTTACTCCAGCCTTTATACATTACATTTTGCCTAACTAACTATATTAGAAACATTTTTTTATTTTGCACAGCCTATCTATTCACCCAGTTTTTTATTTTTATACTGAACAATTCCTATATTAGAACAAAATAAAAATGTTGTTTAAAGGACCAGTAATATCAAAAAATGTAATTGTTTTAAAGTAATAAATATATAATGCAGTGTTGCCCTGCACTAATAAAACTGCTTCAGAAACACTACTATTGTTTATATAAATAAGCTGTGGTGTAGCTATGGGGGCAGTCATTCAAAGGAGAAAAGGCACAGGTTGCACAGCAGATAGCAGATAAGCTCTGTAGAACATAATGGTGTTATCTGTTATCCGCTATTTATCCTGTGCCATATAGCCTTCTTTCAATTTCCACCATTACTACTCAGCAGCTTGTTTATATGAACTATAGTAGTGTTTCTGAAGCACACACATTAGTTTAACCAGTGCAGGGCAGCAGTACATGACATTTTCATTACTTTAAAAGACTTTCATTTTTTTGGCGTTACTGTTCCTTTAATATATCTGTTTTAGAGCCAGTAAAAAAACCTCTATATATACCACAGTAAAGAAGTCACATATCACAAAACAGCAACAGCCTAGGGGGGAAATTTTAGTTTCATTATTTAATGAAAGATTGACATTTTGATCCTAATAAAAAAACGTTGTCAAGATAAAATGACAAACCCATTCCATCAAATAAATACCATGGCGACTGACAAGTTGGCATTTTTTAACAACTTCTTTATGGATAAGCTTATCATAGACTCCTGAAAGTCACCTTGGAGTCAAAACATGGCACAAGAAATGAATCAACAACAAAGAACACACTGAACATGTGTTCAGTGCCACTGGCAATCAGAAGATGCCCTAAGAAGGTGTGAAGCTGCTGTGGACAACTTCAAAATTTTGAAGCTGTGGAACCTTTGGTTCGATTTTAGTTCTCGGGAAACTTCTTTATTCCACCTCACCTTAACATTACTGGGTGTTTGTAAAATAAATATATTGAGCATTTTTGTGAGGATATTTGATTTAATCAAGTGCAAATTTAACTTGATTTCACTTTGTAGCATGTGCAGGAGTATCCTTAGAAGCCTAAAAGGCAAATTGGGCAAATCCATCTACAAGTGAGTGGAGCATTAAGATTAAGATTTTCTCACTATTTTCTTAAAACCACTTCGACCAAACTCCTGTGCATATTTTTACCGTATTTACCAATAAATATACTCAGAAAAAATCTGATGCATGGAAAATTCTTTTTATGATTATCTCCAGAAAGCCACAAATTAATCAGACTATTGCATGAAACCCAGAGCAGATCATAATGTCTCCCAATTGTAAATATCAAATCTGCCATTGACATCTACATGACCTTGGCATGTTTGAGAAGGAAGGTTTCAAACGGTTCACTCAGGAAGTCAGCCAACACGCAGAGCTTGCTGCAAAGTGTTCTTTATTCACAACATGTTTCGGGCTAAGCAGCCCTTTATCAAGTGTTATATACAGGCATACAAAGTGCATACATTTATAGTGTAACAAGGAAGTGATGTCATCACCTAGGTAGGCGGGTTAATTATCACAATTAGCATAAGTATTATTTGGTACAGGTGTAGGAATAAAGTGCATAAAACGAAAATAGAAACATGTATATCCACAGTGGTACACATACTGATATTAACATAGTTTCAATGTCCATAATAAATTGATTCCAGAGTTCCTCATACAGCTGTAAAGTCTAAGCAGGAAAACAAACACATGGATGGAACTGCCCCCCATTTAAGGCCTACCAAAGAAACTTGATAAAGTAAGATAACCTTAGTCTTACCCACAATCCTTATCTGGATTCTACGTATAGTATTCACTATTTCTTGCTTGTATATATTGGGTACCCAAAAATAACTTTATCTGTAAAGGAAGAAGGTAAAGTGTTAATCACACCTAATAGGAAAAAACAACTTATTTATTATCCAAGAAAACATTTTGTGCTCCAGCTATCATTTAGCCCTTTAGGTTGCAATGTATCTAGTTTTTTTATCCAGAAAGCTTTTCTCTGTAGTCTGAATTTCTGCATATTACCTCCCCTTTGCAGTGGTTGAATTGTTTCTAGCACTGTCCACTTTAATTGGGTAAGATTATGGTTTGCTAGATTAAAGTGCCTTGCGACTGTTGTATCTGTCGATGTTCCCTTTTTAAAGTTCCGTATACTGCCTCTATGTTCTTTGATCCTTGTTTTGATTGATCTCCCAGTTTGTCCTACATATCCCATTCCACAGGGACATTTAAGTAAATAAATCACATTACTTGTATCACATGTGGCAAAGTGTCTGACTTTTATTGGGGTACCCTGTGTGGGGTGGTGGTGTGTCTCCCCTTTAATTATAGAAGAGCAGCAGATACAGTTAAGACATGCAAATGTTCCCATCTGTGGTTTACCCAGGAATCTTTGTGCACCTTTTTTGACAGGGCTAACCTCAGACTGACAAAGGATGTCCCGAAGACTTTTCCCTTTATTATAACTAAACAGTGGTGGTTTTATTAGCACGTTTCTCAGGCATTTGTCTTGTAATAATATAGGCCAATATCTATGGACTATGCGTTCTATATCTTTGCTATTTTTATTGAACTGACTCACAAAGGGAAAGCATTTTTGTTTATTTTTAGTCTTATAGGTAAGCAGATTTTCTCTGGGCATCTCTTGAACCTCCTTGGCGCGTGTATCTATTAATTTGGGTTTGTACCCTCTTTTGATAAATCTCTTTTTTAGGGTATTAGATGCCACTGTGTAGTCCTTTTCTTTTGTGGAGATTCTCCGGGCTCTAATAAATTGGCTTTTTGGAATAGCCCTGATTACATTGGGTGTGTGATAGCTAGAGGCATGCAAAATATTGTTTTTATCAGTGCTTTTCCGGTATAGGTTCGTATTCATTAACCTATTCTCAATTGTTATAGTGACGTCCAAAAAATTAATTTTCTGTGCCCCTATTTCTGTGGTGAATTTAATCGTTGGATGGGCTTGGTTTGCGGATCGTACGATGTCTTCAAACCCGGAAAGGGGCCCATCCTAGATCACCAATATATCGTCCACAAACCTATAATAACCAACTATGTGCTGGATATATGGTTCACTTAGAAACAGTTGTTTTTCTAACCTGTGAACGAAAATATTGGCAAATGAAGGAGCGACCGCCGCACCCACTGATGTCCCCTGTTTCTGCCAATAAAATTCACCTGCGAACCGGAAATAGTTGTTTTTCAAAACAATATTGAGACAGTCCACCAAAAAATATATTAGTTGGTGTGGAAGGTTTGTGTCAAGTAGAGCATCCTCTACATAGCAAATTCCTTCATCTTGGGGAATGGAGGTATACAGACTTTGAATGTCAATACTGCATAATAACACATTAGGGTTAAGTTACTTTATTTCCCCTAGTCTACATAGTAAATCCGTAGTGTCTTTAAGACATGTGTTAATATTCATGACACAGGGTTGTAGAAATCCATCTACAAATTTTGCCAGTGGTTCCAACACTGACCCAATTCCCGATACAATTGGCCTCCCTGGGGGTTGGAGAGGGATTTGTGAATTTTAGGGAGCAGGTAAAGTATTGGGGTATGGGGATGCTCTCTAATAAGAAATTCTTTTACATGATTAGGTATAACCCCATTTTCTTGTGCTTGTGTTACCAATATTTCAATTTCTTTCATGATCTTCTTTATAGGGTCCCCACCAATTTTTTCATAGTGCCCTGGAGTTGTAAGCTGTATCGTTGCCTCTGACATATACTTATTTTTGTCCATAATAACAATTCCCCCTCCTTTATCGGCTTTCCTTATAACAATTGAGTCATTGGACCTAAGGTTTTGTAATGCCATTTTTTCTTTAAACATAAGGTTTCTTTTCTTTGAATTGTCAGTTTTTTTGTCCCACAGTTGTTTAACTTCATGTGTGACTATTTTCTCAAAGGCTTGCAATGACTCATTATTGTTTTTGATGGAGTACTCTCTTAGTCTGACATTTAACGGCACTGGGGTTTAATTAATCTCAAAGTTGAATTGTGTTTTTCCCCTTTAAAACATCGGAGTCTAGTAAATAACCACCTTAGAGTTATCTGATTTAAAATTGATATTCAACAGAGAACATCATAATGTCTCCTTTAACTATGGTGCAAGAGATCTTTCCTCAGCAGGGACTGTGGTTATATTATACATTAAATTATGCAAATAAGTCCACATAACTGTCAATCAGCTGAGTCATGCCACGTTGCAAAGTCAGAGCATTTTCTCAAGTCATCATATTCTTTAAACACTGTTGCTCAACCACACATGCTGGAAGATGTAGTCCAACACCATCAAGGTTATAGTCTTAAATCTATATTGCCTAATAAAATGTTTCTCCATTTCTTCAGGGTTACCAGCAAACTGAAATACTCTTGCTTCTGTTTTTGGTCATTTTTATAGAGCATAGAGATCATCTATAAATTAGAAATCCTGTTCTAGAAAACTGTTTTTGTCTTCATTAAAAATAAAATACGAAGGATCCTTCTTGTGCTATAATTCTGAGTGCCTCTATTATATATGATAGATATACATATTTAAAATTTCCAAAATCTCATTTTCATTCCGTCTTACTCAATAATGATTCCATTTCCTAAGAGCAGCAAAAACTGGATTTCTACCAAATTTTCAGAACAATGAAAAATGATTTTTAGAAAGAGCCAAGCATCTTAGAAATTTGGATTACGCTGAAAGAGTGTCTGCAGTCCTTAGAATAGAATAATTCTGCACAGAGCACAGTATTATATAGTAGGGATGTAGCGAACCGCCGACAATGTGTTCGCGAACGCCGTTCGCGAACACCGGCAAAAAAATGCGAACAGTTCGCGAACTTCGAACATCCGAAAATCGTTCGATTCGAACGATCGAAGGATTTTAATCGTTCGATCGAACGATTTTCGTTCGAATCGAACGATCGAAGCCATTGGATCGAATGATTTCATTCAATCCAATGGCTTCGATCGTTCGATTCGAACGAAAATCGTTCGATTTTAGCGATCGAATGGTCGAACGATTTTGACGTTCGCGAACTTGCGGCGGACGCGAACAGTCGAAGTTCGCGCGAACTGTTCGCTACATCCCTATTATATAGTAATGGAAAATAGGATGGAAGTAAATCCCAGAACATATAAAGCTATTTAGCTGCAACAAGTTTAGCAAATGCAAGTAATTAAAAGGATACCAGATTCTTATAAAATTGGTCTAAATAGGAGAACAACCATAAACTGCCTCAAGCACAACCAACAGGCACAATCTGAAAAGCCCCGCATGACACAGAAAGAACACATTTTCCTTTGGAATAGTGATTGAGACTCAAAAACAGCTGTTAGATAAAAATGCACTTAAATTGGTATCTGACATCTGACAAAACATTGATCCATGAAAATCAAATGAGTTGATATAAAAGAGCTTCCAACATTACAAAGTAGTCCTGAAGTGATAATTATAGGATAAAAATACCAATTATCCACAGGTATCATGTTTGTTTCCAAATAAATATACATTATAAGGGCTATGTAATAATGCTTTTCTTGTGTTTCCAAGCATTCTCTTTTATGAACCCCCTGCTTGTCAAATGCACAAGCTGAAAATGCAATAGGCTAATAGAGATGTCGCGAACTGTTCGCCGGCGAACTTGTTCGCAGCGAACATCGGGTGTTCGCGCTCGCCGGAAGTTCGCGAACGTCGCGCGACGTTCGCCATTTTGGGTTCGCCATTGTTGGCGCTTTTTTTTGCCCTCTCACCCCAGACCAGCAGGTACATGGCAGCCAATCAGGAAGCTCTCCCTTGGACCACTCCCCTTCCCTATAAAAACCGAAGCCCTGCAGCTTTTTTTCACTCTGCCTGTGTGTGCTGAAGAGATAGTGTAGGGAGAGAGCTGCTGCCTGTTAGTGATTTCAGGGACAGTTGAAAGTTTGCTGGCTAGTAATCGTTTTGATACTGCTCTGTTATTGGAGGGACAGAAGTCTGCAGGGGTTTGAGGGACATTTAAGCTTAGGTAGCTTTGCTGGCTAGTAATCTACCTTCTACTGCAGTGCTCTGTATGTAGCTGCAGTGGGCAGCTGTCCTGCTTCTGATCTCATCTGCTGACTGCTGCAATAGCAATAGTCCTTGTAAGGACTGCTTTTATTTATTTTTTTGTTGTTTTACTACTACTACTACTACTACTACTACTACTACTACTACTACTACTATAAGAGCCCAGTGCTATTAGTCTAGCAGTGTTGGGGAGTGGGACTGGTGTGCTAATCTGCTGCTCCTAGTAGTTCAGCAGCACCAACTTTAATTTTTTTTTTTTAATATTCATTCTTTTTTTATTTAACTTTTTTTTTATTTTACTACCGCTGTAGTAGTGTATAAGTTGACCTTTTAGGCATTATTTGCCCTGTAGGCATTTTTTGCCCAGTGTGTTATTCAACCAACTGCTATCTAGCTGTGTGCCCGTGTTCACATTCTGTCTAAATATCCATAATATTACCGTCTCCAGAAAAAACACCGGAGTGACTTTTTTCAAGCAGCCATAATAAATTTTACGTAATCCGTATCCATCGCTGTAGTAGTGTATAAGTTGACCTTTTAGGCATTATTTGCCCTGTAGGCATTTTTTGCCCAGTGTGTTATTCAACCAACTGCTATCTAGCTGTGTGCCCGTGTTCACATTCTGTCTAAATATCCATAATATTACCGTCTCCAGAAAAAACACCGGAGTGACTTTTTTCAAGCAGCCATAATAAATTTTACGTAATCCGTATCCATCGCTGTAGTAGTGTATAAGTTGACCTTTTAGGCATTATTTGCCCTGTAGGCATTTTTTGCCCAGTGTGTTATTCAACCAACTGCTATCTAGCTGTGTGCCCGTGTTCACATTCTGTCTAAATATCCATAATATTACCGTCTCCAGAAAAAACACCGGAGTGACTTTTTTCAAGCAGCCATAATAAATTTTACGTAATCCGTATCCATCGCTGTAGTAGTGTATAAGTTGACCTTTTAGGCATTATTTGCCCTGTAGGCATTTTTTGCCCAGTGTGTTATTCAACCAACTGCTATCTAGCTGTGTGCCCGTGTTCACATTCTGTCTAAATATCCATAATATTACCGTCTCCAGAAAAAACACCGGAGTGACTTTTTTCAAGCAGCCATAATAAATTTTACGTAATCCGTATCCCTCGCTGTAGTAGTGTATAAGTTGACCTTGTAGGCATTATTTGCCCTGTAGGCATTTTTTGCCCAGTGTGTTATTCAACCAACTGCTATCTAGCTGTGTGCCCGTGTTCACATTCTGTCTAAATATCCATAATATTACCGTCTCCAGAAAAAACACCGGAGTGACTTTTTTTCAAGCAGCATTCTTATATTTTACGTAATCCGTATCCACCGCTGTGTATACGTTGACCTTGTAGGCATTATTTGCCCTGTAGGCATTTTTTGCCCAGTGTGTTATTCAACCAACTGCTATCTAGCTGTGTGCCCGTGTTCACATTCTGTCTAAATATCCATAATATTACCGTCTCCAGAAAAAACACCGGAGTGACTTTTTTTCAAGCAGCATTCTTATATTTTACGTAATCCGTATCCACCGCTGTGTATACGTTGACCTTGTAGGCATTATTTGCCCTGTAGGCATTTTTTGCCCAGTGTGTTATTCAACCAACTGCTATCTAGCTGTGTGACCGTGTTCACATTCTGTCTAAATATCCATAATATTACCGTCTCCAGAAAAAACACCGGAGTGACTTTTTTTCAAGCAGCATTCTTATATTTTACGTAATCCGTATCCACCGCTGTGTATACGTTGACCTTGTAGGCATTATTTGCACAGTGTTTTCTTCAAACCGCCATCTAGCTGTGTGAGCTTGTTCACATTTTGTCTAAATATTGATAATATTATCGTCTCTAGAAAAACCACTTGAGTTACTTTTTTTCAAGCAGCATTCATATATTTTACGTAATCCGTATCCACCGCTGTAGTAGTGTATACGTTGATCTTGTAGGCATTATTTGCACACTGTTTTCTTCAAACTGCCATCTAGCTGTGTGTATTATCGTTTCCAGAAAAACCAACTGAGTTTTTGTTGTTGTTGTTTTTTTAAAAATAATGCCAGGCAAAGGCAGGCCGCCACGCAGAGGCCGTGCTAGGGGCCGTGCTGCTATGCAATCCTGTGGCCCTAGCAAATTGCCCAGTTTTAAAAAGCCAATGACCCTGAACTCCCAAAATGCTGAAGAGGTAGTTGACTGGCTTACACAGCACACCCCATCCTCTACCGTTTCTAACTTTACCACAACATCCTCCTCATCCTCCACTGCTATGGCCACCCCACGTAACACTTCCTCCACCACCGGTGCCCCATCTTCACTGGAGTCAGAGGAGTTATTTTCCCATGAGTTTCTTGAACTGAGTAATGCGCAACCATTATTGGCAGAAGAAGATGAAGGAGATGAGGACGTTACACCAGATTTAATTCTGGCAGAGAACACGACAGAGATGGACATAATGATGAGTGATGAGGAGGAGGAGGAGGTCCCCGCTGCTGCTTCCTTCTGTGATGTGTCAGAAGAAATTGATGCATCTGAGGAGAATGATGATGAGGAGATTGATGTTTTGTGGGTGCCTAGTAGAAGAGAGCAAGAGGAGGGTAGTTCAGATGGAGAGACGGAGAGTCAGAGAGGCAGTAGGAGAATAAGACTTAGAAGAAGCAGGGAGGCCAGCCCGCAGGGATCAGTAGGGCAACAACATGTATCGGCACCTGTGTTCAGCCGGCCAACGCACCCGCCATTGCCGCCAATGCCGCCAACTTCTACTGTTACCGCCAGATCGCACACTTCCAAAAAGTCAGCAGTGTGGGATTTTTTTAATGTGTGTGCCTCTGACAAAAGCATTGTAATTTGCAATGAGTGCAGTCAGAAACTGAGCCTTGGTAAGCCCAACAGCCACATAGGTACAACTTCTATGCGAAGGCACATGAGCGGCAAGCACAAAGCACTTTGGGAGCAACACCTCAAAGGCAACAGGCAAACTAAAAGTCACACTCCTTCTGGTCCAGCATCTTACTGCTCTACCTCTGCTCTCCTTGACCCATCTGAACCACCCTCCACTCCGCCTTCCACCTTGACCACCTGTTCCCATTCCCAGTCATCTGCCACCAGCCAAGTTTCTGTGAAGGCCATGTTTGAGCGTAAGAAGCCAATGTCTGACTGTCACCCCCTTGCCCGGCGTCTGACAGCTGGCTTGTCTGCACTCTTAGCCCGCCAGCTTTTACCATACCAGCTGGTGGACTCTGAGGCCTTCCGCAAATTTGTAGCAATTGGGACACCGCAGTGGAAGGTACCCAGCCGCAATTTTTTTTCTAAAAAGGGAATACCACACCTGTACCAACATGTGCAGAGCCAAGTTACCGCATCTCTGTCACTTAGTGTTGGGCCAAAGGTCCATATGACTACTGACGCATGGTCCTCCAAGCATGGTCAGGGCAGGTATGTCACCTACACTGCCCACTGGGTGAACTTGGTAATGGCTGGGAATGGGAAGCAGGGAATGGGTAGCTCAACAACAACAACAACAGTGGAGTTGGTGTCACCGCCACGGATTGCACGCGGTTCTGCCACCACCTCTACTCCTCCATCGCTCTCTACCTCGTCTTCTTCCTCTTCTTCTTCTTACTCTGCTGCTGGGTCCTCCTTCTCCTCCTCCACACCTGTGCACCCCCAGCTCCCCCTAGGCTATTCGACGTGCCAGGTACGCCGTTGTCACGCTGTCTTGGGGATGACGTGCCTGGAAAGCAAAAACCATACCGGATCTGTACTCCTGTCATCTCTGCAGTCACAGGCCGATCGGTGGCTGACCCCACACCAACTGCAGATCGGAAAAGTGGTGTGTGACAATGGAAGCAATCTGTTGGCAGCGTTGAGACTGGGAAATTTAACACATGTGCCCTGCATGGCACATGTGTTAAATTTAATAGTCCAACGTTTTGTCTCCAAGTACCCAGGATTCCAGGACGTTCTCACCCAGTCCAGAAAGGTGTCGGCCCATTTCAGACGTTCCTACACAGCCATGGCACGCCTTGCTGACATTCAGCAGCGCTACAACATGCCAGTCAGGCGTTTGATTTCTGACAGCCAGACTCGCTGGAATTCAACGCTCCTTATGTTGGAACGTCTGCTGCAACAACAAAGGGCCGTCAACGAGTACCTTTTTGAACTGGGTGGTAGGACTGGATCTGCAGAGCTGGGGATTTTTTTCCCCCGTTACTGGGTGCTTATGCGCGATGCCTGCAGGCTCATGCGACCTTTTGAAGAGGTGACAAATATGGTCAGTCGCACCGAAGGCACCATCAGCGACCTAATACCCTTCGCTTTCTTCCTGGAGCGTGCCGTGCGACGAGTGACAGATGAGGCTGTAGACCAGCGTGACGAGGAGCTGGAAGCGCACGATTTATGGTCGCAATCACCAGAACGAACCCAGGCACCTGCTGCAACGCAGGGAGAGGTGCCAGAAGTGGAGTCAGAGGAGGAAGGTGGCTTTGTGGAGGAGGAGGAGGAGGACCAACAGGAGCAGGCTTCCCAGGGGGCTAGTGGTGACCTTTTGGGGACCCCTGGTCTTGTACGTGGCTGGGGGGAGGAGACCGTGGATGATGCAGTCCTTGATAATGAGGAAGCGGAGATGGATAGCTCTGCATCCAACCTTGTGAGAATGGGGTCTTTCATGCTGGCATGCCTGTTGAAGGACCCCCGTATCAAGAGGCTTAAGGAGAAGGACCTGTACTGGGTCGCAACGCTACTAGACCCTCGGTACAAGCATAAAGTGTCAGAAATGTTACCAACATACCACAAGTCCGAAAAGATGCGGCATTTACAAACCAGCCTGCAAAACATGTTGTACAATGCTTTTAAGGGTGATGTCACTTCAGGAACTCATCAACATTCCAGGGGCAGAGGTGCCAGTAATCCTGCCACGAGCACACCTGCAAGGACAAAGCCCTTTGGCCGGTCTGTAACGTCAGACATGCAAATGTTTTTCTGTCCAAGGCAGCGCCACAACCCTTCGGGATCCACCCTCAAAGAACGCCTCGACCGGCAGGTAGCGGACTACCTGGCATTAACTGCAGATATCGACACTCTGAGGAGCGATGAACCCCTGGACTACTGGGTGCGCAGGCTTGATCTGTGGCCAGAGCTGTCACAATTTGCCATGAACCTCTTGTCTTGCCCAGCCTCAAGTGTGCTCTCAGAAAGGACCTTCAGTGCAGCAGGAGGGATTGTAACTGAGAAGAGAACTCGCCTAGGTCACAAAAGTGTCGATTACCTGACCTTTATTAAAATGAATGAGGGGTGGATCTCGGAGGGTTACTGCACGCCGGAAGACTTGTTCTGACTTCTATGCAGCTGTCCTTCTCTTCAAGCCTCATGACTCCACACACAGCTGTCCTTTAGCGTCCTCCTCCCTCCGCCACCGTTACAAACTAGGGTGCAAACCCTACTGGTTTAATTTTTTCTGGCCTCTGTGCTTCAGTGGCTGCAACCAAAAAAACTGGGCAAACAATGTCTACAAGGTCAACGTATGGCGAAAAATGACTATTTTCAGCATTTATATGGCATATTTTTTCTGGCAACTGTGCTTCAGTGGCTGCGTCCAAAAAAATGCATATTTTCTGCATTTATATGGCATAATTTTTCTGGCCTCTGTGCTTCAGTGGCTGCAACCAAAAAAATGCATATTTTCTGCATTTATATGGCATAATTTTTCTGGCCTCTGTGCTTCAGTGGCTGCAACCAAAAAAATGCATATTTTCTGCATTTATATGGCATAATTTTTCTGGCCTCTGTGCTTCAGTGGCTGCAACCAAAAAAATTTATATTTTCAGCATTTATATGGCATAATTTTTCTGGCAACTGTGCTTCAGTGGCTGCGACCAAAAAAATGACTATTTTCAGCATTTCTATGGCATATTTTTTCTGGCCTCTGTGCTTGAGTGGCTGCGGCCAAAAAAACTGGGCAAACAATGCCTACAAGGTCAACGTCGTTGACCTTGTAGGCATTGTTTGCCCAGTTTTTTTGGCCGCAGCCACTCAAGCACAGAGGCCAGAAAAAATATGCCATAGAAATGCTGAAAATAGTCATTTTTTGCCATACCTTGACTCAACGTATATGGCAAAAAATGACTATTTTCAGCATTTATATGGCATATTTTTTCTGGCAACTGTGCTTCAGTGGCTGCGACCAAGAAAACTGGGCAAACAATGCCTACAAGGTCAACGTATGGCAAAAAATGACTTTTCAGCATTTATATGGCATATTTTTTCTGGCCTCTGTGCTTCAGTGGCTGCAACCAAAAAAATTTATATTTTCAGCATTTATATGGCATATTTTTTCTGGCAACTGTGCTTCAGTGGCTGCGTCCAAAAAAACTGGGCAAACAATGTCTACAAGGTCAACGTATGGCGAAAAATGACTATTTTCAGCATTTATATGGCATATTTTTTCTGGCAACTGTGCTTCAGTGGCTGCGTCCAAAAAAACTGGGCAAACAATGCCTACAAGGTCAACGTATGGCAGTTGTTTAAAGAGAACAGTAGATTACTAGCCAGCAAAGCTACCTAAGCTAAAATGTCCCTCAAATCCCTGCAGACTTCTGTCCCTCCAATACAGAGCAGTATCACGCAGATTACTAGCCAGCAAACTTACTATCATCTGTCCCTGAAATCACTAACAGCTCTCGCCCTACACTATCTCTTCCAAGCACACACAGGCAGATTTTTCAGATACATTTTTGCCCTTGATCCCCCTCTGGCATGCCACTGTCCAGGTCGTTGCACCCTTTAAACAACTTTAAAATCATTTTTCTGGCCAGAAATGTCTTTTGTAGATGTTAAAGTTCGCCTTCCCATTGAAGTCTATGGGGTTCGCGAACCGTTCGCGAACCGCTCGCAATTTTGCGCAAGTTCGCGAATATGTTCGCGAACTTTTTTTCCGACGTTCGCTACATCCCTATAGGCTAATAATGCCTTTTTAAATTTGCTGTATTTTAATACATTTAATTTTTGTATCTACACACAGCAAACCTTGACACCAGTCTCTTACACATAATTGTATGATGAATTTCCCATATAAGAAAAAGAATACAGGAAAAATACAGGAATATACAAATTGTAGGATGGCAGATGTCCTGTTGATATCCTGATCTGCGCTAGGTTGTGGTTTTGGCGTCAAATCTGAAAAAGTCCCAGTCTTCTGAGAAAAATCCAAAAAATTCGTATGATTCAGATTTTTTCACAATTTTAACAAGTTTTTTTCCTGCACAAGAAATTTTCTGAAAAATGTATTGATAAATAGGGGGGAAAAGTTCATGCGGAGTAGTTTTTAAAGTAGTGAGAACTTTTTGGATTTTTATAAATAACCCCCTAACTGTTGATATGAAATTCTTAGTGGAGGATGTGGTTTCTTGAAATGCCTAGAATCCAGGATTTTGTTCAGGTTTCAATCAAATCCCAGTACTTTTTGCTGGATTCTGTCACATTATTTTGCCTTGCATGCTTTTTATATATTTTTTTTTAATATGGTTTCCTTATAAATGTGTATTCATAAACCAGACAAACTGCTCATCCCACTGGTTCCTTGTATTTGTTATCATAGACTTGCTGTAATTATTATGTTATTAATAGAAACTATGCAGCACTGTGACATTCACAGAGATACATTCTGTATCCAGGCAGTTGGATTTGAGTCAAATGTCCAGGTATTCAATTTAAACTGTTGGCAGAAGACACAATCTCTTTCTTCAATTGATAGCTACTAGCTACTCTTCTGACAAACAGCTGCAATTGACTTATCAGCAAATGAAACCCTAATGAAAATGTTGTCTTTGGGAAATGCACAGCCAGTTCAAAAGATCTGTTCTCTTGGCAGTTGATGTCAATGAAAAGGCAGAGAAATGTAAAACTGTATTCAAAATGAAATACCTTAACAGGACCTCAAACACTTTGCATATTTATATGTCCATTAAAAAGTAAAACAAAAACAACAAATCAAATCAAGCTCTTATTTTGAAGAGGGGCTCAGTCACCAAGAGTCTGTGGCAAATTCACTAAAGGGCGAATTTTTGCCTGTGATGGCTTTGCCACACTCCACTTTTCATCAACAGGTGCAAATTCGTTTCCACTACGCTAATTCACTACAATGCAAAGTTGCGTCTGGGCTGCCGAACGCTCCCGAAGTTTCACTAACGTTAATTCATCAGTGTGAGCATTTCATAGCGAACTTTCACTAACCTTTGTTTCTTCAGAGCGAAACTTCGTTAGCACATTTATGTTTAGGTCAGTTTGAATAGGGTGGGTTCATATATATATATATATATATATATATATATATATATATATATATATATGTATGTCTTTATTAGTGATAATTGCTTGAAGTTGCCACTTATTATTAAAAATGTCCAAGGAAGCAAAATAAATGCAAAAGAGATCCTGTAATGTCCTCGACATGAGCCCACCCTAAAACAAATGTGGCATGCCCCTCAAATGGTAAAAAAATAAGTTAAAAATGTAACATTTTTTAATAGTTACAACTTTTAAAGACAATCCCACTTTAAAATATGAAAAAACACCAGCGTTTTTTTTAAATTTTTTATGTCTTTTCGTCATACAGAATATGATTTCATTGACATAAAATTGAGGAGGATGTAGCTTCATCTTATCAGTTCAGCAGGTCTAAGCTGATTGTTCGTCCGAGCGCAAATGTGCCTGGTGAAAGGGCGCAAAACTGCGATAGTGATGGTCTCTTTGGCTAACGAATTGTCCTCTACATAATTGCCGATGTCCCTGCGGATGGGATTTCTGATGAATTTTTGCTAGCCACCGCCACTTCGCCCTTTAGTAAATCTGACCCTCTAAAGCATTTTCACAGAAAAACAAGCAGTAAAAAAAAAGATTATTCCAACTTATAGGAATCCACCCCAAAGAGTGGATTGTTTCATAAGTAAGAATAATGTAATTCTAAGCAATGTTCCAAAATACCCTACAACATTGATTTTAAAGTTTTTTTTTTTTTTAAAGTAATTAGAATTGAAAACAGCTTTTTAAAAGAAAAAGTGCATGATCACCACTCAGTATTTTTTTTAAAAAAACATAAATTTTATTTTTTACTTTATTTTTAGGAAACCATTTTGAAATGATTATGGGGAGAATTTTGATTATTGATCAAGAAGAGGGCTAATCATTAAGTGTACATTTATTAGGGTCCTATTTATTATGCTATTTAAAATGTATATCACTAAATAAAACAGTGTAAAAAGCTGTGCAAAATAAATGTGTGTGTTCCATTTTATGGTGTCCAAACACCAGATTTAATGGTATATGCCACTTCAAACCCTGCATAGTCCATTAAAGTCAATGGGGAAAATCAAGGGGCAAGTACTGTATGTTTCAGATGAAGTTGCACTAAGAAAAAAACTTGAAAATTCACGATGAATGAACACTGTATTTTCCCAAAGCATTTTCCATTGGCTTCTTACAGTTACACTGGAATTATACAATGCTGAAAATCAGTACAAAGCTTAATAAATGTGCTGATTTTGTGGCCATTTATTAATATGGGCCCTAAAAGTAGAGGTAATTTCATGTTTTTCAACTGCATCAAATCCCCAAACTGTGATAGAGTTTACTCGCTCACTTTCCAAAAATGAAGAGTGTAAAGAGGTAAAAAATAACTTTTATTTTTCATTTGTAAATAGTTTGCAATGTGGCGCCTGTGGTAGAGTCCTGCACGGCTCCATTTTTTGGGACCTGCAATCCGCAACCCGGACCCACAACCCGCATTCTTACCTGCGTCATCGGACGTAGCCGTGACCAGAAAAAAGGAGTAAATATCGCTATTGAGAAGACCCGCAAACCCACAAACGCTGACCCGCGTCTTTACCCACACCCAGAACTTCTCTCCTCAATCCGCAAGGTACCGCAGGTTTTTGCGGGGAACCCAACATACAATTTCAAGATTTTATTTGCTGACAATTTTCCCTTAGATTTGTCCATGTATTTGCAACTGCTAAGACTATACATAGTTTTGATATGTAAGACCTTAGCTTAACATATTTTCATATTAAAAGTTAATATACAGTATATGAGTGCACTTCTTTTCACAGGTAAATAACCTAGAAAAATAGACCAAAGTGGAGCAGTGTACCTGGATATACAGTTCTATACCTGATGCTCTGTAAAGATTCTATTTTCATGTATTTATATAATAATATATTCAGTAGGAAATATAATGGCCAGAGTAATTTTAATGTTTTATAACATACTTACATATTTGAGCGGAATATATTTTTATAATCTAATTATAAGGTACATTGCAAGTCTTGAATAATTACTCTATGGAGCACATTTACTAAGGATCGAATTTTGAAGTTAAAAAACTTCGAAATTCGACCATCGAATTTGATAATTCGATAGTCAAAGTATTTTTTCGATAGAAACGTCGTTTTCGGTCGAAGTAAAAATTGTTCGATTAAATCGTTCGAAATTAACAATTCAAAAGATTTTACAAAAAAATACTTTTGACTACTCAAAGCTTAGCCAAATACTGGCTATAGGTTCTAGGAGGTTCCCATAGGCTAACATAGCAATTCGGCAGGTTTATGGTGGCAAAGTGTCGAAGTTTTTTTAAAGAGACAGTACTAAAAGTTTTGAAAAGTCAAAGGATTTTTTTGTAAAATCAGACGATCGTACGATTCGAAGGATGATCGTACAATCTTAAAAATCCTTCGACTTCGAATGTCGGACTACCCTATTCGATGGTCGAATTTCGAAGTTATTTCACTTCGAAATTGGACCCTTGATAAATCTGTCCCTTGGTGTAGATAATGGAGAAAGACCCCTGAGATTTACTGTTAAAAGTGCAGTTTCTGCTTCTTGCTTTTCTATTCATTTTTTGAAAATATTAAGGAAACTGTAGCAATGATAGCATGCGGGCAAAGCCCTGATAAAATGCTACATATGCTGATTAAGCCAGCAATCCTGAGGGCACATTACAAAGAATACCATACAGGGAATTTGACTTTGATAGCAACCTAATTTTTTTAAAACAATACTAGATTCTGTACATTATAAACAATTTGACAACAAACCACCAGAAATAAGTATTTTTAATGTTTAGCTCTGAAAACAACAAATCGTTTCTCAGTTAATCTGTTCCACCTAATTTGCATTTTGCTCTCATTAAGCCATAGTCAAAGATTTTAAATTAATCGAAACTTTATGCTCTAGGAGTTGAAACTAATTCTGATCTACAAATGGAATAATAATTCCCCTCATTACCATTCTATTTGTAGATTGGAGTGGGTTTCATCACTAGCATCCAGTGAGTTAATAAACCAGAATTTTACATACATTCAGCCAGTAGTTCCACTGAGCACCATTATTTTCAAAGCAGGTAGCACTAATTGTGTCTCCAGCACTCCGTAATAAGGACAGCAGCCTCCCTTATCTACAGTGGAACTCAGCTGTGTACTTTGCAGCCAAGTCTCCCTTCTTTGTGTGCAGTGCGCAATTCATTTTAACTGATTTTGTAATACTTATAAACGTCTTTAGCTTAGTAACCTCATCTAGACTAAGATGAGGATTTCTCCCCTGTGTGCAAACTATTTTCCAGCTCTTTCATGATTTTATACCTTGAGACCTCTGTAGTCAGCTGATCAGTCAGAAAATGGTAAAAAGTGTGTTTGTAATAAAGCTTCTTTATAATGGTTCAAGCTCAGTTCATTTCCTTGAAAGCATGGCCCACAGCAGAATCAAATCTCTGCTGTCACTGCTTCCCACTGGCAAACTCCTGTGTAACTATATGTTCCAAAAGGTTTTTCATACCATGATCATTATTGATAAGTTATGTGAAACAGTAACAATGCCTCTGCGGAACTTCTAACAATCACACATACATTGTGTTAAGATTGGCAGAGCATTTGAAATCAGGGGAATTTATCTCGACAGCAGTTAGTCTTGGATAAAGCATTCCTCTTGGCATCTTTTGAAAAAATCCAGATAACGAGATAAGTCTTTAAAATGCCTTTGTTGTACTTTCATGTGATTATCTGCAGTACAGTATATAAGTAAAAGCTTCAACTTTTATTTCAGTCAGAGTGGATTTGAGCTGTTGCTTATCTTTCTTTTGTTTCTTTCATTAATAATTTTGCTCATGATTATCCTTCTGTACACTATATATGGGACAAAAACCTTTAACTAATAATTTCATACTTATGTTCAGCATTTTGCTTCAACTAATTCACTGGAGGCAGCGCTTGGATATGCTGGTCACTGCATACCCACCTACACTTATTAGCACAATGTAACCTAATGAGCAATACTGTAACGGGATGCCTGCTTCTTCTTTGTGATGATGCTGCTTTTGGGTTTGCACAGCTTGGGCATCTTCGGCTTTCTTCGGTGCACCACGTGAAGTTATTGCGGTTGGAGCAAATTCAAATATTTAATGTGCAAATGTCCTATACCCATTGGCCAAAGTAAAGGTCTATTCCTATAGTTCCTGTGTCCGCTTCTCTAAGTGTGCTGCCCCAGCAGTTTCATCATGTTAAAATGTATATGTCTATGCTTATATGCTTACCAATTATTACGCTGCCACCTAGTGACCAAAGCTATATGGCAGGCTCTGTATTGTCTTATTTGTAAAACCCTACAACTATTCCTTCCTCATGTCTGATGTCAGTTCCTTCCATCATCATTTTGTATTCCTGCCTTCTATGAGTGAGGAGCTACTCAAAGCTACACAGAGGTTAGGAAAGAAATAGTCTTTTATGACCTGCAGTAGCTGATAGTAGCTTTGTGCTTAGGCATGGAATACTCACAAAACCCCTTGTTCCATCAGTCAAATTGTTGGCTATAGATGGTAGTCCTCTTTGGGGATATTTTGGTTTCTTCTCAGTGAGAAAGACTAGTTTTGTCCATAGGGGATCACTCTAAAGACTCAAAGTGAGGACTCACTCTTGGGGTACAGGCTGTACGCCTTCCTGTTTTAAATTTCCCCTGGTTACCCACTGTTTATGCCTCCTACTCTGATGTTTTCTCCAAAAAGATGCCGAAACCCTTCCTCCACACAGACCCTGTGCTATTGATTTTATTCCAGATTTCTCTCCCCCTAGGGGTAGAACATCTCTCTCTCTCTCATAATGCTGGGTGGTGGATGGGGGTTCAAGACCATGTATTGACTACAGTGCTTTGAATAAGATCATGGTCAAAAATCATTATCCCCTTACCTTGATTTCTGAACTCTTTGATAGAGTTAAAGGTGCCACAATCTTTACTAAGCTTGATCTTAGGGGTGCTTATAATTTAATTTGAATCAGGGAAGGGGAAGAATGAAAGGCAGCCTTTAACATTCAAGATAGGCATTATAAGTCCTTAGTAATGCCTTTCAGCTTGCATCTCCAGTAATCAGTCACTTTGGGCAGATTTTCTTTTGTGGGCTGAGTTTGCTTTCAATAATGCCATGCACTCGTCCACTAGGGAATCTCCATTCTTTACTGTTTTGGCTGGCATCCTATAGCCTTTTCATTTTCTGATGTTGCCTCTGATGTTCCCAATTTGTCCTCAGCAGTTGCTGCCCAAAAGAGAGATTCTGATAGACATTGGAAAGTATATCCTGACTTTCAGGTTGGTGATTAACTCTGGTTGTCTTCCAAGAACATTCCTCTAAAAGCCTGTCCACCAAATAAATTTTTAAGTTCATTGGTGCTTTTCCTGTATCCGAGGTTATTAATCCCAGCACGGTCATGTAATATCTACCTCTTGAATTTAAGATTTAAAGTATAATTATTTCCATGTTCTTTATTGAAGCCTGCCAGAGTTGTAGTTGAAGGTCATCCTGAGTATTTTGTGCAAGGGTTGATAGTTTACCATCTTTCCAGGGGTAAACTGCAGTATTTTGACCACTGGAAAGGTTATGGTCCTGAGGAGAGGTCTTGGGTCCTTGCCTGTGCTATACATGCTGACGGTCTCAAGTGTCCGTTTAATGCCAGGTAACGGTTCCCTGATAAGCCTACGGGTCCAGTGGCCCCCTATAGAGGGGGGCAATGTAAGAATACCTGGTGGTCTAGTGGGGCAGAGGGGACGATCGCCACTCTCACTGCGGGGACTCCTGTCATCTGCTTCTTTTTTGCGATGATGCCATGTCCAGGTTCACGTGGTTCGGTATCTTCTGCCTTCTTCGGAACACCATGTGTTGTCATTACGGTTGGTGTGAAATTCAAATATTTAAGGCACAAATGTCCTATTCCCAGTGCATGTATGTAAATGGTCTATTCCTATAGTTCCTGGGTGCGCTTCTCTAAGTGTTTTCTTGTTCCTTACCTTGCCTGTTCCTCACCTTGCCTGTTCCTGACTCTGACTTGTTCCTCTGACTGTATTTGACTATTCTCTGGATCCTGATTTTGTACCATGCTTCTGTTTGGTTTGAACTCGGCCTCTGACCTCGACAACTCTTCTGTTATCTGATTTGGTACTGCTTTTCTCATCTGGTATTGATCCTGCCTGTTCCACATCTTGCTGTCTGCTCCCCTGTCCCTTCTGCATACATTTGGTTCCCTATACTGCTCAGAACTCTCTACTTGGTCCTCTCACATTAAGTCCTGGTGGCATCTGAGTATCGAAGGGCTCCTCCTGAAGCCAAAGGTGGCTGCTATAGGCAGAAGAGTGAGCCATGACCGGGTCCTTGGAGTTAGATCTGAGTTTGGGTACCAATCCCTAATTGGTACATTGAGTCTAATTCTTACCAGATGTCCACATTTAAAAAAAATAGTTAGTATACAACGAAAAATATACACCTAGACAAATTAAACTTTAAAATAGCAAAGCCTTTATTAAGAAATAACTTACTGAAACTCTACTTCCGGTCCTCTTCAAAAAGGGCGACCATCCATCCTGCAGTGTTTGATTTCTCCTCCCTGGCTACTGACATCATTGCAAAGTAAGCCGGGTAGGGCATGCTTGCAGGTGGCAGTGAGTAGACAGCTCTGTCTTCAAAAAAATTCAAAATAAATCAGTCAATATTGCTGTTCCAGCAGAATTCTGCACTGGAACCCATTTCTCAAAAGAGCAAACAGATTTTTTTATATTTAATTTTGAAATTTGACATGGGGCTAGACATATTGTTAATTTCCCAGCTGCCCCAAGTCATGTGACTTGTGCTCTAATAAACTTCAATCACTCTTTACTGCTGTACTGCAAGTTTACTCTTTACTGCTGTACTGCACCCCCTCCCTTTTCTCCCCCAGCAGCCAAACAAAAGAACAATGGGAAGGTAACCAGATAGCAGCTCCCTAACATAAGATAACAGCTGCCTGGTAGATCTACGAACAGTACTTAATAGTAAAAACCCATGTCCCACTGAGACACATTCAGTTACATTGAGAAGGAAAAACAGCAGACTGCCAGAAAGCATTTCTCTCCTAAAGTGCAGGCACAAGTCACATGACCAGGGGCAGCTGGGAAATTGACAAAATGTCTAGCCCCATGTCAGATTTCAAAATTGAATATAAATAAATCTGTTTGCTCTTTTGAGAAATGGATTTCAGTGCAGAATTCTGCTGGAGTAGCACTATTAACTGATTCATTTTGAAAAAATTTTTTTTCCCATGACAGTATCCCTTTAAATTATTTCTTAATAAAAGCTTTGCTATTTTGCTTTTTACTTATTTATAAAGGGTTAATCTAATAAGGGCTCTCAAAACCTAAAAAGCTGGAAAATTAAAATATTTTTAAGTTTTCATGTAGCTTAGAAATGAAAACTATAGATTTTATCACCTTTACAAGTAGTTGCCAAAGTAGTTGCTAAAGGTTCAGCATCTTATGTAGTAGTAATGGTCCAGGCATTCAAAGTTTTCATGGGAGTTTCCCATATTGGATTTTGTTGTGAGTGTCTGTGACACTCACATGCTCAGCAGCATTGAGCAACTGTTGAGAAGCTAAGCTTAGGGGTTGTCACAAAACATCAAGCAGAAAATTAGGTTTGTATGCCATATAAGCTGCTGTTACTGGGCTGATCATTAAATTATTATGCTAATTGTGCCTGCCATGTGCAAATAATTATTTACTAGGCATGAGAGAAAAGGCAAGAAAAAAAAAGTTGCATTGACTTTAATGCATCTGGAGTAAGAAGAAACACACATTGACTTTAATGCATTTGGACAAAAAAGACGCCAAGACAAAAAAGTCGCTGAGACAAAAAAAAATTGACTTGTGATTGCATTTGGAGTGATACAAAAAAGTTCAATGCGTTATGCACATTTTTTCCGCAAAGTATTCACTGAAGTAAAACAGGACAGATTTGCTCATCACTATTTACTAATCAGCTCCAGCTTTATATTGTGACATAGCATACAGTAAATATTCAGTGTCCCTAAGCTTAGTAAGTGACAGCAGCACAGAGCATATGCAGGGAATCAGCAGAAAAGAAGATGGGGAGCTACTGTGGCATCTTCAGCTGTGGCTGCCTTGGGCTGGTATAGAAGCACATAATGTACAACATTTCTAGCCTACTTCTATAGTTAAGTTTTAACTCTCCTTATTTATGCTTTCTACGAAAAATAAAAACATCCCTTAAGGGATGTCTGTAACAGGCCTGTTTTATGAAAGCATTCATTGCTATTTCTAGGCACGAGTATGTTAGACAGATGAAACCACATTAGCTGAATGCACACAATACCTTATGGGACAATCTGTAAGTTGCTGAAAGCACATGCTATACATTACAGACCACTGATTGGCTGAAGTGATGGCATTGTCGACACTATAAATAATCCTAATGGGCTCAATAGTCACCTCTGCAGCTAAGTAGATTATGTGTCTTCAGACTTCATTAACTTAAGAGCCCTGTATTATAAACCACTGAAATAGGGAGAATCATTCAACACTATCAATAATCTTAATGCAGTTAATGGCATATTGTGATCCTGTAAACTTCATTAAGATAAGAGCCCCACATACTGTACGCCTAAAGTAGTAACTCTATAGTCCAAAAATAGGGTTAGCCTTAGAGAGCTGATATCTGGTCTGAGCAATACCATAGCACTTTAAAAACATTTGCAGTTGTCAGTCTTGTGGCTGCTAGAGATAAGCATACGGGGTAGGTCAGGATTCGGTAACAAAATTGCAAAATCCAAATTTCCTGCATTAATCCAAATCAGGTATACACACACACACACACATATACAGGTATATATAAGCAAGAGAAAGTACTTGCCCCATAAAAGGAACTACAGGAAGCAGGGGGGCAAAACAACCTTAAAAGTGTCATTTTGTAGCAGATAGATAAAGCCAAAACACTGCATATACATATAGCAAAGGTATGACACTAAACACAGAAACTGTAGATTATAATGCATAATGTACCCCCTACTTAAATTTTTTAGATATTAGTAGTCACCTTGGAATTATCTTGTGCTTTTATATGGTCACATAACTCCTCTGTGACTAATTATATCTTTATAAAATACAGTAGGGGGTACACAGTATAGTGCCACTTGAAATATCTGGAGATACGGTTCTGTAACTCTCTTGTCCTGTATTGCTCAGTAATTATCATCTGCAATGATCAAGCACGCAGTTCATTACTTCTCCATCCAAGTTGGTTTGCCTTGTCAGTATTGTATTTCAATTGCTGTGACAGGAGCGTATTTTATAGCAGTGTTATTTGTATTTTATAGTGACATATTGTTTGTATTAATGTATTATAGGGGGAATAATATTCAGTAAGTCATTATGTAAATATATGTCCAATGCATAACATTTTTCTTCTGAAGTTACATATATATATAGATTTGCAAACCTTTAGCACTTCATCTGCCAGAATAAAAAAGGTTACATGCTTCATAGTTTGTACCAATGCTGAATGCATTTAACAGAAATTCTTGCATGAAGTGTGTTTCTGTATGAAACGAAAATCCTACACTCCATATTTATCGGTATTTTTACTGAGTTCTTTTCTAATGAGAACCTACTAGACTCATTCATTCTTCTGCTTTCCAGACCATCTGTTAATGCAAGAATGCTGGGAATTCCATTTCAGACACAGACTGGAAAGCAGAACACTATTAAAAGGCAAATGGCATAAATTAGACCATACAAGGCACAAATAGGGATTCATATTTTAGTTGTTTAGTAACATAATATAATGCTTTAAAGTGTAATCGTCAGCATGCCTGCCTCATTCAAAGATAAAAGATATACAGATGCTGGTATATGTGCACATCAAAGAGTAATGAAATGTAAAGAACCCTGCTCAAAGTAACACAAATGAAATATCCACAAAGAAGAACAGAATATGAAAGGCAGTATTGAAATTGGCACTGCCACTCATGCAACAAGTGGATTACTTAGCCAGTGTTCTGTTTCATTGCCCTATATCAAGCAGATAATAGGCGTTTTCTACACAAAAGGATTGCTTTGTGTATGGTGCTTTTTATAGCAGTATATGGCTTTTGTGCTTGCATCTCAGCAGTGATTTTTTTTACAAGTGGTATTGAATGTTGGAATGCAGAAGTTACAGTAAACCCAGCAAGAAATGTTAAAATAATCACTTTACAATGTGACATTCTTTATAGGCAGTTCTTACACTGCATCTTTTAATTATGCATAGGACTTTTTAAAAAACCTTTGAATATGTTGCACATCTCAGTAAGACTTTCTATCACACTGCATACAATGCAAACTATATAATGCAAATAATGCATGCTATAATGCAAACTATATAACAGAGCAGGCCGGCCAAGTTGCTAGGGCTCTACAGGTCGCAAGCAACATGGCCTTCTAATGGAAAGTAATTGAGGCAGATGTAGGTGAAATACCCAAGTCCAAACCAGGGCATTTTTATTAGTAGTACTGATGCAAAAATTATGGCCCAAATCCCTTCTTCCTGCATGAGCAAGCAAGAATTCTGCTAGTAAGGCTGCAGCTGAGCAGCTCTGAATATTGACATCATATGTATGTGGACCTGTTATCCAGAATGCTCAGGACCTGGGGACCTTTTTGTAATTTGGATCTTCATACCTTAAGTCTACTAGAAAATTATGACAACATTAAATGAACCCTATGACCTGGTTTTGCTTCCAATAAGGATTCATTATATCTTAGTTTGGATAAAATACAAGGTACTGTTTTACTATATTTTTACAGAGCAAAATAAAACAGGTTCCAGATAACAGATCCCATACCTGTAGATTATATCAAATATATTGAATTTAAGCATTTGTATTCATTGTTTATTGAAGAATTCAACGGAGATAACGCAACTCTTTCAAGTTTCTGTTACACGAGAACATGCGCGATTCTGTCTTTTATATCAAAGTAAATTGATGTTATTTGTTTTGTATTGAAGATCACATCAAACGCTCAATCATACTAAGATTCAGTGAAATGTACAGTAAGCAGTAATAAAATTAAGTGTATGACCTGCCTTTTGTTAGGTCTCCTTTAGAAAAGTAGGGGAGGGCTAGCACATGATTGCAAAAATAACTCAAGGTCAGAATGGTGTTACGGTGAATACAGAGTACAGTAAAAATATATTTTAATGTTGCTTCCTGAGATCAATTTTTTAAAACCAGTAACCTATTATGAAAACACTATTTATCAACAGTCTCATTTTAGTGCTTTTAGAGGTTTTTGAAACCACGACTAAACTCACTTTCTCTAAAACCACGAATGTCATGAAATTTATAAAAAAAAGAACTGAAAAAGCACATATAGGAAAAGTCAAAAACAAGTCGTAAAAGAATTCAACTTGTTTGAATTGCTGCACAATAACTGACATTTACTGTTTCACAAAAGCCAGCTTTAAAGACACCTGAAAACCTTTAAAATCATGAATCAAAGAAAGATCTTACAGTGTTTAAATGGGACATCTGCCATTGACTTCTGCATGATTTTGACACATTTTAGCTGGAGTAATTTCGGATTCAGAATAGTTGCAGTTTTGTCGCATAATAAATCTCGGATTTTGACACATTTTAGCTGGAGTAATTTTGGATTCAGAATAGTTGCAGTTTTGTCGCATAATAAATCTCGGAAAAGTCAAGCTTTTTTTCTCCCCTGGATTTTTGTTGTCAAAAAACCTGACCTGAAAAATTTGCGGTTCAATAAATCGATCCCTAAGATTCCTGTAAACTTCTTGTCTGTTATGTATGAAAGATCAATTGAATCCAAATAACAGTGATATGTCTTTCGATTCCCAGGAACATCTGAGTACTGAGATCTGAAACAAAGATTGTTCAGTATCATGGTTTAGGGGAAGGCTACAAAAAGCTATCTCAGAGGTTTAGTAAGTTTCAACTGTAAGGAACGTAATCAGGAAATGAAAGGCCACAGGCACAGTTGCTGTAAACCCAGGTCTGGCAGGCCAAGAAAAATTCAGGAGCGGCATATGGTGATGAGAAAGAAGCCCTTTCTGCACTCACGCCACAGACAGAATTGCTTGTTTTATGCAAAAGCTCATTTAGCCACAGTAATTTTGGCTTTGGTGATGAGACAAGCATTTAGTTATTTGGTCATAACAAAAAGTGCTTTGAATGGCGGAAGAAGAACACCGCATTCCAAGACAAACACCTGCTACCTACTGTCAAATTTGGTGGAGGTTCCATAATGCTGTGGGACTGTGTGGTTAGTTCAGGGACTGGGGCCCTTGTTAAAGTTGAGGGTCGGATGAATTCAACCCAATATCAACAAATTCTTCAGGATAATGTTCGGATGAATTCAACCCAATATCAACAAATTCTTCAGGATAATGTTGAAGCATCAGTCACAAAGTTGAAGTTATGCAGGGATTGGATATTCCAACAAGACACTTCGAAATCTACAATCTACACAAGGCATTCATGCAGAGGGAGAAGTGCAATATTCTGGAATGATCGTCACAGTTCCCCGACTTGAATATAATAGAAAATCTATGGGATGAATTGAAAAAGACTGTCTATGATCGGCAGCCATCAAATTTCACTTATCTGGAAAGATTTTGTATGGACGAATGGTCAAAAACACAGCTATCCAGAATCCAGACACTCATCAAAGGCTATAGGAGGTTTTCTAGAGGCTGTTACATTTGCAAAAGGCTCAACTAAGTATTGATGTAATATCTCTGTTGGGGTGCCCAAATGTATGCACCTGTCTAGTTTTGTTATGATGCATATTGCATATGTTATGTTAATCCAATAAACTTTATGTCACTGCTGAAATACTAATGTTTCCATAAGGCATATTAAATATTAAAAGGAAGTTGCTACTTTGAAAGCTGAGCCAATGATAAACAAAGAATTAAGAGCGTTCCCAAACTTTTTCATATGACTGTATGTGCCCTATATCACAATAATATGTTTGTATATAATATGTTTGTGTGTATGTGTATATATATATATATATATATATATATGTATATATGTGTATATATATATATATATGTGTGTGTGTGTATATATATATATATATATATATGTGTGTGTATATATATATATATATATATACACATATATATATATATATATACATATATATATATATATATATATATATATATATATATATATATATATATATATATATATATATATATATATATACAGTAATGGCTGCTCTCTCAACCCCCACTTAATGGTGTCTTTGGAAGAGATCATGCTAAATAAAGAGAAAAACAGTTATGGTCTTTCTCCCCCCCACAGATATTACTTTTTTCACTTAGATAGGACAGATGCATGGACACTGCCTTGACGGGGTGCATCAGCTTATACTTAGTACAAACTTTGTAACTAAAAGTGTCTTTTTTATTAGAGTTACAGTTCAGTTGTGCAAAAGAGGTTCTCTCAGGGGTTTTTTTGTTGGGAGTGCTGTGGTAAATTTTGTAATTTGTATATCAAGCCTGACCACGTGCACCCAATGAAGGAAGGGATGAGCTGCATTTCATTGTTTATTTAATATATATATATATATATATATATATATATATATATATATATATATATATAAACAAATACAAGATTCCTCTGCACTCAACCCATTATCAATATATTTAAGACAGAGACATTCATGCCTTACCCTTTAAACAAAACAGGGATTGTTTGTCCATATATTGCAATATATTTAAGCTGGCCAACTACGTCAAAATCATCCCATATCTGGCCAGTCCTATGCTCAATTTTCATCTGATTCATTAAGAATTCTATGGTTTAATTATACATTTTATAAAAGGGACGAATACGTTTTACCTGCAACTTACTAGCTGCTTTCGAAAGTAAAACTCCCAACCTTGGCTGCCCTTTTATTAGACACCAGTGGGATCACCTGACTATAGTTGGAGAGGGTGGGAGCTAAAACATGGAGCTGGTCACTGCTCCTGTAGAACTATAACAAACAAGGGAAAGTTGTGCTCGCCACTAGTTTTTAAAATCATTAGGCGGGGGTGCAATGAGGGTGTGACCACAAAATACATATAAACAAATACAAGATTCCTCTGCACTCAACCCATTATCAATATATTTAAGACAGAGACATTCTGTGCATACTGCTACTGAAAAATGCCTTACCCTTTAAACAAAACAGGGATTGTTTGTCCATATATTGCAATATATTTAAGCTGGCCAACTACGTCAAAGTCATCCCATATCTGGCCAGTCATACGCTCAATTTTATCTGATATATATATATATATACATACACACAGACAAATACAAGCGGTCCTCTGCACTCAACCCATTATCAATTTATTTAAGACATTGAGACATTTTGTGCATTCAGCTACTAAAAAATGCCTTACCCCTTAAACAAAACAATGATTGTTTGTTCATATATTGCAATATATTTAAAGGAGAAGGAAAGGTTAAAACTAAGTAAGCCTTATCAGAAAGGTCCATCTAAATATACCAGTAAACCCCCAAAGTGGTGCTGCTCTGAGTCCCCTGTCAAAAGAAACACTGCATTTCTTTCCTTCTATTGTGTACTCATGGGCTTCTGTATCAGACTTCCTGCCTTCAGCTTAAACCTCATTGCCCTGGGCAAGAGCATGCTCAGTTTGCTCCTCTTCCCCTCCCCCTCCCTTCTCTACTGTAATCTGAGCCCAGAGCAGGGAGAGACTCAGGCAGGAAGTGATGTCACACCAAGCTAATACTGCAGCTCCTATTCTAAACAAACAGAGAGTTTCTAGAGCTTTTTACTCAGGTATGGTAAAACATTCTACAGAATAAATATAGCATTCTAGCTTGCACTATTGCAGCTAATCTATTGGCAATAAAATGCCTCCGTAGCTTTCCTTCTCCTTTAAGCTGGCCAACTAAGTTAAAATCATCCCTGGTATGGCAAGTCGTGTACTCAAATTTCATCTGATTCATTAAGCATTCTATTCCTTCATTATACATTTTACAAAGGGAATATGTTTTACCTGCAACTTACTTGCTGCATTAAAGGTTAAATCTCCCAAACATGGTTGCCTTTTTATTGGCCACCACTGGGATCATCTGACTATAGCTGGAAAGGGTGGGAGCTACAACATGGAGCTGGCCAATGCTCCCATGGTTGCTATATAGTTATTTAGTTATTTATTTAGTTATGTCTGACACAATGGGCCCAATGACAAACCAACCTAGTGACACAATGGGCCTGACCCCAAATAATGTGAGCATATATAGTTTTGACATGATATGTGTATCTGCTGCCTGTCCCAAATGTTTTACAGGAGCCTCTAGGAGTTAAAAGAATGAGCTGGTATAGTAGCTGTAGTTCAGGAGGATTGAGTACAGTACTACACAGAAGGGTGTATGTTCACTCAACTATATTTGCTATTCTCACCTGTATTTCTGTGTTTAACCCTGGACTTTTTTGCTGTTTTATATTCTTTTCTTTTTTCTTATTTTGGACATGGGGGATTGAAATGCTGACTTGTGGGGGTGGTTATCCATGCACTGTTTATCTTGGGGGTTGTGGTGTGGAATCTCTTTGTCACTTTGAAAAAGGCTGGGTGCTCAGCTGAAATGTCAGTTTCTGCTATAATAAATCTATTCTATTCTTATATACACACACATCTACATTTTTTTAGCACAAAGCAACATTTAAGCTTTCCTGTGCCATGGGTTTGTGCTTTGTCATTCATGCTGGGAAATGATAATTTCATATTAGAAAGTAAAATTGAAACAGTTCTTAAACCTGACCCCAGACCTTATCAGTAGTGTGTGTTTAGTGCATGACCATACAGCAGCAAAGGTGAATGGGTAAGTATATTGTAGCTCTGACAAAGCCACTTTAGTTCCTGGTTGCTGTGTATCTAGCCTGAGAATGTACAAGTTGTTCTTACTCAGACAATAGAGGTTTTTCAGAACACAGATAAAATTCTCTTCTGTGTGACAGAAAACATTGTATGAACTTATTTATGTTATACAGATAACATCTACCGAAGTGAAAAACTGCATTTTTAATGTGATGCAGTTTATGAGATTATATTGTTTTCTTTTTTAGTTTCACCCCAAAATCTGTCATCTAAAAAATGTGAAACCTATTGAAAATACCGAAATATTTAAGCAGGCTCTGTAATTGATCAGTATGTGCTCGTATATGAGAGTGATTAATGCTCCAAAGATTAAGTAAAATGAATAGGCTAGAAATGTTGTACATTATTTTTGGTTTTCTGTAACAGCCCAAAGCAACCATAACCCTTTAGTACTAAATATCTGTGCATCCACTAATAGGATTCGATAAGAGATCGCTACTATTTTCTGTTGTTCTTCACTTGAGATCAGCACTATGTCATTATATCCACCACTGAGTGGGGTCATATAGACAAATACAAGAGTCCTCTGCACTCAACCCATTATCAATATATTTAAGACAGAGACATTTTGTGCATACTGCTACTGGTGTCTAATAAAAGGGCAGCCAAGTTTGGGAGTTTTACTTTGAAAGCAGCTTGTAAGTTGCAGGTAAAATGTAGTCCCTTTGTAAAATGTATAATGAAGCAATAGAATTCTTAATGAAGCAGATGAAAATTGAGCATAGGACTGGCCAGATATGGTATGACTTTGACGTAGTTGGCTTAAATATATTGCAATATATGGACAAACCTATATGTTTTGTTTAAAGGTTAAGGCATTTTTCAGTAGCAGTATGCACAAAATGTCTGTCTTAAATATATTGATAATGGGTTGAGTGCAGACGACTCTTGTATTTGTCTATATATATATATATATATATATATATATCCTTGATAAAGGCCCAGATGTGGGCCGAAACGTTGGACACGAGAGTGACTATTCAAATAAATATTCACGTTTGATTGAACAAACTGGAGTGCTGGTCCATTTTGAAAAGCTGCATAATATCATTTGACCGGGCACCCACTACGAACTGAGAGGGTTAAAGTGCAGTTACTTTCTGAACTTATATATATATATATATATATATATATATATATATATATATATATATATATATATATATATTTGTCTATATATATATATATATATATATATATATATAACCAAAGGAATGGTGCACTCCGTAGACAAAATTAATACCTGGGTGCCAGCATGGGAAATAAGCAGTGAAAAAGGATTGCGGCACTCACAGGGTTTTAGTGAAAAAACAAAAAAATGTTTTATTATTAAGCCTCAACGTTTCGATCCCCCACAGGGATCTTCGTCAGGAGCAAAAACAAACAAACATCCAGCACCCACAACCACCCAGAGGTAATAAAGCCTTGAAATGGCGCCAAAATCTGTTGCTAGGCAACCATACAGGTGTCAGTGAAAGTGCTCAAATCTATTGGCCAGTGATATAATCTAAAAGGCACATGGGGAAAGATGTAACAGCAGGGTGAAACGCACAAAAAAGATTAAGAGAAAAAGAAAACAAAAAGAAAACAAGAGCGCAGTACTGTGAGTGCACAGTGTCAGTATGTAGGCCACTCCCCCAACTCCTATTCTAACTGTCAGTGCGTGTCAAAGGCGGGCCTGGCGACCTATCACTGAGCAGTGGTGGGTGTATACTATGCTTCTACCGGGTCTCTGTACTTCTGCATTATCAGTGAGCATACAGTAATTAAGACACGACCGCTGTCCAAGCGGTTCTGCGTGTCACTTATCCAGCCCAGCCATGGAGTGTGTGGTATTCAGGACACGATCGCTGTCAAAGCGGTTCTCAGTGTCGCTGCACAAAAGTTTAAGGAACTAGAGGGTAAATAGACCCCAGGCCTGTCATCGGGGTAAAGGATTATTGTTGGTACACATCAGTACTCCCACTTGCGGTGGGGGATGGTATGCCCAGCGCTGCACCACTCCGGCAAGGAGTGGGCGGCTATCAGATACACAGAGTACTTTGACTACAACCCACATGCTACTGTGTTGCTAGGACCCGTCACGTATGGAAACACATAGGAGTCTAGTGGCTACTGGTCGGTCCGGTGCCCCAGTACTGCGTAGGGTTAAAAACACAGATAACAGGACAGCACATGGACAATAGGAAAGATGGGGGTAAAGGGATGGAGGAAACACAAAGAAATGTTTCGATAGAAATCATAAAGCTGATGCAGATAAAGATAGCTACAAATGTAGCTAGTAAGCTTGTCAGAGAAAGTCTTATTAATATATCCATGTCGCCATTGTCCAGAGTTATGTACTTAATGATATAAGCTATCCCCATATAGAAGTTCAATCCAAGGATTCATATAAGGCAGCCAAGAGGGAGAGTTTCGTTCAATCCACGGGGAGCTACTGTGTCTAGGCGATATATCCATCTCGACTCCCGTCTAAGGAGGGCCAAATCTCTGGCCCCCTCTCGCCAGAGGGGGTTGGTGATCGATCGCCATACAACGGAAAGTGGGTAGAGTGTGGCCCATTTGTAGAAAATGTCTTGCCACAGGTTGTTTAGCGGTTTTTTCTTTTAGGGCTTTACTTATAGCTGACCTGTGGTTTGCGATCCTATCCTTCAGTGGTGTAGTGGCTTTGCCTACATAATAGAGGCCACACGGGCAAGTTACAATGTAAACCACAAACGATGTGGTGCAAGTCAAGCGATACTGTATTTTTATGCATTTTCCAGTATCTGGGTGGGGGAAGTCTTTGCCAGTAAGCATAGATCTACACGTCGTGCAGTCAGGGCACCGGTAGCACCCCAATTTCTGTTGACCCGAGAGAAAATTCGGGGCTTCCTTAGTTCTGTTCACGATGTCAGTTTTCACCAGAATATCTTTCAGGCTACGATTCCTGCTGTGGCCAAACATAGGTGCTGGGGCATGGTGTAGGGAAAGTGTTTCGTCCATGGCGATAATTGGCCAATTTTTTTGCACACACTTCTTTAGGTCCTTGGACAGATGTGAGTATGTGGTGGTGAAAATTAACTGTGTGTTCTCTGATTTAGTAACATGCGGTTTTTCACTTATCAAGTCCTCCTGAGTATGTGTTAGGGCCCTCTGCAGTTGCTGGTGTAAGAGATCCTTTATCCAGGCATGGGCCGAAACGTTGGATGCACAAGTTAAAATAATACAAAAACTTTTTTCACGAAATATTGGAGTGCGGGTCCTTATCGAATGATTGTATGCTGATGCTTTGACCGAGCACCCACAGTATCTTCAAGACTGGATTTGAGTGCAAGCGTCTTTCTACATATATATATACATATATATATATATATATATATATATATATATATATATATATATATATATATACATACATATATATATATATATATATACACACACACACACACACACAATATGCACAATATATATATATCCAAAAAAGGCCAGTGTAAGTAAAGAAAAACAAATTCAGCCAATTTACAAATCTAAGAGGTTATTTACTAGACTCACAAAAAATTCTTAATTTTTTTTTTTTATAAAATCTGACTTTTAAAAAATAAATTTTTCGGAATTTATGGAACCCCAAGGATGGAAAAGGCAGAATCAGATCTGTCAAGGTTGCATATAAGTCAGTGGGAGAAGTCCCAATGATTTTTTGATGTGCGTTGGGTTTCATGCAATACCCAAAAGTTTTCTGACTTTTTGGATGAAAATTCCATTAAAATCGTGAAAATAGGATGGAAAAATCCAAAAAAAAATCATTTTTTTCCCACAAAGCAAATTTTCGGGAAAATGTAATAATAAATAAGTGTAAAAAACAAGAGTGGATTTGATCAGAGTTTGTAGCAGAAAATATTGAGATAAATTGGACTTTGATAAATAACCCCCCTAGTGTTAAACATTTAGGGGATTATTTATCAAAAGAACGAATTTATCTCAATATTTTCTGCTATAAACTCCAATCTAATCCGCTCGGGTTTTTACGTTTATTTTTTATTACATTTTCCCGAAAATTTGCTTTGTGGGAAAAAAATCCGATTTTCCTGTTTTTCTAAATAAAGGCATAAAGATCATATTTTCTATTAAGCCCCTTAGGATATAGCATTTGCAAAGTGTGTATCCAAAATTTTGGATGTCTAAAGGTGTCATTATTAAATACATGGAGTAGCTAAATTAGTTAATGAAGAAGGGCATAGGGAGACGAAAGAGTTGAGTTTATATAATCTTTATTCCAGGATTGCAGTTACATACCATAATCCTTACCCTGGCTGGGTAGATCAATTGTGTCTTTGGTTAGTGATTTAACTAGAAAGCGTCTGCTTACATTGATACTTTGCTACAATCCCTTTTCCAAAAACAGAGCTCTTACTTGCTGTAGTTACTTCATGTTATTATGGAGACCATATGGAAAAAATCATTATCAATTGACCATCTTATCTTGCTTTACAAGTGTATAGCCCATTGGAAGTAGTGTATTAAATGAGGAAGACCAGTTCCTACCGCATCTTATATATTTTATCCATAAAGGTAGCATACCTTTATAAGAAAATATATAACAAAAATATATAACAAAATAATTATTTCATGTTTGACCATTCATTTTATCTTGAACAACAATGGGAAAGAAATTCACCCCATCATTTATGAATTAATATAAGACCTGCTGTAGAAATAACGTTATCTGAGGGCACAAGGTTTTAACGTATTGTTAAACATATGAGGTTAGCAGATGGTTCAATGTCTAACTGCCATGCAGCTCACAGTGTACAGTTGCTAAGCTAAGTTATATTACTAATAATGCTTTTATATGAAAGCCATTCAGCTACCATTATCATGGTAACATAGTAATTTAGATTGCTAAAAAAATACACATGTCCAGTAAATTAAACCTTTCACATCTATGTAAATTCTGTCATGTGCTAGCTGATTAAAAAACTAACCCCTAAAAATTAATATGGCTAGAAATGCCATATTTTATTATGAAGCTGACAATGAGGTTTGCCTGTCATATAAGCTGATTCTATGGGGCTTATTATCACATTATGATGATGATTGATTTCTAAGTTGCCTTGTGCCAATAATTATTTACTAATCAGCCTCAGCCTTATATTGTAATATTTATATTATATATATTCAGTGGGGCTCATTTATAAACTTTCTACAGCACAGAATTAATAAAGCTGGATAAGAGTGGTGTATGTAATGTGCAAACAGAATTGCAAATAGAATTGCAAATTTGTATTCACACTGCGAATGTCCCTAAGAGCTTTTTTTTTCTTTTTCGAAATATGGCAGAGCATTACAAATTTGGGAATATTTACGAGTACAATCTGGGTTTGAGTTAAGGTGGCCATAGATGCAAAGATCCGCTCGTTTGGCGATGTTGCCAAACAAGCGGATCTTTCCCCGATATGCCATTAACAGGCATGGCTATATCGGGGGTAATCTGATTGTTCGGCCGTACGGCCGAACGATCAGATTACGATGTGCCATGAGCTCCGGCGGGATCGGTCGGGTCAAAATCAAACCTGACCGATCGACCAAACGACCGATCTCCGCCGGACGAAAGAAGTCGGCACATGCCACACACGATCCGAAAATCGTACGAATCCTCGATTCGTACGATCGGATCTGTGTGTCTATGGCCACCATTACACCACAACTTTGGCGATGGAGAAAATATGCACAAAACTTTTTACAAATTTAAATCACTGTCTATAATTGCACACAACAACCTTGCGAAAAACACTGTACACACTCACGAAAAACACCGTAATTTGTGAGCCATTTGTGAATATTTGTGTGCAATGTGAATTTGCAACACATCGCAGCAGAGTTATACCAAGGGTCAAATTACGAGTTCATGGGAGTTATTTTAAACTCATATGAACTTCCATGAACTCGAAATTTGACCAACTGCAATTTATTTTATAAAAATCTAATTTTTTTGTGAATAGGATTACCCCGCAAACTCGACTTGAGTTTTTCTCTGAAAAAAAATTGATTTTCAGGAAGGCGACAAGCAACTTGATCCCAGGACGGCCCCCTTAGGCTAAAACAGTAATTCGGCAGGTTTAAGGTGGCGAATAGTTGAATTTGAGTTCTTAAAGGGCCAGTATATAATAAATTTCAAAAATCGGATTTGAATTTTAAAAAACTCAAAAATTTTAATTCTAAATTCCTTCTTAAGGACTGGAGCCCAAAACTATATATAGTGCTTTGGCCTTTAGCTCCTGCATGTCTTAACTTGGAACTTCACCTAAACACTTTTTACTAATGAATTAATTAGCACTTGAAGGAGAATAAGGTTTCCATAAATAACATGCTTTAATAAATATTTAAAATTATTTCATTTCATTAAATTCATATTTTTATTGTGATTAATTTTAAGGGATATAAATGTATTCCATTTCCATAAATTAATTTAATAAGTGCACTAAAATGAAGCCAATTTATTTATATTTTAATGTGTGTATTTCTTTTATTTAAATATATTATTATAAAAAAACTAAAGTATTAATAGGTTATATGCAGCTATCCCCTTGTTTAGTTAAAAGGAGGATCTTCCCAGTTACAATGGGACGAGAAAAGGCTCAAGTGTGCTTGCTGGTTTCTGGTGGTTTGCAAGTAAATAGCTGGTATTTTTAAGTTATAATAATTGACATTACTATCTGAAAAAGTTTGAAGTATCCCCTGTAAAGTGGATTGTGGAGGTGAAATTGGTTGGTAAAGGCATTTCATTTTATTTTATGTATGCTTGAAAAACAAGTACAGAGGCTGACCATTGTTTGTGGAGGTACTTTTTTTAGCCAATTTTGTTAACATCTTGCAGTTTACTGGTTACATGGGGGCACTTTGGTTAGTCCTCGGGTTTCAAGGTGGAGCTGTGTGTCAGGTAGAAATATCCTTCACTTGGCATATGGCAACAGAGCAGTGCACTCATCAGTCTCACAAACACATAGGTACTCTCATCCAATATACTATCCACAGCATTTCACTTGATACAATAATAGAATTATATTGATAACATGAACTGCTCAGCTAATATTGGCCCAGGTGTATGTACCAGTCCTGATTATTAATTGCTGCTGCTCCCAACTTCAGTAGTTCCAAAGGTGAGCACCACAGTTCATCTGTTATAGATGGCAAATCTGGTATCTTGGACAAAAAAAACAGCTAGGAGTTCCAAACCATTAAAGGAGGTTTTATTTGATCATTGATTGATCTAGTCTATGTATCAACATGCAGGGGTTGCGCCAATACAGTACATTTGCTATACTACCAGGGCCCTCAAACGTAGCAACATATTAAAAATATAGAATTTGGTAAACAGAGTGTAGAGTGACGTTTTAGAGGTTGTTATTGGGGTGATATAGATTGTTTAATTATTCAAGGTATTGAGCGAATATACTCCCATTAGAGGTGATAACCAAGAATCAATTAGAAAAGGAGATGTAAGAGAAAAGGTGGATCTTTGTTTTAGACACACCAGACTAAAGCAATGGTGTACCTAGAGAATACTGAGCCCACAGCAAATTGTATTTATTTATGTCTAGAGGTTGACTTGTTTTACCAATATTTAGTGAAATTGTATATGAATTAGGCCCCCTATGCCTCCAGGCCCCCATCCTGCAGCTGCAAGATCTGCTTCCTCTGTAGTTGCACCCCTGGACTAAAGGACTCAATCCTGTATTTGATACTAGTTGTAATGTGTAATAATTGGTTTTATATTATTTGTATTTGTGTGTATTGTACTGAGTTGCCTAAATTAATGACAGGAGTTGGGAATATTTTTAAACACTGTGATGCTGACTTTTTGGGGGAGGGTCATGTGTCTTTACATTATTACATGCTCTACTATGTCTATGATTAAAAACATTGCGTATTAAACATGGAAGGTGTGGTTGTTTTTAATTATCTTTTATGATTTAGAGCTCCCTTTTTTGTCCAAGATACCACGGTTGCTTTGTTCCAGCTATAGTGGATGAACATTAGGGAGAACTCAATGATAAACATCAGTTAATATACATCTTGCCAAGTAAAATGCATCACCAGCTGAACCTGTCATGTTGCATCCTTAGGTATTGAATTCTTTTACTATATGCCATACCTTGGTTCGTGCAATGAAGACATTGGGATGTATATATATTATATTATCATTATAAAATTCTGCTAATATACAAAGCAATGAACATTTACTCTATGTAGATGCATTCCTGATATAGCCTGAGATTTATTTTCATGAATAGATTTTATTTATATTCTCAAGGTGGCCATACTCTACTTACAGTATATTGTCAGAGTTACTTAACCGTTTCATTACAAACAAAATATTCAAGTATAAAAAGATTCTATAGAGATTGTTGTAAAGTTAGAAACACAAAATAAAGAATGATTTTATGTATCTTATACAGAGATTGCAGTTGTACTGCAGGAACATCCATCTTAATTTTTTGTTAATTATATGTCAAACGATAATTTGCATAAAGCGATAAATGACATTTGCCACCAGCAAATTAATTATTTCAAATGCCATTTCTGCTTGCAATTTAAAAGATAACTAAACAGATATCTAACTGTTAAGTTTTAAATGCTGTAATTTTTTTTCTTACAATTTTTATTACAGTTTGATTGTTTTCCATTTACTGGTTATTTTCTCAACAATTAGTCAATATTATTTTTGGAACAAAGTCTTTAAAAAGGTAACAACGTGATAACTCTGTACTATGGGCCTGTTTACTAACAATTGAATTTGTGTTTTTTTCCCACAAATTTAGAAACATTTGTGGTTTTGCTATATCTCTAAAACGCTCTAAAATTAATAAAAACCTTTAATACCCAACTTCACCAAGCAAAATGTTGTAGAGGTGCTATAGAAGTCAGTGGAAACTGCTGTGATCTTATTGGACCACTTTTGATCAAATTTGACTTTTAGAGGTTTTCAGATTTTTTTTTGCTAGATATTTTTTTCCTTCTAGGGCTTTTTTCACACATTTTATATTCTTATCTTGTTAATAAACATAGATACATAGATACAGTGACAATCATGGTTTTTGAGTTTCTGGGTTTAGTGGTGGTTTCTAGGGATGTCGCGGACTGTTCGCCGGCGAACTTGTTTGCGCGAACATCAACTGTTCGCGCTCGCCGAGTGTTCGCGAACGTCGCGCGACGTTCGCCATTTTGGGTTCGCCTTACCTGGCGCTTTTTTTTGACCTCTCACCCCAGACCAGCAGATACATGGCAGCCAATCAGGAAGCTCTCCCTCCTGGACCACCCCCACACCCCCTGGACCACTCCCCTTCCATATATAAACTGAAGCCCTGCAGCGTTTTTTCATTCTGCCTGTGTGTGCTTGCAAGAGCTAGTGTAGGGAGAGAGCTGTTACTGATTTCACTGATTTCTTTGAGGGACAGTTGATAGTAAGTTTGCTGGCTAGTAATCTACTTGATACTGCTCTGTATTGGAGGGACAGAAGTCTGCAGGGATTTGAGGGACATTTTAGGTTAGGTAGCTTTGCTGGCTAGTAATCTACCTTCTACTGCAGTGCTCTGTATGTAGCTGCCTGCTGTGGGCACTGATCTCTTCTGATCTCATCTGCTGACTGCTGTAATAACCCAATAGTCCTTGTAAGGACTGCTTTTATTTTCTTTTTTGTTGTTTTACTTTGCTACTATAACAGCCCAGTGCTATTAGTCTAGCTGTGTTGGGGAGTGGGACTGGTGTGCTGCTGTGCTGCTCCTAGTAGTTCAGCAGCAGCAACCCGAGAAATTTTTTTTTTTTAATATACATATATTTTTTTTTTCTTTTACTTATCTTATTGTTCTTTAACGTGTACAGTGCTGTTGCTGTTCTTCATAGTAGTGCACCAATAGTAGTGCACTTGCAGGCATTATTTGCCCAGTGTGTTCTTCAAACAACAACCATCTAGCTGTGTGAGCTTGTTCACATTCTGTCTAAATATCAATAATAATACCGTCTCTAGAAACACCACCCGAGTGACGTTTTTCAGGCAGCAATAATATATTCCGTATCCACTGCTGTAGTAGTGTATACGTTAACCTTGTAGGCATTATTTGCCCAGTGTGTTCTTCATTTTCAAACAACTCCCATCTAGCTGTGTGAGCTTGTTCGCATTCTGTCTAAATATCAATAATAATACCGTCTCTAGAAACACCACCCGAGTGACGTTTTTCAGGCAGCAATAATATATTCCGTATCCACTGCTGTAGTAGTGTATACGTTAACCTTGTAGGCATTATTTGCCCAGTGTGTTCTTCATTTTCAAACAACTCCCATCTAGCTGTGTGAGCTTGTTCACATTCTGTCTAAATATCAATAATAATACCGTCTCTAGAAACACCACCCGAGTGACGTTTTTCAGGCAGCAATAATATATTCCGTATCCACTGCTGTAGTAGTGTATACGTTAACCTTGTAGGCATTATTTGCCCAGTGTGTTCTTCATTTTCAAACAACTCCCATCTAGCTGTTTGAGCTTGTTCGCATTCTGTCTAAATATCAATAATAATACCGTCTCTAGAAACACCACCCGAGTGACGTTTTTCAGGCAGCAATAATATATTCCGTATCCACTGCTGTAGTAGTGTATACGTTAACCTTGTAGGCATTATTTGCCCAGTGTGTTCTTCATTTTCAAACAACTCCCATCTTGCTGTGTGAGCTTGTTCACATTCTGTCTAAATATCAATAATAATACCGTCTCCAGAAACACCACCCGAGTGACGTTTTTCAAGCAGCAATAATATATTCCGTATCCACTGCTGTAGTAGTGTATACGTTGACCTTGTAGGCCTTGTTTGCCCAGTGTGTTCTTCATTTTCAAACAACTCCCATCTAGCTGTGTGAGCTTGTTCACATTCTGTCTAAATATCAATAATAATACCGTCTCTAGAAACACCACCCGAGTGACGTTTTTCAGGCAGCAATAATATATTCCGTATCCACTGCTGTAGTAGTGTATACGTTAACCTTGTAGGCATTATTTGCCCAGTGTGTTCTTCATTTTCAAACAACTCCCATCTAGCTGTGTGAGCTTGTTCACATTCTGTCTAAATATCAATAATAATACCGTCTCTAGAAACACCACCCGAGTGACGTTTTTCAGGCAGCAATAATATATTCCATATCCACTGCTGTAGTAGTGTATACGTTGACCTTGTAGGCATTGTTTGCCCAGTGTGTTCTTCATTTTCAAACAACTGCCATATAGCTGTGTGAGCTTGTTCACATTCTGTCTAAATATCAATAATAATACCGTCTCCAGAAACACCACCTGAGTTGTTGTTTTAAAAATAATGCCAGGCAAAGGCAGGCCGCCACGCAGAGGCACTAGGGGCCGTGCTGCTATGCTATCCTGTGGCCCTAGGAAATTGCCCAGTTTTAAAAAGGCAATGACCCTGAACTCCCAAAATGCTGAAGAGGTAGTTGACTGGCTTACACAGCACACCCCATCCTCTACCGTTTCTAACTTTACCACAACATCCTCATCCTCCACTGCTATGGGCACCCCACGTAACACTTCCTCCACCACCGGCGCCCCTTCTTCACTGGAGTCAGAGGAGTTATTTTCACATGAGTTTCTTGAACTGAGTGATGCGCAACCATTATTGGCAGAAGAAGATGAAGGAGATGAGGACGTTACACCAGATTTAATTCTGGCAGAGAACACAACAGAGATGGACATAATGAGTGATGAGGAGGTCCCCGCTGCTGCTTCCTTCTGTGAGCTGTCAGAAGAAATTGATGCATCTGAGGAGAATGAGGATGAGGAGATTGATGTTTTGTGGGTGCCCAGTAGAAGAGAGCAAGAGGAGGATAGTTCAGATGGAGAGACGGAGAGTCAGAGAGGCAGGAGGAGAATAAGACTTAGAAGAAGCAGGGAGGACAGCTCGCAGGGAACAGTAGGGCAACAACATGTATCGGCACCTGTGGTCAGCCGGCCAACGCACCCGCCATTGCCGCCAACGCCGCCAACTTCTACTGTTACAGCCAGATTGCCAGCTTCAAAAAGGTCAGCAGTGTGGGATATTTTTAATGTGTGTGCCTCTGACAAAAGCATTGTAATTTGCAATGAGTGCAGTCAGAAACTGAGTCTTGGGAAGCCCAACAGCCACATAGGTACAACTTCTATGCGAAGGCACATGAACGGCAAGCACAAAGCACTTTGGGAGCAACACCTCAAAGGCAACAGGCAAACTAAAAGCCACCCTCCTTCTGGTCTAGCATCTTACTGCTCTACCTCTGCTGTCCTTGACCCGTCTGAACCACCCTCCACTCCACCTTCCACCTTGACCACCAGTTCCCATTCCCAGTCATCTGCCCCCAGCCAAGTTTCTGTGAGGGCCATGTTTGAGAGTAAGAAGCCAATGTCTGCGAGTCACCCCCTTGCCCGGCGTCTGACAGCTGGCTTGTCCGCACTCTTAGCCCGCCAGCTTTTACCATACCAGCTGGTGGACTCTGAGGCCTTCCGCAAATTTGTAGCAATTGGGACACCGCAGTGGAAGGTACCCAGCCGCAATTTTTTTTCAAAAAAGGGAATACCACACCTGTACCACCATGTGCAGAGCCAAGTCACCGCATCTCTGTCACTTAGTGTTGGGCCAAAGGTCCATATGACTACTGACGCATGGTCCTCCAAGCATGGTCAGGGCAGGTATGTCACCTACACTGCCCACTGGGTGAACTTGGTAATGGCTGGGAAGCAGGGAATGTGTGGCTCAACAACAACAGTGGAGTTGGTGTCACCGCCACGGATTGCACGCAGTTCTGCCACCACCTCTACTCCTCCTTCGCTCTCTACCTCGTCTTCTTCCTCTTCTTCGTCCTCTGCTGCTGGGTCCTCCTCCTCCACACCTGTGCACCCCCAGCTCCCCCTAGGCTATTCGACGTGCCAGGTACGCCGTTGTCATGCTGTCTTGGGGATGACGTGCCTGGAAAGCAGAAACCATACCGGATCTGTACTCCTGTCATCTCTGCAGTCACAGGCCGATCGGTGGCTGACCCCACACCAACTGAAGATCGGAAAAGTGGTGTGTGACAACGGAAGCAATCTGTTGGCAGCACTGAGACTGGGCAATTTAACACATGTGCCCTGCATGGCACATGTTCTGAATTTAATAGTCCAACGTTTTGTCTCGAAGTACCCAGGATTCCAGGACGTTCTCAGGCAGTCCAGGAAGGTGTCGGCCCATTTCAGACGGTCCTACACAGCCATGGCATGCCTTGCTGACATTCAGCAGCGGTACAACATGCCAGTCAGGCGTTTGATTTGCGACAGCCAGACTCGGTGGAATTCAACGCTCCTCATGTTGGAACGTCTGCTGCAACAACAAAGAGCCGTCAACAAATACCTGTTTGAACTGGGTGGTAGGACTGGATCTGCAGAGCTGGGGATTTTTTTACCCCGTTACTGGGTGCTTATGCGCGATGCCTGCAGGCTCATGCGCCCTTTTGAAGAGGTTACAAATATGGTCAGTCGCACCGAAGGCACCATCAGCGACCTAATACCCTTTGCTTTCTTCCTGGAGCGTGCCGTGCGACGACTGACAGATGAGGCTGTAGACCAGCGTGACGAGGAGCAGGAAGCGCACGATTTCTGGTCGGAATCACCAGAACGAACCCAGGCACCTGCTGCAACGCAGGGAGAGGTGTCAGAAGTGGAGTCAGAGGAGGAAGGTGGCTTTGTGGAGGAGGAGGACCAACAGGAGCAGGCTTCCCAGGGGGCTAGTGGTGACCTTTTGGGGACCCCTGGTCTTGTACGTGGCTGGGGGGAGGAGACCGTGGATGATGCAGTCCTTGATAACGAGGAAGCGGAGATGGATACCTCTGCATCCAACCTTGTGAGAATGGGGTCTTTCATGCTGTCATGCCTGTTGAAGGACCCCCGTATCAAGAGGCTTAAGGAGAAGGACCTGTACTGGGTGGCAACGCTACTAGACCCTCGGTACAAGCATAAAGTGGCAGAAATCTTACCAACGTACCACAAGTCCGAAAGGTTGCTGCATTTACAAACCAGCCTGCAAAACATGTTGTACAATGCTTTTAAGGGTGATGTCACTTCAGGAACTCATCAACATTCCAGGGGCAGAGGTGCCAGTAATCCTGCCACGAGCGCACCTGCAAGGACCAAGCACTTTGGCCACTCTGTAACGTCAGACATGCAAATGTTTTTCAGTCCAAGGCAGCGCCAGAACCCTTCTGGATCCACCCTCAAAGAACGCCTCGACCGGCAGGTAGCGGACTACCTGGGATTAACTGCAGATATCGACACTCTTAGGAGCGATGAACCCCTGGACTACTGGGTGCGCAGGCTTGATCTGTGGCCAGAGCTGTCACAATTTGCCATGAACCTCTTGTCTTGCCCCGCCTCAAGTGTCCTCTCAGAAAGGACCTTCAGTGCAGCGGGAGGGATTGTAACTGAGAAGAGAACTCGCCTAGGTCACAAAAGTGTGGATTACCTGACCTTTATTAAAATGAATGAGGGGTGGATCTCGGAGGGTTACTGCACGCCGGAAGACTTGTTCTGAGTTTCTGATTCTGACTCCCCATGCAGCTGTCCTTCTCTGCACGCTTCATGACTCCACACACAGCTGTCCTTTAGCGTCCTCCTCCCTCCACCACCGTTATAAACTAGGGTGCAAACCCTACTGGTTTAATTTGAATCCAGGTAAATCCTGAGTTTTTCTGGCCTCTGTGCTTCAGTGGCTGTGACAATAAAAAAATGAATATTTTCAGCATTTATATGGCATATTGTTTCTGGCCTCTGTGCTTCAGTGGCTGTGACAAAAAAAAAAAAATTTTTTCAGCATTTATATGGCATATTGTTTCTGGCCTCTGTGCTTCAGTGGCTGTGACAAAAAAAAGTAATATTTTCAGCATTTATATGGCATATTTTTTCTGGCCTCTGTGCTTCAGTGGCTGTGACAAAAAAAAATGAATATTTTCAGCATTTATATGGCATATTGTTTCTGGCCTCTGTGCTTCAGTGGCTGAGACAAAAAAAAGGAATATTGTTAGCATTTATATGGCATATTTTTTCTGGCCTCTGTGCTGCAGTGGCTGCGACAAAAAAAAAAAAAATAATTTCAGCATTTATATGGCATATTTTTTCTGGCCTCTGAGCTTCAGTGGCTGTGACAAAAAAAACTGAATTTTTTCAGCATTTATATGGCATATTTTTTCTGGCCTCTGTGCTTCAGTGGCTGTGACAAAAAAAAGGAATATTTTCAGCATTTATATGGCATATTGTTTCTGGCCTCTGTGCTTCAGTGGCTGTGACAAAAAAAAGGAATATTTTCAGCATTTATATGGCATATTTTTTCTGGCCTCTGTGCTTCAGTGGCTGTGACAAAAAAAATGAATATTTTCAGCATTTATATGGCATATTGTTTCTGGCCTCTGTGCTGCAGTGGCTGCGACAAAAAAAAATGAATATTTTCAGCATTTATATGGCATATTGTTTCTGGCCTCTGTGCTTCAGTGGCTGCGACAAAAAAAAAGGAATACTGTTAGCATTTATATGGCATATTTTTTCTGGCCTCTGTGCTGCAGTGGCTGCGACAAAAAAAATTAATAATTTCAGCATTTATATGGCATATTTTTTCTGGCCTCTGTGCTTCAGTGGCTGCGACAAAAAAAATTTATATTGTTTGCATTTATATGGCATATTTTTTCTGGCCTCTGTGCTTCAGTGGCTGCGACAAAAAAAATTTATATTGTTAGCATTTATATGGCATATTTTTTCTGGCCTCTGTGCTTCAGTGGCTGCGACAAAAAAAATTTATATTGTTTGCATTTATATGGCATATTTTTTCTGGCCTCGCTACTAGACCCTCGGTACAAGCATAAAGTGGCAGAAATCTTACCAACGTACCACAAGTCCGAAAGGATGCTGCATTTACAAACCAGCCTGCAAAACATGTTGTACAATGCTTTTAAGGGTGATGTCACTTCAGGAACTCATCAACATTCCAGGGGCAGAGGTGCCAGTAATCCTGCCACGAGCGCACCTGCAAGGACCAAGCACTTTGGCCACTCTGTAACGTCAGACATGCAAATGTTTTTCAGTCCAAGGCAGCGCCAGAACCCTTCTGGATCCACCCTCAAAGAACGCCTCAACCGGCAGGTAGCGGACTACCTGGGATTAACTGCAGATATCGACACTCTTAGGAGCGATGAACCCCTGGACTACTGGGTGCGCAGGCTTGATCTGTGGCCAGAGCTGTCACAATTTGCCATGAACCTCTTGTCTTGCCCCGCCTCAAGTGTCCTCTCAGAAAGGACCTTCAGTGCAGCGGGAGGGATTGTAACTGAGAAGAGAACTCGCCTAGGTCACAAAAGTGTGGATTACCTGACCTTTATTAAAATGAATGAGGGGTGGATCTCGGAGGGTTACTGCACGCCGGAAGACTTGTTCTGAGTTTCTGATTCTGACTCCCCATGCAGCTGTCCTTCTCTGCACGCCTCATGACTCCACACACAGCTGTCCTTTAGCGTCCTCCTCCCTCCACCACCGTTATAAACTAGGGTGCAAACCCTACTGGTTTAATTTGTATCCAGGTAAATCCTGAGTTTTTCTGGCCTCTGTGCTTCAGTGGCTGTGACAATAAAAAAATGAATATTTTCAGCATTTATATGGCATATTGTTTCTGGCCTCTGTGCTTCAGTGGCTGTGACAAAAAAAAAAAAAATTTTTCAGCATTTATATGGCATATTGTTTCTGGCCTCTGTGCTTCAGTGGCTGTGACAAAAAAAAGTAATATTTTCAGCATTTATATGGCATATTTTTTCTGGCCTCTGTGCTTCAGTGGCTGTGACAAAAAAAAATGAATATTTTCAGCATTTATATGGCATATTGTTTCTGGCCTCTGTGCTTCAGTGGCTGCGACAAAAAAAAGGAATATTGTTAGCATTTATATGGCATATTTTTTCTGGCCTCTGTGCTGCAGTGGCTGCGACAAAAAAAAAAAAATAATTTCAGCATTTATATGGCATATTTTTTCTGGCCTCTGAGCTTCAGTGGCTGTGACAAAAAAAACTGAATTTTTTCAGCATTTATATGGCATATTTTTTCTGGCCTCTGTGCTTCAGTGGCTGTGACAAAAAAAAGGAATATTTTCAGCATTTATATGGCATATTGTTTCTGGCCTCTGTGCTTCAGTGGCTGTGACAAAAAAAGGAATATTTTCAGCATTTATATGGCATATTTTTTCTGGCCTCTGTGCTTCAGTGGCTGTGACAAAAAAAATGAATATTTTCAGCATTTATATGGCATATTGTTTCTGGCCTCTGTGCTGCAGTGGCTGCGACAAAAAAAAATGAATATTTTCAGCATTTATATGGCATATTGTTTCTGGCCTCTGTGCTTCAGTGGCTGCGACAAAAAAAAAGGAATACTGTTAGCATTTATATGGCATATTTTTTCTGGCCTCTGTGCTGCAGTGGCTGCGACAAAAAAATTTAATAATTTCAGCATTTATATGGCATATTTTTTCTGGCCTCTGAGCTTCAGTGGCTGTGACAAAAAAAACTGAATTTTTTCAGCATTTATATGGCATATTTTTTCTGGCCTCTGTGCTTCAGTGGCTGTGACAAAAAAAAGGAATATTTTCAGCATTTATATGGCATATTGTTTCTGGCCTCTGTGCTTCAGTGGCTGTGACAAAAAAAGGAATATTTTCAGCATTTATATGGCATATTTTTTCTGGCCTCTGTGCTTCAGTGGCTGTGACAAAAAAAATGAATATTTTCAGCATTTATATGGCATATTGTTTCTGGCCTCTGTGCTGCAGTGGCTGCGACAAAAAAAAATGAATATTTTCAGCATTTATATGGCATATTGTTTCTGGCCTCTGTGCTTCAGTGGCTGCGACAAAAAAAAAGGAATACTGTTAGCATTTATATGGCATATTTTTTCTGGCCTCTGTGCTGCAGTGGCTGCGACAAAAAAAATTAATAATTTCAGCATTTATATGGCATATTTTTTCTGGCCTCTGTGCTTCAGTGGCTGCGACAAAAAAAATTTATATTGTTTGCATTTATATGGCATATTTTTTCTGGCCTCTGTGCTTCAGTGGCTGCGACAAAAAAAAATTTATATTGTTAGCATTTATATGGCATATTTTTTCTGGCCTCTGTGCTTCAGTGGCTGCGACAAAAAAAATTTATATTGTTTGCATTTATATGGCATATTTTTTCTGGCCTCTGTGCTTCAGTGGCTGCGACAAAAAAAATTTATATTGTTAGCATTTATATGGCATATTTTTTCTGGCCTCTGTGCTGCAGTGGCTGCGACAAAAAAAAAATGAATATTTTCAGCATTTATATGGCATATTGTTTCTGGCCTCTGTGCTTCAGTGGCTGCGACAAAAAAAACATAATTTTTCAGGAAAGTACACATGCCTAATTTTTCAGGGTTCTGCAACAGTGGCAAAATCGCATCTTTTATGGTCACCGCAGGTGATCAATAAAGTACACCAAAACTGGGCCCACACTGCAGAATCAGTGTTTTTTGGTTCGCTTCACTGTACATTGAATTACCTCTGCCTGACCGTGCACGTGCGCACAAGCACGGTGACTGCTAAACACACCACTACAGAAATATTGCCACCAACAGGACGAACATCCTGGAGGTGACAAGCTCAACTAGTAATTAACAACTATTATTTGCTTACTTGATGGTATCATTCATTAAAGCTCTTTGCGTTCTTTTGCGTTGCAGTAAGCGCCGTGTTTCGTCTTTGCGTGTGAACAGGCTGTAACCTTTACACGACTTGATTGGCATGTAGACGCCGGACGTTTTAAAGCATTTTATTACACAGGTTTAGAAATGTAGTGTGATTTCTGCCCTTTACAGCACAAAACGCAGCGCTGTGTCAACAATGTATTTTTCAGATACATTTTTGCCCTTGATCCCCCTCTGGCATGCCACTGTCCAGGTCGTTGCACCCTTTAAACAACTTTAAAATCATTTTTCTGGCCAGAAATGTCTTTTTTAGCTTTTAAAATTCGCCTTCCCATTGAAGTCTATGGGGTTCGCGACGTTCGCGAACCGTTAGCATTTTTGACGCAAGTTCGCAAATATGTTCGCGAACTTTTTTTCCGACGTTCGCTACATCCCTAGTGGTTTCATAAACCTGTAAACCAAAAACATTTGACCTTCAAGAAATTAATCTCTATGTGTTTTAAATGTGAAATAATCACATTGCACCCTTAATTTTCTAAAGAAGTCGGCAAAAATGAATTACAAATCCAACAGACTTCACATATGAGCTGCTTATCAGGCAATTTTCTGTTATTCTGTGTGCAGAAATCACTGTGTAATTCTGGCCTGGTTATTGGACATACTTGTACAGTAGTGATGGGTGAATCTGTGCCATTTGCAAAATTACAGCGAAATGCACTAAACGTAGAAAAATTCAAGTCAATTCAAGTCAATGGGCGTCAAAATAATTTTGACGCAACAATTTTTATGCATGCACCAATGCAGACGTGCAACAATTTTTTTTGATGCTGCAGAGTATTCGCCGCATTTTTTTGATGCTGCAGTGTATATAGAAATTTATTTGCCCATCACTATTGTGCGGTGTTAGGAGAACTGTGTTTAATGCTTCCAACTGCAATTACAGGAACATACAGTCAGATTTAAACATATTAAGAAGCAGATTTATTATGTGATGTAAAAAATGGTGGAATAATTAGCCACACATCGCCATGTAATAATGGAGTAAAAATGTGGTAATTTTTTTTCATGCTTTTTCTTTGAGAAACTTCAGCAGGCACGCACAAAGGTCTGAAGCAGTGTAAAGTAATGACAGCAAATCTGGCATTCGTATTGGCATAATATTAAAACACACTTTCATAAATTCCCCATTTATTTTATACTGCTTTTTACATCATTTTTTTCGGCAAATTTTGTTTTACACAGCATAATTAATAGACCTCTAAATGTAATTGTCATTGTAGGAATATTTTCTTTTTAAAGGGTGATGGCAGACATGGCACCTTTCCTCAGAAGAAATTAGCTCTGAAAATACCTTTGCATTCATACATATGTACTGAAATGGTCAAATGTAAAAAACCTTACTGGTTCCGATATTGAAGAAATGTTACAGAAGCCTGCTAGCATGAAAAAACATTGTGAGAATGCATGTTATGGTTGGAAGATAACAGAATTCTGCTACATTGTTTCCACAGTCAGAACCATCAGAGCAGCACATTTTGCTTACAGTTCCAGTTCAATTTATAATTAATTTTAAAACCAACAAACATTTAATTGATATCGGAAAGTAAGCAATACATATTCTCTTTCATTATTTAAACCATTTTCAGTCGTTATTCACCTGCAAAGATAATTATCTTAAAAGAGAAGGAAAGATTAAATCACTAGGGGTGACAAATGTTAGTCATACACCAGTGATTATAATAACTTACCTTTTACTCTGGGTCCGTGCTGCTGTAAGCAGAAAACCACATTGTCCTGGCGGATTTCTGTGCACAGTAGCATAACAAGCCAAACTTTATGCAAAAAGTTGTCTTTCTCACTCTACTGCACATGCGGCATCCTACAACAAAAAAAGTTTAAGAGAATGATGATCAAACAGAAGTACCCCAGCCTGGTGCAGTTTTCTGCTAATAGAAGCACCAACCTAGGGTATCAAGTAAGCAATTTTAATTACTGGGGGGTAACTAACATTTGGCATCCCCAGTGATTTCATTTTACTTCTCTGTTTAAGCAGCTTTCAGTTATAGCAATCAGTTAGCCTACAATTGTCAAAATATTAGAAAATATTAGAAAAACTGGAGGCCTGGTACAATAACTGTAGTAGACTTCCAATTATTGGATACTGTCATTTGAAAATGGTGTTCATGTTGCAAAATAAATATTGTTATTCTACAAAGAGAGCTCAACCTCTGTAAAACTAAAACAACAACAAAAAAATCCTGTATGTATTTCTCTATATAATACATGGTAGATAAGTCACAAAATGGAAAGAGAATATACTTTCTTTTCACATCCAAACATGTGATACTCCCTAATAGATGACACCTTTACAGACAAGAATACCCCACAACAAATACAAGACATGCAGTATGTACAGGTATTGGAACTGTTATCCAGTATGCTTGGGGCCTAGGCTTTTATGCATAATGGATGTTTCCAAAATTAAGATCTTCATTCCTTAAGTCTACTAGAAAATCATGTAAATGTTGAATAAACCCAATAGACTGCTTTTGCTTCCAATGATGATTAATTATATTGTAGTTTGGATTAAGTACAAGGTAATGTTTCATTATAACAGAGTAAAAGGAAATAATAAAATAAAAAGTAATAATAAAAATTTGGATTATTTAATCATAATGGAGTCTATGAGAGAAGGCCTTTCTGTAATTTGTAGCTTAACAGGTTCCCGGATAACAGATCCCATACCTGTTTATTGTCCTACAACAGTGTTTGACAAAAGGTATCAGTGTAAAAGCCAGCATTTGCTTTAAAAAAGGTAGGTGTATAAATCTTAAGAGGTGAGAGGCTAACGATGGACCAGACTCTTCTCGCCAGCCTGCCTTAATCTTAACATCTTAATAAGTCCTGTTACTTACATTTTCTTTATGAAGCTGCTAACAAAATGAGTTAAGCTATGCAACTGCTAAGGCAAACATACCTATCATTATCTAAGGAATTTTTGATTACTGTGAAGCTTACATTGAAGGTAACATAAAAACAACAAGTCATCTCTGATCAGCTATTTTGTAAAACATCACAAAAGTACACACATGAGAATGTTAATGATTCAAAGTAACAGGTGTTCTGTTATTTGAAGTCAAATGATTTAATCATAACTTGTAGTGATATTTACTGACATCAGCCAACTTAAAAAAAAGGCCAAAATCACGCTTGTCAGTAATAATAATTATATGACATATTAAAGCTTGCTGCTGCCAGTAAACCAACAGTAAGATGAAAGCAGCTCAAGACTGAAGGCTATTGCAGTACAAACAAATAGAATTTGCCCTTTCTAAGTATAAATTATTAAAGAACACTTTGCCCTCAACCTGTATTTTATTAACCTTCTAAAACTTTGTGTAGACTATGCTGTTATTTCTCTATTAAAAATACTAATGGAGAGAGAGGGAGGAAGTCTTGTACTAAGTTTTAAAATCAATTTTACTCTCTTCAGTGTGTACAAGTGTCTGTGTGTGTGTGTGTGTGTGTGTGTGTGTGTGTGTGTGTGTGTATGTATATATATATATAATTAAATAATAATTAGAGCTTTGTGAGAGAGGATCTTGGAGGAACTTGCTTACTTAAACCTCAGACATTTAGTTTGATTTGTCCTTTGCTGTTGACATGCCACCATGCCAATGCTAATGTACCTCCATGCTGAGACTGAAAGAGCTTTCTGAGGCCTTTAGAAAGAAGGTTATAAATGCCTTTGAACCTGAGAAGAGATTAAAAAGATTGCCAAACAACTGGACATCAGTCATTTTGTCAGGGAGTTCTTCTACAAATGGGGAAGATTTCCAATTGCCAACTTGTCCAGGCTAGATGATCCCAGCAATCAGAATGCAAAATGGTGAAAGAAGTCTCATAGAACTTGAAAATGTCATTATAAAATGTACAGGTATTTCTTGCTATAATTGATGTCAGAGTATACAAGTCTACTATTTAAGAGGTTTCTCAAATTAGATCTACACTGAAAATGAACTAGGAGGAACATTTGCTGTCCAGACAAAACAGCAGTGCAAGATTAAAGTTTGTCCCTGAACACCTGGGCAAGGTAGTTCTGGAACAATTAATCAGACAGATAAGGCAAAGATAGATATTTGGCCACAGTAACAGAAGACTATGCAAAGACATGCCATGGAAATGTTATGGCATAGGGCAGCTTTGCTGATTAAATGCCTGGGCAGTTCACCATTGTTGAATCAACTATGAACTCTCCTTTACCAGAGGTTATTTGAGTATAATGTGGTACCATCTGTAAGAAAAATAAAGCTTAACCTTACACCATGACAATGACCCTAAGCATTCCTGTAAATTCACCAAGGAATGGCTGAAAAAAGGATTCTATGCTGGTAAAGTTTTCCAACTATTATCCAAAACACTTTGGACTTGAGGTTTTTGTTTCATAACTTAAGCCTACTTAAAATAGTTTCCAAGTGTCTGGATAAGAGATTGTACTGTATATATCTGCATTACCATAAATGCTTCCTGCTGAATGGTTACTGTTGGTGACCTGTAGCAAAGTTTGCACTTATTATTTTATAATTCCCATATCAGCAAAAGGCCACTTGTATTTTACTATATTAGATGTTTTTGACACTTGTTTTGTTCTTTGTTGATTCAGACAATTAAAATCCTATGAGAGAGATATAGTCTCACCTTTTGATTACATCAGCAATGTCTTCACTGGCCAATTGCAGCTTTCATATAATTTGCAGCTTTCATATAACAGTTTAGCTAGAGCTAAGCACACATTCATTGTTCTCTAATGTTTTAGCCAGTCATAAGCAATATGTAACTCGTATTAATGGATGAGTTCTTCATGTTTTATTCAACTCATTCCCCAACTCCACTTATTTGTTGCTTCTGTGTTCATTATGATGGCCTTTTTTTGTTTAGTCATTTCTTTGCTTTCTAGGAAAAATGAGGATCACAATGATTGTTTAAGATTGTTTATCTGTGCTTTAATTGGCCAATAGAGAGAGTAACTAACATGTTTGCCTGTGTGATTGTTTACATGTACACAATGTAGAAACCCCAGCTAATTTGAAGATTTTTAGGGAGCTGGTGGGGTCTTACTAGGAAATATTGGGATGTTGGGATAATTGGTGCTGATTATTAGGCATTTGTAATTGTATCACATTTTAGAATTATGGCCAAACACAACCAATTTACTAAGTGGAAATTGGTAAGATATTTTATGAGATGGTTTTGTAATTGATTTGACTAACTTCATAAACAAAACCAAAACAAATTCACTTTATAATATATAACTATTTAGTGCTAATACTATATAGTGCTAATGCTAATAGCCCAATACATGTGTCTTTAATTTTGTGCTGAAACTTTTTTTACTTTGTTTATTTTTTTCCCTTGCTATTTGTGCCATATTGACTATTTTGAGCTTCAGCCATCTGACCTGCCACATGTGACTGAGCATCTGTGAATGTTAGCCCCAGATCCTCCTGTGCAATATTAGTCTTTATTGATACCATTTGTCATTCTGTCAATGTTAGCACACTAACATTTGAGATTGCATAATAATAATAATCATAATCATAACAATAATACTTCTAACACACTTTCTTAAAATGTAACCAATTTATGATGGTAATATTTTGATTTCAGTACACACTTATTTCTGTCCAAAACTTTCTGATTATATTTGTAATTATACAGTTCACAAAGGCGGCACTGTCACTGAAGTCCTGCTGGCCTGGGTGCAGTTCAGGATAAATCCATAGATCCACAGCAATGAAAGGATCCACACTCACAGGGCTTAAAGGAGAACTCAACCCCTGAATTATGAAAATCCCTCACCTATTAAGCAAGATAGTCCCCCCTGCTTCCCCTCACATAGTTCAATAGGTCTAAGAAATTTCACTAATTTTTTTTTCCAGCTAACAGTGCAGAGTAACACAGCAGAGCTTGTGGGTGCCATCTTCCGGATCTTTGAATTTTTTCTAGGTCCTCTTCGGATTTCTTTGGGTCCTCTTTGAATTTTTTTGGGTCCTCTCGGGAATTCAGGTGCTCTTCGACAATTTCCGGCACTTTTGGCGCATGCACTGGAATACTGCTCCAACTGCATATGCGCCAGTACGGGGCTTTATTACAGATGAAGATGGCGCCCACAAGTTCCGTTCGCTTACTTAAAAATTTTAGGGAGGGGAAGCAGGGAGGAAGGACTATCTTGTTTAGTAGGTAGGGGCTTTTCTTAATTTGGGAGTTGAGCTGTAGTGAATACTATTTACCCTGGTGGTCCAGCATAAATCTGTGTCCGGGGTCATCTTGGATTCCTAAGGACGTGCACACGTGCCTCCATGTCATTTAAAGATGACGCCAGCGCACAATGGCACCAAATTTGAAACAGTATTTAAAGCTCATTAGGGCTGTGAGACCTTGCCTGTGATAGGATTTGTTCCTGGTGCTTCTGAGATTTATGCTAAATCTGTCTGAACCTGTTTTGATTCCTGTTGTGACCCCTGCCTGGCTTTTTGACTATTTTGACCTCTGGATCTTGACCCTTGCCTAAATACCGACTACCTCTTCTTCTAAATCCTTTCTGATTGACTACCTGGTTTGACCCCTGCCTGCCTGACTAAGCTTATTCTCTGACTGCCTCGACCCTGCCTGATCTGACGACTCTATTGCCTAACGCCTTGTACTATGACCTCCTGCCCAAAGACTTTGCTTTACAGTTGTGCCCCTCTGCCTATCCAGAACCTATAGCCTTGCACCTCTCGTTTAAGTCCTGGTGGCATCCAAGTAGCTGAGGGCTCCTCCTGAGGCCAAAGGCGGTCACACTACTTCTACATTTTTCCTCTTGCCCTTATGATATCCCCAGGTACCCCAATAGATGCCTTTACATCTAACAGTTGCATTTCACAATTGAGTCCTAAATGATTAGGAGGGTGGGTGGTTGTCGTGACTCATCCCATACCTTATATGTAAGTGTTTCATCCTAACCCATAGGAGGTTATTTATCAAAGTCCGAATTTATCTCAATATTTTCTTAAAAAAACTCAGACCAAATCTGCACTTTCCCGAAATAATTTTTGCAGGAAAATAAACGTAAAAGATCAGATTTTCATGTTTTTTTGGGGGATTTTTCATCTGATGCAGTAAATTCTGAAAAAATCGTGACTTTTTTAAAAGTCAATTTTATTAAGAAAAAATCACAATTTTTTCGTGATTTCTGCATTTGGAGTTTAGTAAATAACCCCCTTAGTGTTTGCACCTACTGATCATATACAAGCCGTACATGTACCCCTATATGTATTGCTAAACATGCTGTTGCATGGATCCTTGGTAACTCATTGCATAAATAAAATTCCAGCAATAACTAAAGAAAACAACTGAGAAGAAAATATATTGCTCCAGGGTTCTACATTATTTCATTTTTATTATTCTTTACTAAAATAAAAGAAACTTGTTTAGCAGCAAAAGTTTTTTTTTAATACATTTCAATTAAAATGGAATACTTGAAAATCTTGCTCTCCCCCTCTTGCATGGTTTAATTAATTTGTCAGCGCAAAACATTCTTGAGAAGAAAATGATTTAGAAATGTTTCTATTTTGGTATTTGCAATTTTCCAACAGGAGGAAAATTATAATGCCAACTCGAACAAACAAGATATAATAATTGTGCCAGGAAATGAGTAGGGAACATACTGCAGTAAAATGTATGCATGCACACACAATATTCTATTCTTAGAGTAAGCTCTGGTTGAAACCTCGAAATTATATTTCAAACAGTGCACTTAAATGATTTCCATAATATTTGCAATGACTTTATTCAGTTAAGTGAGACAGTGAATGTTTCAGAAATAACTCTCTCTTATGCAAAAAGTGTACCTAAGAGCACATACTATATGACAGATTAATATATTCTTAATTATATTCTTTATTCTGCATTCTAGCTAAATAGTTCATGCTATATTTAGTAATACAAATATTTTTAATACACATGCTGCTGTAAGCAGTTAATACACTGTTAGAATCTCAAATTCATATCTGCAACTAACTCTTTACTAATTATCTAAATATAATGAGAACTGATGAACAGCCTATAGGATTTAGGTACACTACCGTTGAGAGTAGGTGTTGGTTTTAATTTTGATATAGGATGTGATTTAAACATGGGTTTTATAAATACAACTTGATTTTATTTGTTTAGTTGGTTTATGGTCCTGATTTATCAGTAGATGCAAAATAGATCCTAGAAGTGACCCAAAAATCTTGTATTTTCTCTGCACTTTTGCACTCGTTATACCTTTGTTAATGCATCTAGTGGTTGAAAGCATACTGTAGATCACATTACTCTGCAGTGCAAGGAAGTCAAAGGCAATTTTAATTGATTATTGCTGCTTATAAAAATATAGCGAACATTTGTTTCACCAACACAGTAGTATCCTGAACAAGGAAACAGAATGGAAACAATGTGAAATGTGTATCAAGTTTTGTTTCATCTGTGCATTCAATTGCAAACCATTTTCTCTGCAATTACTTGTCAGGATCACAACATGCCATTATATTATTATATATATTTAATTGTATTAAACCAACACCTATTTAGAAATAGCTGGCTGTCAGGATCTACCTGGAATTGAACACTGAACTATATACTTACAAGCTTCTGCATTACCTCAGTGAGCCACTGGAGACCTTCGGGCTTTGATTCTAGTCAAATTACTAGAACAAGAACACTCTTGTTACCCTATGCATATGCTCACCTCCTCCTCGCTCAAACAATTCCCAAATATTTGACCATTGAAGCCTCAAAGTCAGATCTAACAGTATCCCTTGCTTCCTTGCTCTTGTGATTCCTGTGCCTGATTCCTGCCTGGTTCTCTACTCCTGCCCATGTCAAGTCTCTGCTCTGTGCCCCTGCTCCAGTTCCCATTGCCTATTGGATGTCCTAGTATTGAACTTGGCCTGTGTCTCTGACCATTCTCTGCCTTCAGCTTGCCCCTGACCTCGGCCAGTTTATAGGACTTTCATAGTCCTGACCTTCTGCCAGTATACCGGACATCTCTTGTTTGCAGCCTGTCGCTGACCTTTGGGTTACTTCTATTACATTTTACTTGCTGTATTGTCTTTCATCAATGAAAATAAATCAGTCTTCTTCGTGACAACATTTTTCCAGCACCAGCTAGCCATTCACTTATGGCTCACCCTGACACTGGCATTAAAGGAGAAGGAAAGGTACCAAAGCAGTTTATTGTTAATAGATTAGCCACAATAGTGCAAGCTATAACACTATTTATTTTTCAGAATGCATTCCCATACCTGAGTAAAAGGCTCTCTGTTTGTTTAGGATAGCAGCTGCCATATTAACTTGGTGTGACATCACTTCCTGCCTGAGTTTCCCTGCTCAGTCATAGCTCTGGGATCAGATTACAGCAGAGAGGGGAGAAGGGATGGGGAGAGGAGCAAACTGAGCATGCTACACCCCTGCCCTGGAGGTTAATGCTGAAAACAGGCTGATACAGAAGCCCATGTATACACAATAGAAGGAAAGAAATGCTGTGTTTCTTTTGACAGAGGGCTCAGAGCAGCATTACGTTGAGGGTTTACTGGTGTATTCAAATAGACCTTTCTGATAAAACTTACTTAATTTTAGCCTTTCCTTCTCCTTTAAAGAGATAGATTAGCACTTGCTATATCTGCATAGAAGTTTGACCTACCTTCCAGCAGGAAAACCCTGTTAACATTTTAAAGCCCTTTTCTATCAGTGTTAACATTTTTTAAAATAAAATAGCATTGTAGGGCAGAATGTCAATGATTTAGCAAGGAGCCAAGATCAAAGAATTTTAATGAGCACACTATCACAAAAGCAAATGGTCAACCTTGATTACTATTAACACAGCAACGCCTTTAACCTTACAGACACACTTTATCACATGACTTTGATAAATTCAAATCTCTGAGGGCTGAAAAGTCAATACTGTGCAGTGTTTGAAAAAGAAATGTTGAAATAAATAATAGCTGTTTGCATGTTTAATAATTAAGGGTGTATCTGTCGCAGCTATGTTTAGATGTTTATATTATTAAATAAACTTATTCTGACTTATACTACAACCCTAAAGCATATTTTTAAGCCAAGGAGAAACATATAATGAAATACTTTTCCAAGGTTTTTTTATAGATTATCTATTGAAATGCTGAAAAAGTCACTAGTTAATGTTTACGAAGCCTGATTAACTAGTGAATTTCTACAGCGCAATGAAAACTATCTTATTTTGCACACAATTAATGGCTTTTGATGGCTGAATCAGCACAAGTGTCTTTGGTTTTGTTTTGCAAAGTGATCAAGGACTTTTCTCTGGCATGTTCCTCTTAGTTAAAAAAAAAAAACATAAAACTTTTCATTGCATAGAGATGTGTAAAAAAAACCTGATTGTAAAATATTCATGAACTTAAATTACACAATGTTTTGATTTTAACAGAAATTCGTTAACTGTGCTTAATAGTGTTGGATAGCAAATACATTTTGCCATCAAACCTGTTTTATGAGGGATTATACTTGTCATTTACAATGAAAGATTTAGTGAATAAAAGCAAAATCGTGCATGAAATCCAAACATTTGCTGTCAATCAATACAATTGTGATAAAAACGGTCAGCTTTCCTGGAAACTTTGTAAATCAATTGATTCTTGCTAGATTTGAGAGCATTTTTAAAGTCCTTTTGTTGTTGCAGTTGTCTTCAGATGACACACATTTTCATGGTAAACAGGACACTATAGATGTAGAAGCTCCTTCCAGTTAATTTGTATTGGATAAACCACTTTATATGTAAGAACATAGAGAAATACCTGCTTGACAATACTAGCACCTGCCACAGGTAGCATGCTTCTTGTTCAAAAGAATGGATCCCAGCAGCTAGCAGGAAGGGGGGATCTTTGATTTTAGCTGTTTTTCCTCTGTGTATCATGAACTTTGTGGTAGAAAAAAAAATCATTATGCAAAAATATCAGTAGGCACTCATGTACTGTAGCATGGTGGCTATTTTCTAATTTAATTTTATGACTTACAACATATATTTCTGATCGGGGTGATTCATGGGCTGCTGCCACCTGAGGCAGAAATTGACCTGTTTCTGATTTGAGTTTTCTTTAGCTTTAGTCGGTGAAGTAAATTCAGCACATTTTAGAGAGCTATTGTAAAGATAAAGAGTAAGGTATCCTGTTCTTCATATATTGCTGGGTAAACCGTCCATAATAAACACAGGTATGGTTACCCAGTGATAAGAGGTAAGGTGTGATTGTTCTTTATATATTGCTGGGTAAACAGTCCATAGTAAACACAGGTATGCTTACCCATAAGCATGTGCCACTGCCCTAAGAATGAATAACCAGATAGCAGACAGACAAGACTGAGTAACAAACTGAGTCTTGGTTGAAGAGATAGAAAGTTCATGCTGATCTTTTAGAATTCCAGGGCATCGTTTTGGGCTGAAGGATTTAAGCTAGCAATTTTGCCTAGGTCAAAAAAAAAGATCTTTAGATCTAAAGTATAAAGGACACCCTCATTTTTGGATTTAGTAACTTCACTATGGACGCCTTAAAGAATGCCAGGAATTTGGCTTGATTATCGTGAACCTGAGGCGTGATACACCAAAGTTTGCAGTTTCCCAACATTTCAACATTTTTCAAAACTTTCTTGGCTGTAGAACATTCTACCCACATATTACTATTAAGTGAATTTGCAGTTTCATGCTTGACTTGAAAGTAGGAGTTTTTTAGTTTTGTGTCTGTTTTTAGAAAAAAAAAATCTCAGAGCATATGCAATAATGTGCAAACATTAAAACACAATCTAAAGTCCCTGATGTATGTAGTTTCTAAAAACACAAGTTGTGGGAGGAATATTTTAATTTTTTGACGATAGTTTGACCAAACTGTCTATAATTTACCTGTCATTCAAAATTGTAGAAAATGCTATTTTTAATTTGGGGCATCTGCCAGGCAAGAAAACTTGGTTTAAAATACATATTTGCTATTATTGAAAAATTAGGTTGAGTGCAACTAAAACAAGTTTGGCAGTAAACAACTTTTCAATGAACGTGACTTCATTATTTCAAGATTTTGTTTTCACTTTTTTATATATATATTTCTACCATAAGGTTGTTTGCAGCTTACAAAAAATTACAAAACATATTTTGTAAACAAAAGGCCACGTTATACTTGTACCAAATGGGTTAACATGGGGTTTGGGGCCGCAATAAATATGGTCTATGGCAATACTACAACGGCGACCTTGCACCAGATATATTTTATATTACATTCATTATTTTTATAATATAGAAATGTGAAAGGTTTTCTGAATAAATGTTCTCTGCTAAAATATGCCATATTAGTTTTCTATACAAGTAAATATATTTATTGCCAGTCCTGCCACAGAAAAAGTGTAGAATATCCTATCCTCTGGTTGGGCGCTTTCAAATAAACTAGCAACTGATCATGGCCCATTGTTTATAATTAATTAAATCCTGGCACCCATTACATATGGGTTTCAGGGGCACACATACCCATAGCCGCTGCCTTCGATGTTCCTTCCAGGTTTGACGCGCACATTATTTTATATGTGGCAAGCCGCGGGTGATGTCATCGTTAATCAAATATTTAAAGGGTCCGCCTCCATTTACTCATTGCCCAACATACTGTAGGTCTATTTGTGATAGCTCCTGGGTGTGCTTCATGTCTGTTTTGATGTTCTTTGACCCCTACTTGTTCTTGACTACTCCTATATTGCTGCCTAAATCGACCTTTGCCTGTATTTGACTTTTTCAGATCCTGAGTTGGTACTGCACTTTGTGATTGGTTTGACCCTGGCTTTTGTACTTGACTACACTTTTGCCTCCTGATTCTGCACTACACCTGTTCCTCCTGTTGCACGTTACCATTCCCTTGCCTTACCCTGGTTTTCTCACTTTAAGACTTGGCAGCATCCAATTAGTGGAGGGCTCCACCTAAAGTAAAAGGAGCCTCTTCAAGGTGGAAAGCATGATCGGTGACTGGAACCTTGGCATCTGTTTATTTATAAAGCATTTAATGGTTGGTTTACCCTTCCTTTTTAATAATTTTAAACTGTATTTTTACGGTTATTCATTTAAGTTTTCTACTTGAAAATAAAGAATTTGTGGTTCCAAAATGTTATTGCTTTATGATGGATCTTTGTTCAAAATACAGGAATTATTTGCTAAATGTTGCTATGTTTTTTTTTTTTTTTGCTGGCCAGATTTTATTAAACCAGCATATCAACTTTTCCTTTTTTTCTTATACTGTGAAACCCTTGTATAGATCCTCTGCTTTTTCATAGACATCTTTATCTTATCCAAAATCACAACCTTCCTTTAAAAAATCTATTATTAAGAATGACATATCCCTTTTCAAAATAACATTTTATACTGCAGTTGTACCTGATTTCTTGGAAGTGACTCAAGGAAATATTACTGATATTTTATAGTGCCCACTAGATACTAACAGGAAAATAAGTACATTCTACAGAGCTTCTGCAAGTGCTATGTGTGTTAATATAGACAAAATAGCATCCATCACCAGTAATGCATAAAAGCTGAATGGACAACTGGCACAAGGCACAGCAAAAAAGCACAAAAAATAAATTTGTATGTTAGTAATAGGCCCCATAATATCAGTGTTAAATGAGACAAAGATCTAATATAACTCGTTAATTCATTTAATCAAATCTGGTAAAAAAAAAACACCAATAAAGTGGTGGTGGTATTTATAGATGGATAGATGCATTTAAGTGCAAAAATAGTAAATCCTAAATCTAATCATTTACAGGTACAGGATCCATTATGCGGAAACCCTCTATCCAGAATGTTCTTATTTAAGGAAAGACTGTCTCCCACAGACTCCATTTTATTCAAATACTCCAAATATTTAAAAATGATTTCCTTTTTCTTTGTAATAATAAAACAGTACCTTGTAGTTGATCCAAACTCAGGTATAATTAATTCTTATTGGATACAAAACCAGGCTATTGTGTTATTTAATGTTAATCATTTTCTAGTAGACTAAAGGTATGAATATCCAACTTACAGAAAGATCCGTTATCTGGGAAAGCCCAAGGTCCCAAGCATTCTGGATAACAGGTCCCATACCGGTATATGAATATATATTGTTAATTAGAATTGTTATCTTTATATTATCATGTTTTTATAGATTATCTTTTCAGCTATAAAGAAAGTGAGAGAGCAGGAACTAGTTTCTCAAACTTTTAAAGCTAAAGCCAAATACGCAGTGATATAAAATTAGCATTCAATAATAGATCCATTACAAACATTAGAGATCTAAGGCTCAAGGCTCACTTGCAAAGATCAAAATAATTCTCCACAGCTGCTTCCATTAGGTTGAATGGGAAATGACTGCTATGTAGGACACAGTATTTCTGTGATGTAGGTGTAAGTAACACTGTGAATGTATGCATATGAATCTTCACCAAGTATTCTGGTTTGCTAAAGGTTAAAGTATAAAAAAGGAATTAGGCAGCACCGACCATCAAAAATTACTTTCCAGAGGATGGTGTGCAAAGTCAAGTAGTTTAAACAGAATTAACAAGAAAGAGGAAAGAACTGACCCATATTATTGTACCCTCCCATCCCTTGCATCCGATGACTCGTATATGAACAATGTTTAAAGCATAACTTTTAATAAATAATTGCTTAAAACAATTTGTTCAATGTACATGATTTAAAATCCAGCTACTGACAGGGAGATGGATAAACTAAGGCAGTGGATTGGTTGATTAAATAAACAAACAATTGTTTATGTCCAAATTACTCTTCAGCTCATTTAATATGCTTGTTCTGCGAATTGGGTAATATCTATGGACCTATTGGAGCCACCTAATGTATCCCACCACAGATGCCAACCCCTTCTCCCACAAAGAGTTCCCTCCTGTGAGCCAATTAGGTGGATGCACTGATGTGCGGTGAACCGGTGAGATTTGGTAATGCTGCCAAACTTGCAGTTAGTATTGTGCCTCAGGCACAAGTAGACAATTTGGAGTAGCGTTTAAAGAACCATAACCCTCGGATCCGATTTCCAACCCCTTCACCCACATAGAGTACCCTCCCGATCCATGTAGAGATCACTGCCCTGTGTTCTAAGTTATTATCCGGCGCCCTGCCTAGCCTAAAATTGCGCCTGACACTCGTTTCACCTGCCACTCACAGGCTTTATCAAAGGCGGTAATATCTAGCAAAGGTCCATAGATATTACCCAATTTGCAGAACAAACATATTAGATGAGCTGGAAGGTAATTTGGACATAAACAATTGTTTATTTAATCAACCAATGGCCGATGTTTGGGTCCCTTCAAAGGCACCCGATCAAAATTTTCCGTCTAGCCCGATCGACAAGCCGATCGATATCCAAGTCTTCTGCCGATATCGGTCGGCTCTTTTTCGACAATGCACGCAACGAATATCGGATGAAAATTTGTTTTGTACGATATTATCTGTGTGTCTATGGCCACCTTAACTGTTCTATTGTTCCTTAGTTCATGAGCTCCACAGAAGAGGTGGGCTGGTGGCCATGTGATGTACTGTACCTGAAAGTGGCAGTGTTCTACTTACTGTTTTATAAGTCCAGGTTTACAAGACAGGTGCACATCAATAAAATTTTATAGTTATAATGTCTGTGACTTATTCCTACGCTGGCTGAGTGTGTGAACAAGATAGTAATGTGGGTCTGAGCTACAGAAAAGCAGGTTACACAGGTACTATTCACAAACACAGAGCCCAGCACTTCTGAGCTGGTGAGCACTATGGAACAGCCTTTCTCTGATAAGTGCAGTTCTGTTTTGAATACATTTAAATCAATCTTACATAATCGTAAGGCAAAACCTTCCCATCCAATGGGAAAGTTAAAAACATATAGATGCCATAAATTAGTGACGGAATTAGAAAATACTAAGCCATATTAACACCTTTATATTAATAAAAACATTGCATTGCAGGCATGGGGTGATTTATTAGTGTTCACTGCAAAAGAATTGTTTGATTTGCATGATTCATGGCCAAATTGCTTTCCCAAAAGGTAATCATTCTCAGATGCCAATGCCTTGCCGAACATTAATCGTAGTAGGTTACTACAACCAGGAGAAGCCAGAGAATAGAAAACTGTTCAAGCATGGGGTAATTCAATATCATCGGATCTTTTTCATCTATAACTTGCATTTTTTGTTCCTTCTTTTTATTTGTGATCAACTTTTCTAAAGGAAACCTATCGTAATGCTTTATTTAATTGAAATGGCTGAGATATGTACATGGGCAGATTGCAGAGTTACAGTTACAGACAAGCTGATTGAATGTAGCTGAGAAGAAGGATTAAACTTATGCAGTAGCATACAAGTCTAATTGGTATACACAGAAGAGACAACAATATGGTACAGTTTATGTGTGCAGTTATCAAAGAACCGATGAAGAAGGTTGAGAAATCAGAGAGGGTTATAGAGAACAGGAAGGAAGAAAAAAATAGACAGATAAAAATCATGACAGAATCCCTTTAATATCGATATGATGTATAGAATTTGCATGACATTGCGTGAAACTACAGAAAGTATGTTTTTATTGCAAGATCCATTGCACTAAACTTATGATAGTAAAATTTGGTTGCCCTCCAAATCAGTAGGAAAAATGCTCTTTAGAACAGACTCTGCATAGTGGAAGAAACGTTGGGCTGGTCTACAGTTCACTCTCATACTTTTTTTATGAATGTATTTTAATCTTTTAAATGAATCCACTTAGAATTCATGTAGATATTGTCAGCAAAAGGTATTCAGAATTGTTGCTGTAAAAAATACCTAGGGGCAAATTCACTAACCTGCGGAAATTCGCCAGCGACAGCTTCACTCACATCGCCACACTTCGCCAGGCGAAAATTCGCCTGGACAATGTTAATTCACTAAAATGCGAATTTCGTCCAGGGCGCCAAATGATGGCGAAGTTTTGCTACCGTTAATTCAGCAAGCAAAGCATAGTTGCGCAAGCGTTGGCAAATTTGCTACCGCCGTGAAGTTACATTTCAATGGACGTATATGTTGCAGCAATTACATTACATTATACAAGCCCAGGGAAGCTTAATAAAATTAAATAAAGTTGTTATAATGCCCTACACATGTACCCAGTGTATAGTTTATGTCCATATGTAAAGAAATATAGGGGAGAAGCCGGCTACCCTAAAACATTTTCTTCAAATTTTATTTGAGGAACTCCTATCTACTCTATTGCACTTTGCCTGGTCTGAGGTGGCGAAGGCAAGTCTTGGAGGTAATGGTTCATTAAAATCCGCATCTTAGTGAATTTGCGTAGTTACGTCCGTTTTCCAGAGTGAAAATTTACCTGGCGTTAGAGTGCGAAGTAGCGCTACAGTCTATCTCCTTCACTAGCGAATTTACGCCAGCGCCCTTTAGTAAATCGGCAGAATATTCGCCAGCGTTAGTCACTTCGCCCTTTAGTAACTTTGCCCCCTGAACTTTTCATGGTTACTGTAACCAAAAAAATGTAGGTCACAATAGTAGATATATACACGGTGGAGAGTATCGCTGGTCCTATAGCTGTCTCACTGGTGCTCCGTCCCGGCACCAAAATTTAGTAATATAATTTCACAAAGGTTGAGAACAGACAGGACTGCTGGTATGCTCATTTATTTTCCACACAACATGTTTTGGACAACATTTGCCCTTTTTCAAGTGTGAATACAAGTGAATTACAAAGAAATATATATAGACCACACTGGGGTGTGTGTAACCACGCCCCCCCACCTGATGGGTTAAATAGTGACCATTAAGTGATCCCATATGAAAGTGTATACAATCTATCGAAAGTTCATGTTGTAGCAATCGTGTAAAACAAAGAGAAGAAATTCTCATTTTCAAAACCTAAAGGTTAAAAAAGAGTGTTAAATATGCCATTAAAAGTTAATGTGCCTTAAAAGATTAATATGTATCGAAACCACATATATAAATACACAAAGTAAAAACATTAGAAAACTTGCTACAAAGCGGGAGCACTGCCTCAAATAGGCCTACTTCTGCTTAGGACGCATGTTGCACAACAAACTTGTATATAATACTAAGCTGTCCCTGCTAAATTATGCATTACAGAAAAAGGTACATTCTTACCCTTGGAAGCGAATAATTAGATTTTCAAAATCTGTAAAAATAAGAAAGAAATATATCATGAAAAGAATTATAAGAAGGGTATTAGGCTCCAATGATCATTAAGGCCCATGGGTGACAATGTGTTAAATTATTTAATCCATCGAGCTTCATGTTGAAGGAGCAATTTCTGAATATTGCCCCCTCTTTTTGGTAGCTTAACATTTTCCAATACAAGCCACCTTAGTTGCATTTGATTATGGCCGTGGGAAGCAAATTGCCTAGATACTGGGGTATCTGATTGCGTACCTGGTTTAAAATTTCTAATATTACCCCTGTGTTCTTTTATTCGTTCTTTTACTGCTCTACTTGTTTGTCCTATATAGGCTAAACCACAGGGGCATTTTAGCATGTAAATTACATTCTTAGTCTCACAGGTTGAAAAATCTCTAAGATTTATAGTATTACCTTTAGTGGGATGACTAACTGATTCACCTTTAATAATGGACAAGCAGCATATGCAGTTTAAACATGCAAATGTACCTCTTTTTGGTGGTCCCCAAAATGGTGTTTGCCTTTTGTGTTGAATAATATCAGAGGGACATAGAGAGTCTCTGAGATTACGACCTCTGGTATAGCTAAAAATGGGATTTTGTTTGAAAACAGACCCATATTTAGCATCCTGTTGCAAAATAGGCCAGTAATTCTTAATGATTTGTTCAATCTTTTTACTTTGTCTGCCAAATTTTGACACAAAAGGAATTCTATCTGTGTTCTGCTGTTTAGAAGTGGACACTTTCAAGAGATCCTGTTTATTTTACTTACTTCCTTTTGTATCAATTTTAATTTTAATTTTACTGTAGGATACCCTCGTTCAGATAATTTGTGAGTGAGGGTATCTGCAGCCTGTTTGTACTGTGAATCAGTGGTTGCTATGCGTCGTGCACGTATGTACTGGCTTTTCGGTATGGCACCCAATGTGTGTGGATTATGATAGCTAGAATGGAGTAATAGTGTATTACGATCTGTAGGTTTTGAATACATTTCAGTGTAAATTTTATTATCACAGACGCTAAGTCTAACATCTAGAAAATTCAAGGATGTATTAGACCATTCACCAGTGAATTTTATGGTGGGATGGCACAAATTAGCCATACAATTGAATTTCTTAGTCAGCACCTATATCTCCCAATTCTCACAAGTCCTGGTGCATGTCCAACGGTTTCCACCATACGTCCGTTTAATCACAATCCATAGGTATCGACAGCATCAGTCAAAGATTATGCAGTTTAAAATGCCTTTATTGAGACATCGGTTTCTGGCCCCAATACAGTGTATTGGGGCCAGAAACCGATGTCTCAATAAAGGCATTTTAAACTGCATAATCTTTGACTGGTGCTGTCGATACCTATGGATTACAAATTAGCCATAGTCAACATGTCTATAAAAACTTGTTCAGTGCCTTGTCGTCCACGTAACGCCAGTATTTAAAAATATATTTACTGTATGGGCCATTCAAAAAGATTTTTTGTTCCAAATGATGGACAAAAATATTTGCATAGGAAGGTGCCACCGATGCTCCCATCGACGTACCCTGGCGTTGCCAGTAGAATTTCTCGTCGAACCTAAAGTAGTTCTTATGTAATACTAAGGTCAGGCAATCCAATAAAAAATAAATAAGGTGATGCTCAATGTTTGTTTCTAGGAGTGATTCCTTTAGATACTGGAGGCCTTCATTCTGGGGAATAGCAGTGTAAAGACTCTGTATGTCTATACTACAAAGTCATAGATGGGTATTTGGAAGGGATAGATCCTGGATTTGTCTAAGTAAATCAGTAGTATCCAATAGGCATGTAGGTATGCCACGTACAATGGGTTGGAGATATTGGTCTACTAATTTAGACAAAGGTTCCAGTACCGATCCAATCCCTGAGATAATGGGACGCCCTGGTGGATTAACCAGGGATTTATGTATTTTAGGTAATAGGTGTAAAATAGGTGTACGGGATGATCTGTAATGAGGAAATCCTTAGTGGATGTATTAATCACACCTTGTTCCCATGCTTCCGTAACCAAACAATCCACCTCACTTTTGATTGCCCAAACGGGTCATTAGAAATTAATTCATAGTGTTCAGGTATGGACAGTTGTCTATTGGCCTCTTCCATATACTGGGAAGTGTTCATTATCACTATAGCACCACCTTTATCAGCTGGTCTAATTATAATTGCTGAGTTATTAGTTAAGGCGTGTAAAGCCTCATTTTCCTTTACAGAAAGATTGTGTAAGAACCTCGGATTACCCCTTACATCCCATATTTTTTGGACCTCCTTGCGTATTACATTCTCAAAGGTAGAAATGGCTGCATTGTCAATTAGAGGATTAAACGTACTGGATTTTTTTAATTGTCTGGGATCGAAAGATTTGGTGGAGTCAGTATTTGGATAATCTACAAAATGCATTTTCAATTTCAATCTCCTAACAAATTTCAAAAAATCTATTTCCCAGTCATACACATTGTTTTCATAATATGGTATATAACCCAGACCTTTGTTAAGTAATGAGGTTTCCACAGCAGTCAAGGTATGTGAGGATATATTAATACATAAGTCTAATACCTCACTTTCTGATGGGTTCGTTGCGGGTATCGCTCCCTTGGTATTGGTGCTCGTGGGTTTCTGTATTGGCGTTTTGGTGGGTAGCGTTGCTCTCTGGTATCCACTTCTAAAAAAGGCTGGCTGGCTGGAGAGGGGCTATAATCATTGCTGCTGCTGGAAGCGTGCATCTCTGTTTGTGCAGCCTCCAATGGCGGATGGTAGCTCTGCCGATGATACCTTTGGGGAGCTGGCGGTCCCATCCAATAATTTCCCTCTGCTGCACGGTATTCTGTTCGGCCGCGTTCCACTCTGGGCTGGTAACGATCCTCGCGCTGTTGATTGCGGTCCTCACGCCATGAATACACGCGGTTTTGTAGATAATCGTTGGCGTCTCTATCAAACTTCAGAGTTTTTTAGACGCAATATTATTCCGCAGTCTATTTAATGGTTCGCAGTGTTGGGAAAAGATTTTAGCAGCCGCTTCCTCGCCCTTGTCCGCAATAATCTTTGAGCGGAGTAGTTCAACGTCAGTTCTAATTGTATCCACTTGTGTGGACAGGCGATCAACGGAAAGTAACATCAGGTCTTGGCTGCATTTGTTACATATGGCGTACCACTGCTGTATAAAAATTGGGTCATCCACTCCCAGATTCGGCTTAATATCTAATATTAGAAATTTTAAACCAGGTACTCAATCAGATACCCCAGTATCTAGGCATTTTGCTTCCCACGGCCATAATCAAATGCAACTAAGGTGGCTTGTATTGGAAAATGTTAAGCTACCAAAAAGAGGGGGCAATATTCAGCAATTGCTCCTTCAACATGAAGCTCGATGGATTAAAAAATTTAACACATTGTCACCCATGGGCCTTAATGATCATTGGAGCCTAATACCCTTCTTATAATTCTTTTCATGATATATTTCTTTCTTATTTTTACAGATTTTGAAAATCTAATTATTCGCTTCCAAGGGTAAGAATGTACCTTTTTCTGTAATGCATAATTTAGCAGGGACAGCTTAGTATATACAAGTTTGTTGTGCAACATGCATCCTAAGCAGAAGTAGGCCTATTTGAGGCAGTGCTCCCGCTTTGTAGAAAGTTTTCAAATGTTTTTACTTTGTGTATTTATATATGTGGTTTCGATACATATTAATCTTTTAAGGCACATTAACTTTTAATGGCATATTTAACACTCTTTTAACCTTTAGGTTTTGAAAATGAGAATTTCTTCTCTTTGTTTTACACGATTGCTACAACATGAACTTTCGATAGATTGTATACACTTTCATATGGGATCACTTAATGGTCACTGTTTAACCCATCAAGTGGGGGGCGTGGTTACACACACCCCAGTGTGGTCTATATATATTTCTTTGTAATTCACTTGTATTCACACTTGAAAAAGGGCAAATGTTGTCCAAAACATGTTGTGTGGAAAATAAATGAGCATACCAGCAGTAGCTCTGCTTCAGCGTCCTGTCTGTTCTCAACCTTTGTGAAATTATATTACAAAAAAATGTAGGGTATGTTTGGGGCAAGCCCATGTCAGGAATATTTCCACAATAAAACTCTTCTCTTTGGATTACCTATTCTGTGACTGGGACCAATAATCAGTCCTACTAAAATATTAACCTGAATACACTTTATGCAATTTAGGTTGCTTAATACAATACATTTGGTCTTACAGCGATAATCTGTGTGCTGATACTGCACCTCCTATCACAGCTTCTCTTTAAAGGAGAACTACACCTCTCTTAATACCCCTCTAATACCCCCCCAACTCAGACAATGGCATGTGACCTTTGCTGACCAACAAATACCTTTCCAATAGCCTGGTGTCCTCTCAATGTAGGAAACTGCATTGCACAAAGACCTGCACTGCTTTGGAGCTGTTCTCCCTTCTTGAATTTCAGCATTCAAAAGCTTCCTGGTTGCCTTTCATGCAAATTAGACTGGCCTTTGCATTCCCAAGTCTCAGGACAGGTAAACTGTAATGAAGCACTGGTGAAAGATGCAAGTAGAGAAAGAATAGCAATCAAAAATATTATTCAAAATAATATGAATAATATTAATGAAAAGTAATGGGGTAATGGAGAATCGGTAGCGATTCACTAGGGGCCCTCAAAAACTATACAAATATGCTATATATAATTAAATTTATATTAAATATATATTTTTCATTTGTGGAAGTTTTAATTCTCCTTTAAATTCATAGCTCCCTCACAAATCTAGGCAGAATTAGCTGGAATAAGATAAAACAAATAAATAAGTATATAAATGAATACCAGAACTTAACAAAGCTTCAGTCTTTGGTCTTTCAAATGAAATAGATGCTTGCAGCTTTAGTTATGACATTTTCTGAATATCTGAATTTGTATTTTGATAAGTTTTTGATAAATTTGGCAAAGCATATGACCATCATACATTAACAATATGATCTAGCTTGGTAGACTGCCAAGGAATGTCTGTATCTCTTTCAACAAATACACAATCGCACAATGAATATATTGCTCACCACTGCACCCAAAAGAATATGTGGCTGATTGATTATCATTATTATTATCGCAGTCATACTTTGACACCAAAAGTTCTACACACCTAAATGGACTATATTGTAAGCTAAGAATAGCAAAGGGAGCAATCATTTTCTTACATTGTAGTAAATCATGATGTTTGATGAGGGAAAAGAGCAAGTAACAGTGTGGATAGAGTTGACAGAAACTACTGAATATTTGATATTCTTATTTTAATAATTGAAACACATTTCAATGTTTATGTTCTTTATGGTCTATTTTTTCATGGTTAGTGATTTTATTCACTAAGTTTGGACAATAGTTGATGTGTTTGTTTGACAACAGCTGTAATGGCATGATCAAGAAAGATATAGAACACACTTTATGTGAAAACTGATGGGAAAAATAATATGGCAGTATATGACTCAGATGGATAAGGCGGTCATATGTGGAACCATGGCAAAGTTTCAATCTGACAGTGGAAATATCACAGAGTTCATTCAATATGTTAAAGGGCATATCCTCACGTCCCCTGCATGATGGGTTCCATAGTTCCCTGAGACTGTGTAGGAGGCTAATTATAAGAAGAATAAGAGCAGAACATGATATTAATGACATTATTACTAGCTATAAAAGAATGAATGCCTTAAGAAGGGATCCATACAGCAACAGGTGTATGATTATGGATTAAAAAGGTTTCACAGTCCATGTACCCTAACTGCAACACACTGAGATTGTGAAGGAGGATCTCCGATTTTGATTACATGGAGGACAAGAGCAGAACATGACACTGATTGCTGTAAAATAGGTTGGCCTGGAAATTGTGAGGGTCAAGGTGAACAAAATAATGACAGCTTCTCTTTGATGATTTCTTACCAAGAATTTATCTAATAGAGGCCTGAAGTTTTATGTTTATCCAAGGGTGCTTTTTTCTTTGACCAGTGGATTGTTCAAAGACATTAATACAGCTTTTCTGCAAATGTATTTAGCAAAAAATGTAAACTTGGTATGGAAGTATGACTAGTACTTTATTTTAACTATATTTTTTTTTACTATGTGTACATATGTTAGTCTGATGAGGAACGTGTACAATTTGTTATACTGCTAGTACTAAAAAATCATTGTTATATTTAATAGACATGATGTTGATTAAGTAATTTTCAGTTTGGTCAGGTTAACAATATATTTTGTACGATATTTAATATTTAGAATTTTGTGGATTTGCAAATTGCAGTATTTGTTTGACTCCACTTGTGGCATTCGGGACTGCAGTAAAGTGATATAACATCCAGATGTGACATAATATTTCTCTCTAAATAAAATAAGTATTATATAATACAAAACAAAATAAAAGAATCCTTATTTTGACCATGTTGGAGAAACCTGAAACATTTTTTTGACAATTTTTGTCAACCACCATTTTATAGATTCCTCCCACATCTGTAAGGATTTGCCATGCAATAACTTTTAAATGAAGTATCTATCACTCAAGGGAATGGCCTTGTTTAGCTCAGTAAAATACAGAACATTTATACTTTATTTAAAAACAATAGCCCTATGACGCTAAGCAACCAATAACATTAGTGATCTTACTTCGATTCAAAAGATCAAATAAAACCTATTCATCTGCAAAAAAAAGCTTCAATTTTTTTATACATTTCAGTTGGTATTTCTTTATTTGAATTTCGGAGTTATGGGAGTTAAAAAAAACCTCCTATTACTTCGAAATTTGACCCTTGATAAATCTGGCCCTTATAGTGTAACTTTTTGGTTTAATATAAAATTACAGCAGTATAGTCATAAATTAAAGTTTCCTTGAATGCTGCATATTAAAAACCCTACTTATTGTGGCTTAAATTTATTTAGTTGAATTCAGATTCCATTATGCATGAACAAAAGTTATCAGTTGACCACAGGGGAGGCATTTGTTGGTCAGTGAGATGCTTGGAAAATGATTTGGTGCAATCGACAAAAAGCTGTGTCTAATTAAATAGCACTTATCTGCTTGAAAATGAATTATATGGTTCTTCAAATGTCTTATTCCTGCTCTCGGTGCTGTTGCAGGTGCTACAGAAATCCCTACTTGCTTGTACTACATTTTAAGTCTGTTGGCATGGAAACTAGTAGAAACCTTTGTGATGACTAATTCTGCCCTTCTCTTTTTCAAAACAGAAAGAGTAATTGAGAAGTAACAGGTAGAAGAAACAATTGATTATAATGTGATAAGGTAAGGAAACCTTCCTAACCCAAATCATCGATTAATTCCTTCAGGTTGGAAACCTAATATTGCTGTCAATAAAATTGTAAAGCAAACGCTACTTTTAAAGTATCCTATCAGTTAGACATGTAATGTATGTCATGTTGAAATATATTCCATTTTCATACATTTAGGACAAAACAGCGGGAAGCTTTTAGTAATCCTTAATCTATTTATTCAGCAGAAACACTTTATACATTTAGAAAGTCATTTTAGTTGTATGTTGACAGGGATTAATAGTGCAAATGAAAAATAAATGAATAAATGAATAATAAATATAAAAATGCATAGTAAAATGGTGTTTCTTAGTGAATCAGCAAAAAGTGAGTGTGAACTGGGCAAACTTTGCATGACACGCCATTTTAAATACTGCAATATATGGGTATAGGTCCCTGTTTTGTTGAAAGGGATGATATATGCTGAAAGAGATCACTGTGAAAAGGCTCTAAAGAAAACAATGGAGACAGAAAATATACAGAGTAGAATAATTAAACAGTCTATAAATGTTTTCACAAACACTTACGCAATTCATAATAATGGGTTAACATTTAGGAGCAAATTTATTAAGGGTTGAATTTCGAATTTAAAAAACTTTAAAATTCAAATTCAAAAAGACCAACCAAAATTTATTAAAAAAAAAATCGAATTTTTTTTTGGCCACATCGGTCCATTTTTGATTGAATAAATCCATTTTTGATAGAATTCTAATTTCAATCAAATATGAATCATACAAATCGAAGTAATAATGCATTCGAAACGTACGATTCAAAGTTTTTCCCCCAAAAACTTTTTCAAAGTCCATCAATTGACTCCAAATAGGTTCTAGGAGGTCCCTCATAGGCTAAATCAGCAATTCAGCAGATTTTAGATGGCGAATGGTCGAAGTTGAAAGAGACAGTACATGATACATTTCAAAATTTGTATTTTCAAATTTTTTTTCAAATTTAAATCGAATTTGGACTATTCCCTAGTCGAAGTACACAAAAATTCGCTCAAAATTTTTATTTTTTAAATCTGAATTTTCACTTCGACCTTTGATAAATCTGCCCCTTAAAATAAACTCTTTAAAGTTTAATTTTAAAAAGTTCACACAAACACTAAAATGCTTTCTCCAAATTTAAATAGTGTGTAGTATAGGACTTATATTCCCAAACACCCAAAAATGAAATAATAATAATATATTAAATAAGAGCAGTGGTGGTGGTGCCCCTGACATTACATAGCTTTTTTTGCAAACCATGAGAATATGTATTGAAATGTGCAATGTACATTTTTATACATATTCACTTATTTTAACACAGCTGGTGACCAGTAGAACACGGTTATCATGACTACCCCTCTACATTATGGCCCTCACAAGGTAGTGAAGAAAATGATTAGGAAATTGATGCATTGTAATTCTTATCATATAGACTATGTGATTAAACTATTAGTGGGCAGTGTTTTTTTATCAAAAAAAGTTCATATACAAACAAAAGGTGAAGAGTGTGAAGAAAATTTAGAAGAAATATTCTCATGATGCAGGCACAACCCACTGAAATAGATCTCCTGTCTGGCAAAATAAATAGCCTGATTCCTGCACTAATATCACATAGTTTGATGATTGTATAATGAGGTAGTGCATGACAGAACATGGCATGTTTATCTATTATGTCTTTACACTGGCTAGAAAAAAAACATGAAAGCTATTAGTAATTAGTATTTAGATGATTCAAATTCAAAGGGGAAAATGAAAAAGCATTTGAATTGCAGACTCCTACCCCTACTGGAGAAAGTACTTTTTAATTCTGTATTACATAAGGTCTGGCAGGATAGTTAACACAAATGCAAGTGAAAGATATTTGTAGATGCAGACAAATCTTATTTTTCTCAGCTGTTCCCAGTCACAGGAAAGATCAATCTTCCCCTGGCACATAGAGCTTCAGGGCAGAGCCCAACACTCAGTTATTGTGTTGCAATGACCAGATAATAGAGAGCCTGTCCTGGGCATGAGCACTGACATCCTAATGGGAATTTCCCCTGCCTCCTTCATTTAATCACTATGACAAACATTGCTATATTTGTGTTCTTGAACACTTCTCATGTCTGCTGAACTGTAGAGTTGGGAGGTAATCCACCATTCAGCATATACACATGGTCTGATCTATATTTGCTCCCTAGGTATCCTTATGTGCTGTCATTAACATGCATTATGAACTGATCTAGCAGGTGATCAAATATATATAGTAATCCTCTACACTCTTTTCAAAATCTTTTAGGAGCAAATAATTAGTATTAAGCAAAATTGCCCGATTCTTCTCTGAAAATTTTGCAACATTACAAGAAAAATTCGGACTTTTAAAATAGATATATCTAGGTATAGTAGTATCTAGGTAGGGGTATTTAAAAAAACTCGACTTTTTCTCACTTTATTAGAGAGAGAATTTTGACAAAACTCCCAAACCTGAATGCCCTTAATTTACCAATACTACTTCTCGAAAATATTTATGCGACAAAAAGTTGTGACAAAATTGAGCATCAATTCGAATGGTGCACCTTTTTCAAATTGATGCTCAGAAAGCTCAACTTTTTCAAGCTATTGCCTGAAAAACTCAAATTTATTGGATTATTGAGTGAAAACCAGTGCAAACAACCCAAAACCATAGAGATTCCTGAGGGTAAAAATACATGTTCCAATTGTTAAAGGGACTGTCTGTCATTTACTTCTACATGATTTCAACAAAATGTTTTGATTGGAATTTTTTGAAACTTCAGAGCATAATAAATCTTAAAAAATGTTTTCCCCTCTAAAAAATTGCATTTTCCCCCTTTAAAAACTCACCAGAAAAAAATTGAGGTTTAATAAATAGGCCCCTTAGTATTTTGTGCATTGGTTTCTAAGCTCAGTAAGTGACAGCAGCACAAGTATGTGCAGTGAATCGGCAGAAAAAAATAGGGAGCTATTGGGGCAGCTTTAGGGACACAGACCTTTACTTCTTAAGATCTGTGGTTGCCTTTGGTTGCACAAACCATAATGCACACCATTTGTACCCTACTAAAGCAAGTTAAGCTTTAATTCTCCTTTAAGGGGTTACATGCAGTACTATGCAATGGGATGCAAGTACTGGAGCTCTAATGGGCACATTTGTGTGCTTCTTATGGTCACCTAAGAAGTACTTGTGATCTGCTCTCCTCTCCTTGTGCTAGATTTAAAAATGTAGTATGAGGAGCAGAGCACAGAGATAGGGAAAGCAGCAGGCAGTAAGAACAGGGCTCCCCATTCTTTCCCTGATGCTCCCTAACGTATGTTTTTAAATAACGCCACCTATCTGCCCTCTCCAAAAAGAAGCACAGAGGCCTGTGCCCATTTTTCAAATGTACCAAGCAGTGTGCATACTGTGAGGTGCATTAAATATGACCTCTTTAGGATGTGAAAAACCTCACATCTAAATCATTCTAGATAATAGATTCCACACTTGTACAATTAGGGGCAGATTTATCAAAGGTCGAGGTGAATTGTTGAATGAAAAAAATCGAATTTTGAGCTATTTTTGTGTACTTCGACTAGGGAATAGTCCATATTCGATTTAAATTTGAAAATAATTTGAATATAGAAATTTATCATGTACTGTCTCTTTAAAAATTTGTAATCTAAAAACGGCTGAATTCCTGTTTTAGCCTATGGGGGACCTCCTAGAACCTATTTGGAGTCAAATGGTGGAATATCTAAGTTTTTTTTTTTGGGGGAAAACTTAAATGGTGAAATATCTAAGTTTTTTTTTTTTGGGAAAAACTTAGATTCGAATTTGATTGAATGCGCAAATTACTTAGATTCCTATGATTCGAATTCGGCCGAATACGGACCTATTCGATCTATAATGGACCTATTCGGGCAAAAAAAAAAAAACTTTGACTTAATTTCAATTGGTCTTTTTGAATTTGAATGTCGACGTTTTTCAAATTCGAAATTCGACCCTTGATAAATATCCCCCTTAATTTACACGTTTCTGGTCTGATCCATTGAGATCATGCAGATAATGAGCAATTTATTTGTTTCTACTGAAAGGTTATTTTTGCTGCCTGAGCACATGCTGTTAGATACTATTCGTAATAAAAAGTAAATTTATTTCTAACCTGACTACTCTACAACAGCAGTATCTCCTATCAAACATTGTATTATCATTTTATTTACAGAAGAGCTTAGACAAAAGTAATAGTATTATCCAGCTTTAAATGAAAACTAGTTTACTTGCAGACCACATCTATTCAGCCCCACAATAACATCTTACCCAGAAAGTAGCTCAACTCGCTGAATGTCGTTTTCCAACATTGTTAGGTTCTTTGAAATACTGAAGCTTCAGGTATTGATCTCTCTCCTTTGAAATGTTATACTAGCTGCTATTTTCCCAAACGCCAGAGAAGCAATTGTTACATAGAGAGCTTTTTTTTTTTTTAAACTCTGTTTAACTCTTTCCAAATTCACTCCAAGACATAAAAGATTAAAGACACACTTCATACATATAAATCACAATAACACTTAAATCAGAAGAAAGTATAACTACTTAAAAACTTCAGTAAAGGTATTTACAGGTGATGGCCAATTAGGATGATTCATTATATTTATGTTTTTCTGTGATTTTTTGCAAGACAGAGATACTGACACTGTCAACCTCATATATGTACTATGTTTGATGTAACTAATTTCATATTCATAACAGTGTTATTTATAAGGAAAAAAAATCAATTTCCATGCAAATTAAATTGTATTTCATCATCATATATTAAGCTGGGATTTAGGAACATAAGCATTCGTAGTTGACAGTTATCGACCCCAGAGAAAAGAAAATATGTAGGCTGGATTTTTAATACTTGGTACTGATACTGAATCACTGAGCATATTGGTTCTTATACAAGTGATATGATGAACATGCCAGCAGATCATTAATAAATATGTAAGAACTAAATAAGGTATTTATAATGAAGTTACATTTTTGGCTCAGTAACTAACAAGGTAGTAATTTACTCTACAAAGGAAGGTTAAAAGAATACAAGATTGGGCAGGGCAGACTTTTCCACTCAAGTTGATATGAGGATAGTGAATACTGCTCTACTAACCATGGAGATTTTCAGAACTTCTTGAAAACAAAATGAGTTACATTCTTGGGGTTCTATGGGACTAAACATTATATATCTCATCATCTTACAGCTGCTACAAGGCATACAATTGGCTGTCAGGGGGGTTTCCAATTTGGATGGGGACTGGGGTAGTCCAATACTGTTACCACCTGCAGTCAGACAACAAGAAATTATAAGTTCATCTTCATGTAATATTGCCCTAAATATATGGGTTCCTATGTATCCCAAAAAGAATGAATTATCCAAAACAAGCATGGGTCCATTTATGAAGCTAAGGAAAAGCACAAGCAAAGGTACTGGGAAAATATATCTGCAATTTAAAAATGTATGCCTCTGTGTGCTTGTGCAGTGTAAGTAAGGTAAGTAAGTAAAATAACTTCTTATTGAAAAAGTGTTTGCTCCAAAAGAATATGCCACCTTCAACAATGCCTTAAAAGTGCACCATGTGCAATTAAAATTTGCTATGCACTAACAGTGTAATGAAGAATGTTTATTCTTATGTGTGCAGTTTTCTTTCTTTTGTGACTTTTTCACATTTTACCACAAGGAGTGCAAAGATCTGAAAAACCGTGAACATCAAAGGGGCTGTTCACCTTCCAAACACTTTTTTTTTCAGTTCAGTTGTTTTCAGATTGTTCACCATAAATACAACTTTTTTCAACTGCTTTACACGTTTTAATTTTTACAGCTCTCCCAAAATATAAGTTTAAAGTTAAACGTTCCTGTATCTAGCATGGCAGCTCAGTGATTCAGGAGCATTTTGAACTATTATAATCTGCTACATTTAATTGATTAATGATGGGGCAGATTTATCAAGGGTCGAAGTGAAAATAAGAATTTTCGAATTTGAATTTTTGAATTTTCTAAAGTAAAATTCGACTAGGGAATAGTTAAAATTCTATTTCAGGGGGCGTGGCAAGATGGCGTGCTGAGCGGTCGCACCTGAAACACTCTCCCGTCCCGAACTGCCAGAAGCATCCCTCTACGCAGTACCTGACCCGCACTACTATGGGGAAACACGGCAAGAGAGCAGAGCAGACAACACAAAGTGCCTCACAGTCCGCTCAGAGCACGATGTCACCATTTCTTGGCAAGAAATCCTCTCACCGCTCAGACGGACGCACATCTAAGATGGCGGAATCGGCCGCACGCAGTCCAAGCCCGGCCGGGTCCACGGCCTCCGGCTACAGCACTGCCTCAACGCGCATGGACATCCACGCCTTGTTGTCTGCCTTACCGACCAAGGATGATTTAAGGGCGATGGCGAAGACGCTACGAGAGTCGCAGAAAGCAGACCTTGCGGAAATCAAAGCGGAGCTGCGCAGTATAGGCGAGGCCTACAGTAAGATGGACGCCAGGCTCGGCAAGGCGGAACAGGCCCATAATCAGCTAGTCCACAGATCTTATGACCATCATAGGTTTATCTACCTACTCCGGAAACATATGGAGGATCTGGACAATAGAGGCCGCCGCAACAACCTCAGGATTAGAGGTATTCCCGACTCCGTTGCCGCAGCAGATCTTGGCGACACGGTAAGAGCCATCTTTAATTCTATATTGGGCAGAGATCCCTCCAGCCCTCTTGAACTAGATAGGGTCCATCGTGCTCTGGGCGCCCCGAGGTTTAGAACAGAACGACCCCGGGACGTAGTATGTTGTGTCCACAAATTCACTATTAAAGAGGACATTACCCGCGCATTGCGGAACGTGGAGCTTTTTAAGTACCAGGAATATGAAGTCTCCATTTTCCAGGACCTGGCGTGGCTTACAATCCAGCAACGCAGAGCCCTTAGGCCACTTACCACGGTCCTGCGAGCACAAAATATTGCATATCGGTGGAGCTTCCCGTTTGCCCTCACTGTTATGAAGGAAGGCAGGCAATATAGTCTGAAGGAACCAGACGGCCTGGAGGACTTTGTGAGAGCTTTGGAGCCTTCCACCCCTAGGCGCATGGACTGATTCTGAGGCCTTTGCTCACACAACACGTTGCTGGCTTATGGGCACAATTTTGCTGCCTCTACACACCTCTGTTTTCTAGGAGGGACACATCCTGACAAGGACTTGGAGCAGTGACGGGAGAGGATTACAAGGGAGTCGAAGGAAGTTCAAGGGTGAAGAGGGGGAAAGGGGAGAAAAGAAAAGGAACGGGGGGAAAAACAAAAAAAAAAAAAAGGGGGAGAAAAGGGGAAAAAAAGAAGAAAAAAAAAAAAAAAAAGGGGAAAGGGAAAAGAAATTGGGAAAAGGAAGGAAAAGGGGGAAAAAAAAAAAAAAAAAACCTTCCTACACCAAGCCTTTACTTACCCATGCTGGTTTATTATCTTACTGATTTTTCTCCTACTACTGTTTGACCCTCTGACTCGGTTTGATTCCTGCTCATATAGGGACATTGGATTCTCACATTGGAAGACTGATGCCTGTACCCTAGATGTTTCCAGACTTTGCATCATGTTGGATATTGTTACAACCCTTAACTGAGTAACTTTCTGAGTGACTTCTGCTCTAGTACCGAGCCTCATTATTTCTCCGGGTGCAGTAGATTCAGTCCTTTTGCAGCTCATCGATCTCTTCAGCTCACTCTGATTCTGAGGATACGGTAGCTTAACAGCCGGCTCATTTCCATACGTTGTCACTGTTGGTTTTACTATAGGCCCCCCATCACCCATGCCCCTCAATCACTCTCAGGTCCAATGCTTACCACATCTTAGATCTACTTCTCTCTTACCACAAGGTTTGCCGTCTAGCTTAACTCCTACCACCCTACGGCAGCTCCCTTCCTTGTCCTATGTTTGCAATCTTTAGGTTGTGTAGCAAGAGATAATATTTACATGATTATCAATGCTTGCACGTAATTATGGCCCCCTGATCCCCTTCTGATATTCCTGTCAGTGGAGGTCATACTGTTGATATTTTTATTATGTTGATGTTTATATCTTTACTTATAGAGACTCTTTCGCCATGTCTACGTGGCAGTTCGGGTACGGGAGGTTGGCTGAGACTCCTTTTGCGCGCCACTTTCACGTACTCCCAACCTCTGACCTTTGGGTTAACCCCGAGTGTGGGAAGGGGAATTCCTCCACTCGCTGTTCGGTCCATCCCACCCCAGCTCCATTTTGTTATTATCTTGTTTGTTTTGATTATGTTTATCTTCTGTGTACTTCAACTTTCTCTTTTTACTTTTCTTTTTTGGCATCCGGCCTGGGTTTCCGTCACACCTGCACCCTTACCACACACGAGCCTCTCCTGCCATGGGGCGATGCTGCTGGACCCCCTCGGTATCCACGGTGAATGATGACTGACATTCGAGTTGGATCCTTAAACGTGAAGGGATTGAATGCTCCCATCAAAAGGTACAATCTCGCACGGGACATAAAACGACTCAAACTAGATATAGTTTTCATCCAGGAAACCCATTTTAAAAAACAACAAACTCCGCTCCTCAGATTTAAAGGTTTCTCGACCGTCTTTCATAGCACTCCTTTAGCCACCAAAACAAGGGGGGTCATGATTATGATAGCTGATTCTGTGGGCTTCACATCCATAGCGACCAAATCCGATAAGGAGGGCACTTACCTTTTAGTCAAGGGGAATGTCAATGACTGCATGTACACTTTGGCCTCGGTCTATCTCCCTCCCAATGAGCAACTACCTGCCCTAACGCAAACACTTCATGCTATAACGGATTTTGAGGAAGGTATGCTCATTATGGGTGGTGATTTAAACATGACGCTTGAACCATTACTGGATTCCTCTACCACACGATCTAGTATACCACACAGGAAAATTGAAGTTTTTAAACAACAGCTTAGATCCCTCACTTTAGTGGACACCTGGCGCCTCACGCAACCCTCTGTACGCGACTATACTTTTTACTCCCATCCGCATGATACCTATAGTAGACTGGATTACATTTTCATACGTCATGCAGATATCAATCTTCTCAAAGACGCTACAATAGACACTATAACTTGGTCGGACCACGCCCCTATTACGTGCACTCTTTCACAAAGGGTCCCCACTCGTAGAGTTTTCACCTGGAGATTAAATGATTCCCTTCTCCGGGAGGAAACCACGAAGAGGGACTTCACTCAAAAGCTTCAGAATTATTTCCAAGAAAATAACCTAGAACAGACTGACCCATGGACTTTATGGTTGGCTCACAAATGTGTCATTAGAGGGGAACTGATACAGTTGGGAGCACGCAAAAAGAGAGAACGCAACGCTAAAATTCAACAGATGATGACTAGAATTCGATCTCTCGAGGCACAACATAAATACTCCAAATTCACACACATACTTGCCGAACTGACACAAGCTAGCGTATCTTGACAGCGCTATATAAATAAATGATGATGATGATGATGATGAAGCTAGGAAAGATCTCAGGGACACATATTCGGCGTACATGACTAGAGCTGTTGAAATTCATAAAAAACTCTATTTCGAACACGGCAATACATGTGGCCGTCTTTTAGCTGCTGCAGTAAAGAAAAAGCAGTCACGAAACTATATTCCTAAAATTCGAACATTGGATGGGGAAACAGTACATACTTCCACGGCCATAGCAGAAGTTTTTCGTCAATATTATACTAAACTTTATCAGCTTCATCCCCCAACTACTACACAAAACAAATCTCTTAATACTTTGACTAAATGCGCTGACTATATTGGGGATCCCGATCTCCCGAGATTATCTGACGATATTCGACAGACACTAGATTCCCCTTTGACTATGGACGAGTTTACTGCAGCCATTAAGACTACCAAAGCCGGTAAGGCCCCAGGGCCCGATGGCTTTTCAATATCATACTATAAGGAACTGAGTCATTGCCTCCTACCGTACTTGGTTGCCGCTACTAACTCCATCACAGCCACTAATACGATCCCCTCAGAAGCCCTAGCGGCACATATAACCTTGATTCATAAAAAAGGCAAAGACCCCACAGATCCTGGCAGTTTCCGTCCCATCTCCCTACTAAATGTCTATACCAAGCTATATGCGAAGGTACTAGCCACCAGGTTAAATCAAGTTCTGACCTCCCTGATCTCACCGGAACAGGTAGGTTTCGTCCCGCACAGAGAGGCTAGGGACAACACGAACAGACTCTTTAGTATCATCCATTACTGTAAAAGCCGCTCCATCCCTGTAATGCTCCTCTCTACTGACGCCGAGAAGGCTTTCGACAAGGTAGACTGGACATTTTTACGAGCCACCCTACAACACATAAACTTAGGACCTAGAATGCTATCGTGGATAACTACCTTATATACTACTCCATCTGCTAAACTTAGGGTTAATGGAGAATACTCGCAATCATTTAGAATACATAACGGGACTCGTCAAGGCTGCCCACTCTCCCCCCTTCTTTTCATCCTTTCGCTCGAGAGCTTTCTCAACAGGGTTAGGAAGGACCCAAACATTAATGGAGTCACAATTGGTTCTGTGGAACACAAGATCGATGCTTACGCAGACGATCTGCTGTTCTTTTTGCGGAACCCCAGGATCTCACTTCCAAATTTAGTGGCGGAATTGCATAAGTTTAATTCGGTTAGTAATTTTAAAATAAATCTGACAAAATCTGTCGCGCAAAATGTCTCTATTCCCCGGGAGGAGTTTTCCGCTGCTACTACTTCTTTTCCGATCAGGACATCCTCTACATGCTTCACCTACCTTGGCATAAAAATATTTCCGGACGTGAAACAAATTGTTATTAGAAATTATAGTGATCTCTTAAATTCCATTAAGACGGACTTAAGGGATTGGACAACTAAAACGTTATCGTGGTTTGGCCGCGTTAATTCCCTTAAAATGAACATTCTTCCCCGCTTCCTATATATTTCACAGGCCATCCCATACCCCCCTCCCAAGGGGACCTTACAAACACTGCATACTCTCACGAAACAGTTCATTTGGGCAGATAAAAACCCGAGATTGGCGAGGTCAACACTAACAGCATCTAAAACACAGGGTGGTTTAAGTCTTCCAGATTGGCAAATCTACCATCAAGCCACAATTATAAACAGATGCCTAGACTGGGCCTTTTATGGGATGACCAAATTGTGGATACAGATTGAGCAGGAATCCCTGGTCACCCCTTTGTGGGCGGCGCCCTGGTTATCTCCGGCTAACAGAATATATAGAGATAGAACAGATGCTAAACTTAAGTTCACGTTAGACACCTGGGACAACCTAGCTAAATCACGCAAATGGATTAACTCCCCCTCCCCTTTATCTCCGGTTCTTGGCAATCCTGCCTTCACACCAGGTCTGAATTTAGATAGCTACAGGGATTGGGACATTCTCTTACACGCAGGAGCTGATTGTTTTTACCGTCATGGCAGATTGAGAAACCTGGACGAACTAATGCCTAATATCACGCCGACTGACCTAGATAGATTTAAGTATCGGCAAATCAGGCACTTTCTACAGGCAACATTTCCACCTCATAAAGATAGACCTACTCTCACTCCCATGGAACATATTTGGTCCCTGGAAAACCCACCAAGCCGTGCGATTTCTCGGATATACAAACACATTATAGACCTCAAACCGACCCCACTCTCTATCTTAAAAGACAAGTGGCAACGAGATGTGACCATGCCTGTCTCGGACTCCCAATGGGCAAAAATTACCCTATTGGTACACCAATCCTCTAAATGCGCTAAACTCCAAGAACTTAACTATAAATTACTAACTAAGTGGTACCATTACCCTACCAAGTTGAGCAAGATCTACAAGGCAGTTTCCCCTACATGCTGGAGATGTAAGGAACATCTCGGTACCCTGACACATATTTTTTGGGATTGCCCTATACTCAACTCTTTTTGGACCTCAATACGCAACACTATCAAAACTGTTACAGATATAGAAATCCCTGATAACCCTTTGGCCGTCCTTTTACATGATACCTCACTGCCACTAAAGACGTATAAGAAGTCTCTTGTTCCCATAATGCTAGATGCTGCCAAGGCATTGATTCCCCTTAAATGGAGACAGACAAACGGCCCGTCCGTGAAAGATTGGTTGCTTAAGATCAAAGAGATACATAAATTCGAGGAGCTGAAGACTGAAACTGCTAGTGATTTCCAGAATTTCATGACTAAGTGGTTTCACTGGATTGCATTTACCAATTCAGATTCTTATGTCCAATTGTGCACCATGTGAGATTCGACCTGTTATTCTATCTGTAACTTTCTAGTTTCTCTTTCTTGAGTACCCTGGAGAGGCCATGGGTTCCAGCAGTACCTGCCCAGGTGGCCCATCCAGTTATCAGGCTTATATTGGTTCATTTTCCACTCCTAGCAGGTTCCAATCAATGATCAGTGGACTTGAGCTTGACCCCACCATTTATGACTTTGGATATCCCCAGGCCGGTATGCCATTTCTGTTATCTTCTTCTCTTTTTCCCCTTCCCTTTCCCCCCCTTACCTTCCCTTTACCTTCCTCTACCCAGACCCTCTTCCCTCCCTTTCTCTTTTCTCCCCTCTTTCTTACTGTACCCTCTGTGTACTGATTTCAATACCGGATACATCGGCACTCTATGGTCAAAATTCTATCACCCCAGGGTATGTGTTCATTTGTGTAGCCATAATAACGCGAAGATTGAACAGCTCCATCATCTCCTGAGCTATTTACAATGCCTCTGTTTATGCTTTTGTGGCCATCTCCATGCGTAACCATGTACCTGTGGCGAGCAAGACTCAACATGCTGCTCATTATGGTTTGGTCTCCTGAGATTGTTGATGTAGAGACATTCTGCATTTGTGCATGGCTATCTGACTGATGCTATTTTTTGTATTGTTCCTGGTGCTTTATCTCTGTATTGACTGTGCTATTGTATACCGTTCTTTTTTGTTTCCTCTTTCTTTTTCTCCTTTTCAAAAATCAATAAAAACAGATTTATAAAAAAAAAAAAAATTCTATTTCAGTTTTTTAAAAAAAATTAGAATTTTGAAATTTATCATGTACTGGCCCATTAATTAATTTTAATTAGCCTATTCGCCACCTTAAACCTGCTGAATTGGTGTTTTAGTCTATGGGGGACATCCTGGAATCAATTTGTTGTCAACTGCAGCCTTCCTGAAAATCATGTTTCTTTTGAAGAAAAAACTTGAAACAAAATCAATTCGAATTTGATTTTAATTTGATTCGAGTTTGCGGGTCTATCCCATTCACCCGCGTTTAAAAAAATTCAAATTTTTTGGTTGTTTTTTATTTGATTCGAGTTTGTGGGTCGATTTTTATTTTGATTCGAGTTTGCGGGTTGATCCAATTCACCTGCGTTTTTAAAAAAAACTAATTTTTTGGTCGTTTTTTTATTTGAATTTTGAGTTAATGGCAGTTTATGGGAGTTTTTACAAATTCCCATGAACTCTAAATTCCACCCTTGATAAATCTGCCCCTAAGTTGATACATTTCTCTGCAGTATCTGTGGAATATTAGCAACTATTGTATCAATCCTAACAGCTGCCTTTAAAGGACATGTAAAGCCTACATTTTCCTACCATGTATATAAGTTGGGCATATCTACTCCACCACATCATTTGTACTGCATATACCCCCTCCAATAGCAGCTTTCACTCAGCAGCCATTTTGTACCTATAGCAGCACTAGCAGGATAGATGCATACACATGGCTGCAATGCATATATGTGTATACTACTATGTGAGCATGAATTAGTTGCACCTGTGAAATAAGAATATATGACAAATCATTGTTTTCCATTAGCATCTTTTTACAAGATTATACACATATACAAATGTCTTACTTTTCCTTAATATACTTATTTTCTGTTCCACGTATCAGTATATTTAATTATGCTTTGCATAAAGAGTATTACAGACATAAAGTATTTAACAGGGAGAATTCACCATTGATTTTAGAAAGAAGAAAACCGGTTTAGTTCATGTGATTATCTTAAAAAAAAAACATTTTCCTAGCAGAATATAGATCAGTTTAATTAAAGAGAAGAAAATAAACATTTTCTTACAGCATGGTCCGCACGAAATTACTTGCACAAACAAGACTTTCCATGATTGCTATCCTGTCATTTTGTAATGCTGTTGTATAAACAGTTAATAAAGCACCTAGGTGTACAAAAAAGAAAAAGACTGCTGCTCACTCTCTTACCTTACATATAGAGGTTATTTTGTCATATTAGAATTATGATGATATAACATAATCCTAAACCAAAAGACAAATTTAGTTGTTCTGTGATAGAAAACCATTCTTGAAAGCTTCCAGTTGCAGAGACAAAGAACATGGAGCCAGATTTACCAGTCAGATGGATGTGGAGCCAATTTTATGTAGAATTCTCATTGGAGGATTATTTTGCATTTAAAGGGGCCACTAGGGCAAAGTGGTATTAAATTATATTGTTTAATAACTACAACCCTGATATCATGGGCTACAGCTTCCTGCATGCTATAACGTGATAGTGTTTTTCAAGCAGTATTTCTGAGCAGAAGTATTTAGATAATTGAACTTTTGTAGAGATCTAGTTTCACTTTGATATAAAAAAAAAATCATCTGTTGATCAATGTAAAAGAAAAAAAGATTATATCCACTATGATTTAATGTATTGTGATTAAACACGAACACCTCAAAGAAACTGAATACTTTTTTAAGGTACTTATATGTTGTACAGGGATAAACATCCAAATTATACCATAGTTTGAAAAAGTGCATTATGATAAGTGATGGGTGAATTTATTCTCCAGGCTTGAATTTGTGGCGAATTCCCACGTTTGCCAACAGCGAATAAATTTGCAAAACTTCCATGAAAATTTGCCAGCAAAAATGCGTTGGCACCCAAAAAACCTGGACGCCGATGTACATTTTTCGGACGCCAGTGCATTTTCACCGGCGAATGTGCGCCGGCATCTAAAAATGGACACCGGTGTCCAAAAATGGACGACGGCATCCAAAAGGAGACGCCAGTCGCAAATTTTTGCAAATTTTTCGCCGTTTCCTGAATTTCACAGGAAATTCGCAAATTTTTCTGCAAAGCGAAACGGGACAAATTCGCCCATCACTAATTATGATGATTAAATCTATTTTTCAATTGGGTTGATGGGGATGAACTACCCACATCCGTTGCCTAAACTGCCCATCATACTATGGAAATTCTCAGTGTTCCTCTCCAATTAAAATAACCAACATATAAAAAGTTTAGTGCTGTCAGAAAAACTGGGAGGTGCTCTGGTGAAACAAAACTTTTGTGCACATGTATTCTGCTGCTGGGAGGTGTCTGCACCAGCTGGATAGCAGCTTCTGGATTCATACCACTTGGTGGTGAGCTACCCAAGTCATGATCCCTTCAGTAGTTCCTGTAAAGCCACCATGAATCCAGAAAACTCACCTTTACACCTACCTGTGTTCAAAAATGGTTAGCTGTTAGCTCTCAGTTCATTGTCCCATAAAGCCCAACCTCTTTCACTGTGCAGTCTATAGCCTTGAATCTTAATGCTATTTAGAACAGGGTTCTTGCTGACAATCTCCTGACACCTTCAAATTACTGACACCTTTCAATTGCTAGCTAACTCCACAAATCCGTTTTAATTCTTTCTCTTCTTTAGCAAGATTACAATTAGGTTTTCACTAAGTTAACAGATGTTTCTATAATTAAATTATAAACTGACACTATGTAGTGAAGAAAATAAGACGCCCAAATACACACAATGAAGAGTGAATAGAATACATCTATCCATCTTGAACCAAGTAACTTGCAGGTTAATGCTTGATAGTCATAACAAGTGTCTGACATTTGGCTTGTAACCAATGGGTATCAATTTCTTCCAGGAAATATTGTTCTAATAAGATAAGTAGGGAAAGTATTTTATGAGTACAAAATATAACCATTATTTGCTCAGCTTAGAAGTCGCACAGATTTTACAGAGAGGAGTTGAATCTGATGAATAGGCCTTAGACACTGTTCTTTGTATACAAGGACAACTATCGCATCAGGTAGACTTATTTCAAGACTACAAACAGAAATAGACACCAATATCATTTATCTCTGAAATAAGGTCATCCATGCAAGTAGAAAAGCTTTGTTGTACAGTGAAGTATAGTCAGAGTGCGTGTAGAGAAATGCTCAAGCAAGGCCTTTACATAACACATATACACATAGAGGTATGGGAGTGTATATATTGTACATGCTTACAGCAGCCTAATTAAACATCCATTTAAAATAAATATAAAAACAGTGGTGGACCTACTAATACAGAGACAGAACTTCTATAGGCAGATTACTACAGACGATTGCCGATTAATTCTACATAATAATGGCTGCCAAATTGGAGTTAACACAAATCAAAAGCAACCTGGCATTCTGTTTACTCTGAAATTGTAAAGTTCTCATTAAGAAATAGCTGTAGTATTAGCCAAGTACTTGGCATGTGGTATTATGCTTTTAATAGGATCAAAGAAGTCCTTAGTGACTTCTTACGTCATTCCTTTCAAAGTGAGGTGCAGTATCCAACAGTTATCATAAATTATATATCAAGGTGAACCAGAAGGACAATGGGTGTTATGGCAAATACATTTCTTCAAGCCTATGTAAATTTTCAATAGATTAAGGGAATGGAAATCCTCCAGCTGGGCTTTGAAGTGTCTGAAACTGCAACAAAGTGCTTGTCAGGTAATTTTTGCACTTAAAACTATTGCAATTTGTTGAATAAGTGCATTTTTTAAATAGCTCACTAAAAATTTGTATACATTGAGAGTTTCATTCTCTCACGCCCAAAGGCTAGAAATATTTTTCTCTCCTTTAACAAATGGCTAATATATATACTGGATATATATGGAAAAGCCAATCACCCATTGCAAGAATTATAGCATTGAGTTCAACAAGACGAAAAAATACATATATCATCAATTAAAAACAAGACATTTTAAATCTGCCACAATAAATGGTTAACTTTGTCTGGATTTAATAAACACATTGTCTAAATGTATCAGCAGAAATCTGGTAAAGCAGTGCTACCATTCTGTATACATGCTTTTAAAGTTTATTGGTGACTGTTAATTATATTTCAGCTAAAACATTTTCCATAAAAAGATTGACAGGCTGTTTGATTACAGATTTTCTCTGTCTGTACACACATTTTGATGACTGCAAATGGGAATATTTTACACTTTTAATTTTACATAATCAACGCTATATACTTCATACTTTGTAAATACTGCTAGTAGTTTGTGTATAGCAGTTCTGGGAAACTAAATAATTTGTTTCTTATTCAAAAATATAATATATTTGGTTATGGGATTAGTCTAAAGATTTGTACAAAGGCAAGACATCGGTAAAAAGATTTTAACTACAGTATCCTATAGGAAATTGTCCCAAAATCATTACCTGTAATGACTTTAAGGATTCACAGATAGGAGCTTATGTGCTGATTAACTTCAAGGTGTTTATTAAACAAAATGTACACAGACCTTTGCAGAAACGGCAGCAAAAACAAGTCCAGGTAAATAGCCTAAATTCCAGGGCAGGCGTCCGACAAACAGATGAGGGACAGGCCAAAGGTTGGGACGGGCAGAGTTCATACAAGGTCAAAAACAGGCTATGGTCAATACTGGGAGATCCAAAAATCAGGAGTACCAGGGAGCAGAGAAGAAACAGAGCAAGGAAACAAGGCAAGATCAAGACAATATTTGCCAGAAGATCAGGAATAGGAAAACAGGATCAAGACCACAATTAGGATATCACAAAGTCACAAGGCTTGGAGTCAGCAGAAGGGCTAATAACCCAGAAGAGGGTGTTGGGGAATCAGGCTTAAATAGCCCTCAAATGAGCAATTTCCCTCAGCTGGATAGAGGGCGTTTACTTTTAGAAACTGACATGGAGGCATCAAAACAAAAAGCATCCAAATTTAGGGTGCCACCACACTGCCTCCTGTGGCTCAAGCAGGAGGAGCAGTGCCTGGAACATAACAGGTCTCTGGTTCGAAACCAGGGAGGTCCTCACAATGACTAATGCATCTAAAACTGAGTTGGAGTGGACTGACTGCCTTGACTATCCTGAGTAATGTGAAAGCAGAGTTGCCAGCTTTTCTTACGTAGTAACTATGGACCAATTTACTTTTACTAATTTTATTCATGGTGGAATGTTTCAGATGAAGTGGGGTTTTATATAATTCATAGGTATTATACAGCTATGGGTAAAATAATTTGTGAACAATGTGTGCAGGGAATGTTAATGAAGTTAATGGGATGGAACTGCAAAATATGTAGGTTTTAAATGAAATATCTAGCTACTCAGAAAGATACCAGATCCAACACAATCCCATACCCCTGAAAAGGAATCCAGAGTTGTCTGTCTCAAGGTACTGTACACAACAGAGTTTGGGAGATGGTGGTAGTGATTAACAATACTGTCATGGGTAAGCATGAAATATATTTGTGGTGACAAAAAGAAGTTGCTTAATAGTTTATGGTGCTTTATAGGAGGAATAAGAATAGACAGACTTGAATGCCTTTAACTAGGTATGGGTGAATTTGACCCGTTTTGTTTCGCCAAAAATTTGCCGCCATCGAAATGCCGCAGACTCCCATTAAAGTCTATGGGCGTGAAAACATTTTTGTCCCACACCCACAAAACCCACACTGCCACTGGAAACCAAATAGCTAATGCCTATCACTGGGAACCAGCTAAAATATATTGTTAAATTTGGTGCAAGCTACTAAGAACAGTTCTACATGAATTCTGTAATTCAATGAGCTTCCATTGAGCTGTGAAAGATTGTGGATACTTTCCAAGCTTCTTATTGGGCAGTGGTCACTATTTTCAGTGGTGCACCATTATTATTAGACAGTCTTGAACCCATTCCACATTTGAAACACAACCATGGGTCCATCATCCCTCCAATTCAAGCACACATACTATACTTACAACTACTTTCCCACCTACTGTTTTCTTAATTTAGAAGTTCAAACTAAATGTACTATATCCTTTGGGGGCTATCTTCAGTGATAAATGGCTGTCCTTATGATTCCATCACAAAATCAAAACAAAATGGAAGACCTTCTTCTGACAAAAGTGATCTTCCATACCTCCCCTCCTGATTTCAATAGCTGAGCCCACAGTCCTGGTTTCATTCTGAAATGTTCTGAGTTTTTAATCTCCTGCACTGATGCCAGAAAAAGATACAGGGGTCATTTATAGAGTTTGTGCAGCAAACATGTATTCCCATGTTGTATACCCATGTTTTTTCCTGAATACTAAAATATTGCACTGCTGTGCCTGTCTTTCCATTTTTGGCAAATTCACATTGCGCACAAATATTCGCAAATGGCTCTCACAAGAGACTGGTATTGCAATCATTGTATGAGATTGTTGTGCACAAAAATAGCATTAACAGGAATCTCAATTTGCAAAACTGTTTTATGAGTAAATTAAATGCAAAGTGAGCGCATTAATATTCACAATTCTGTTTGCACATTAAATACATCACTCTTATCCAGCTTTATAAATATAACCATGTGCAGGGCAAATATGTCCACTATGCGAACCATTCTGCACTGTGCAAAGTTTATAAATGAGCTGCACAATGTTTCTCAAACCTAATTCAATAACAAGCTTTTGGCAGAGGTCCCAGAATACTCAGCACCTGCACTTAGCTACATTTGTAACTAATACGATAAGCAGATCTCATGGGTGAACTGAGACTTGAAGCTTAAATGGCAATTTCACCTTCATTAGCAAAACTGGAATAACACATAAAACATGACCCTAAAACCCCCAGAAATGTGTTCAAACTTTACATAACCTGCCAAAGTTTGTGGGGGGATTATTTATTTGGGAGGAAATTTAAGGGAAGAACGGGTCTTACGCCCTAGAAACAATGGTACTTTCCCTTGCCTGTCGTGCAATTGTTTCTCTAATGTTCTTAAAGGTGATGTCGTACACCATCCACGGAAAGGCACTCCGATAAAAATCCATGGTTTTTATACATGCAATACTACATTTGTGGTTTACGTGATAAAATGCCCATGTGGCCGACTATATGTAGGGCAGACAACTCATGCCATTAAAGATAGAATACGTGAGCACAAATCTGCAGTGAAACTTAAAAAATTAGATCAGGCGGTTTCTAGTCATTTTGCTGAAAAGGGTCATGGGGTCCAGCAATTCAAAATCCAAAACTTCGTCGCGGGGGCGACCGTGCTAAAATGTTACTGAAAACGGAAGCTGAATGGATACGTCGCCTAGAAACGCTGGAACCCCATGGCCTTAATCGCGAATATGACTTGCATCCCATATACCGATAGTATTTTAAGGATTGTTTTTAATAACACTATTATTAGACTTTTTTTTACAAATATTGGTCATTTTTATTGTCTTGCAGATACTGTACTATGAGATTCAAACCTTTATCGTGATGAATACAATTACCAGGAAATAAGTGGACACTTTACCATATATTACAATGTATCTGACAATGTTGCCTTTATGTCTCTTTTTTTGTATCAATTAACTTTGATTGCTCACCCATAGAGGGCGATCTAATGTGCGAGTATAAAACTTTGCAATCTGCAGTAGTTCATTAACTTGACAAAAGGCCACATAGGCCTGAAACGTTGTTCGTTTGAGATCCAAGCCAGAAAATCCAATAAAGGCTTTTTAAGAGTATATACGATTTGGATGGTGCTGTGATTTCGTATTGTATTGCTTATCCGGTTGGAGTGGACAACCTCGCACGTGCACCAGTTCGATAAATTTGTGGTTTGGGTGAGTGCTGACCAATTGTTCCAGGGATTATTTACTAAACTCAAATGCAAAAATCACGCATTTTTCAAAATGTATTAAACCCTGAGGATGGCAGGTCTGAATCTGAAAATCCGGCATCTCAGACCTGTCAAGGTTGCATATAAGTCAATGGGAGAAGTCCCAATGATTTTTTGATGTGGGTTTCTTGCACTACCCCAAAGTTTTTGGGTAAAAATTCAGAAAAAATTGTGAAATTCGTGAAAATCAAATGAAAAAATCTGGAAAAACTTGAAAATCAGATTTTTTTTTACAGCATAGTAGATTTTCCGGAAAATATAATAATAAATAAGCGTAAAAAACCTGAGCGGATTTGATCGGAGTTTGTAGCAGAAAATATTGAGATAAATTCGGACTTTGATAAATAACCCCCTTAATGCATGAGCAGAGCTCTGACTTTTTTCTTTTTCCTCCCTAAAAGTGGTTTGAAATTTAATCTATCAGGGGGTTGGCACTCTGAGGAGGCAGTTTCACTTGAAAAGACACCACAAATGCACACACTGCTGTTTGACTCTTTGTCGGAATCTTTGTAAATGGTATATTGCCTCCCAAGAACTCTCTCTCTCTCGCTCTCAAAGCTTGCACTCTGCCATACTGGTCATCCAGGATCCACTACCTACTTTGTCTTCCAAATTTCCATTCACATCCCTACCCCATTGTATCAAAGAAAGAAAGGGAAGAGTCACCTCTTCCTTTATTGACAGTTTCTCTTCCTAGTCAGAAGTAAGGTGGGTTTTTAGTATATAATTAATATTAAGAAATATCTTTTGTACACTGGTATTCATCTGAATAAGTTTGAGTACCACTGCTAATATTTTAATGGTTTGTATGTGGTTGCCATTTTATATGTGTGACAAGTAGAGATTCTGTTTTAGTCATGCCCAGAGTGTTGCACAAAGGACGTTTCTAGATCCGATCACCTGTACCCTTTGTATACAGCCTTTTGCCTTTGTTTTGTCATGTTTGGTGGTTATGGAAGGATCACCAATCAGTTGTGTTTGATATATAATATCACTAGAATATTGAATATACTACCTAGCTGTTTATTGTCATAATTAGCCTTTCTTTATACAGCCCTGGCATATTCCTATGTGCTTTATAAAGCTTATAAATCATTCACATCAGTAGCCTTCATCAATATAGCTTGCAACTCAAGGTCCCTATGATTTATGCTGTGATTAATTTATCAGGAGAAATTAACTTTGCTGTTTTTGGAGTGTGGGAGGAAACCCATGTAAGCATGGGAAGAATGTACAAACTTCTTGAAGGTACTGCCCTAGTAGGAATTGATACAGCATATGCATTGTTGCTTATAAATATATACAATATAAAAGAGGCCCAGTGCAAAGGTGTATGTTGAGAATGAGTCAGTGTAAAGATGCCCAATTCATTACATTTCTGTAGGTAGTAAGATGCCTTACTTATGTGAACCACAGAGTGTTATGCTGCTGGGAAAACCTCAGCTCTAACAGGGTTGCATTTTGTACTTTATTTACCTGTTCATTCTTACTGAGGAGAATTAATATTGTATCCTATTTTGAATAATGCTTTGGAACGTGTGTACCTTAATAGGTTTAACATAGTTATTCTTTCTGGTATAGTTTACAATATTTCCATGCAGTAAAATAATTGTGTTTGGAGTCTGTATATGTTTATTCTGGCTTTAGGGCAGAGACACACGTTCAGATTCAGAGAGATTAGTTGCCAGGCGACAAATCTCCTCTTCTTCGGAGGGGGGGGGGGTGACTAATCTCCCTGAACTGCCTCCCGTGCTTTTCTGATGGCTAGATTGTAAATCGCCGGCGGGATGGCACTCATTTTTCGAAGTCACCCAAAATTGCCTGACGAGGAAACTTCAGAAAACAAAGCGCTCTGAGTGCCATCCCTGCCGGCGATTTAAATTCAAGCCGACTGGAAGTCAGGGGAGGCAGGTCGGGGAGATAAGTCGCCCCGAAGAAAAGGTGGTTTGTTGCTGGGCGACTAATCTCCCCGAATCTGAGCGTGTGTTTCTGTCCTTAATCTATTTTTACACAATGACATCTCTCCAACCACCAGTGCATTACCAAGAAAACATTTTTATGTTCATTTAATCAATTCATTAAGGAATTATGGAGTGCAGCTTTGGTGCTGTGTTAACAGACTTTAACCTGACTGGCCAAAATAATGAAAATTACAAAATAATTAGGTTGTATCTCACTTGCAGAATGCTGTGGGATGTGCTGCATGTCTGGCATGTCACATTTGGCATGTCAGTAGAAGAAATGTATGTACCTTAATACAGCAGAAGTGTACATGAAAGCCTTTGTATTTGTATTTTATGCCCCAAAACAGTCAACTTAACTGACTTCCATTAAAGCACCAAAAGAATGGCACAGTACAGGTTATATTAACATTTTTTTGTATTTGATGGAACAATAACAGAATCAAGATGTTATGTAAAAAGGTCCTTTAGACAAATGCAAATGTCTTGGAAAAGGCTGGCGTTTTCAGCATTATTTCTGCACATCCATACCACTATTCTCCTACATCATAGATCTTCATGTTAAAAGATTCCCTGGCAGTTAGTTTTTCTCTCCTAATACTTCTTTCTTCGGTGGATTAGGAAGCTAATAACAAGGACTTAAGTCTTTATTTATATTCAGCATGCTTCTTCTATTCCCATGCTCTGTACCAGTATTTCTTTTGTAATATTCCTCAGTTCATTAATAAAGTATTGCAGCTAACTCTGGATCATTCCACACTACTGAGCTACTGTAAAATACGCAGACAAAATAGACATATTTAACTGTGGCTTTATTATATTTTGAAGTCGCTTAATTTGTCACAGATAATATATTTTCACCATGTAGCTATTTCAATAGATCAACTGAAAAAATGGCAAACAGACTTTTATGTCATAATCTCTATAATTTAATTTATTAAATGTAGAAGCTTGAATCTATTGCTGAAACGCTTCAGATACTGCAACGTTGTAGGAAGAAGAAACATCCAGGCCAAGGGTTCAAAGCTGCTGTCACATTTCTGATTTATTGCCCTTTGCATGCCTCCTGAACGTTACCCTACAAAATTTCTATACACAATACTTCATTTTAGCTCATGTCACATCTTCTGGAATTATTTTGAACTTTTGGGGGGTTATTTACTAAAATTCAAAAATTTATTTTTTCTTAAAACCATTTTGATCAAACTCCCATCCACATTTTTACTGTATTTATCAATAAATGAACTCAAAAATCTGGTGTAGGAAAAGACTCAATAAAACCATTAAAAAATCCGAATGGTATGATTTTTTTCGGTTTTGACACCCAAAAACTTAGCTCATTAAACCCAGCTCAGATCATTGGATCTTCCAATTTTAAACAGTACATTTGTACATTAGTACTTTTTTATTCTAACTTTTAGCAGTATCAGGGTTTAAAGGACCTGGCCTATGGATTCCCTGTCTACGGCAGTCGATGTGCCTATTCGCTGTGCTCAGGGTTTAAAGGAACTGTTCAGTGTAAAAATAAAAAACTGGATACATAGATAGGCTTTGTAAAATTAAAAAATTTTTATAAAATAGTTAGTTAGCCAAACATGTCATCTATAAAGGCTGGAGTGACTGGTTGTCTAAATAACAGAACACTGCCTGCTTTTCAGCTCTTTAACTCTGAGTAAGTCAGCAACTTGAAAAAATGTTTATAATATGGGACATAACTGTTCTCTGAGTTTGCAATTGATCCTTAGAATGCTGTTTAGGTTCAAAAGCAACAATTATGACCCATGTGGCTCCTCAAGACCAATAAGTGGAAACCAAGAGAGCTGCAAAGGAGGAAGTAGTGTTCTGGCTATTATGACATCCAGTCACTACAGCCTTTATAGGTTACATTGTTGGCTAACTAACTAACTATATTGAAAATATTTTTATATTGCACAACTTATCTATTTACCCAGTTTTATAATGAACAATTCCTTTAATAAATTACTCAAATTTGAGGGTTTTTTTCTACGAAAAAATTGTGTTTTCTCCTTTAAAACTCCAACCAGAAAAAAATCTGATTTTAATAAATAACCCCCTAATAGTACACCTACTAATAATAACATAGGCTACATCTTTTTATGCCTCTATTCAATGACGACAGTTTGTCAACAGCATTATCATTTTAGCTTTGGTAATGCAAATGCATAATTGGTGATAAGAATTAATGCAGGTAATTGACTATGATAAACATTATCCCTTTTGATTTTACAATAGTCATTAGAGGCATGAATATGAAATTAATAGCTTTGCTGCCCTCTATTATCAGCGCTATATAAATAAATGATGATGATGATGAATACATTATGCCTGCCTAAGGAATGCTTAGAAATTCTGGTTTGTGAGTAATTTATATTTACCATTGTTAGGTGCATATTTTCCAGTGATTGATGGTTTTCCTGCTGGTTAAATTTTTTTTACTTTGTGAAAAATCTGAAAAAGGGCCCATTTATCAAAGGTTGAATTTTAGTGGTTTTACAGTTTTTTTGAAACCACTATTAAACTGTATTTTTCTAAAATCAGGAATGCCATGAAAGTTATTAAAAGTACAAATGAGAAAAAACACTGGACAATGTGCTAAAAAATATAAAAATCTAATTTTTTTTTTAGGTTTTCGGACAATTGCTAGCGGAAAAAAACATCAGCGCAGCTCCCATTGACTTCTATAGGACCTTGACAGCTTTTACCTGGCAAATTTTTGTATTCAAGTTTTTTCATCGTTTTAACACTAAGGGGCAGATTTATCAAGAGTCGAATTTCGAAGTAAAAAATACTTCGAAATTCGACCATCGAATTAAAATACTTTGAATTTGAATATCAAATTCAAACTTTTTTCATCAAATTTGTGTATTCTGCGGTCGAAGTTAAATCTTTCGATCGAACAATTAAATACTTCAAATTGAACGATTTTAACGTATGATCGAATGATTTTACTTAGACTTCAAAAAACTTAAAGTATTGAAGTTGAAGTTTTTTTTTAAGAGACAGTACTTTGATTATCGAATGGTCGAATATTCAAACTATTTTACTTAGAACCGAAGTCGAACTCGTAGTATCCTATTAGATGGTCGAAGTATTCAAAAATTACTTTGAATTTCGATTTTCTTACTTCGAAAATTCCCTCAAATTCACTTCGACCCTTGATAAATCTGCCCCTAAGGGGCAGATTTATCAAGGGTCGAATTTCGAAGTTAAAAAACTTAGAAATTCGACCATCCAATAGACGAAATTCGATAGTCGGCATTTTCTTTTTGAATTTCTTTTGCCGTTTTCGGTCGAAGTAAAATCGTTCGACCGTTCACTGAAATCTTCTAAATCTTCGATTTGAACAATCTCAACAAACAGTCGAACGATTTTCTAAAAAAAAAAATACTTTGACTTTTTAAAACGTAGCCAAATTTTGCCTATAGGTTCTAGGAGGTCCCCATAGGCTAACATAGCAATTCGGCAGATTTAAGGTGGTGAAGTGTCGAAGTCGAGGTTTTATAAAGAGACAGTACCTCCATTTTCGAATGGTTGAATATTCAAAGTATTTTCAATTAGAATCAACGTTGAATTTGGCCTATTCGATGGTCGAAGTACCCAAAAAATACTTCGAAGTTTTTTAATTCAAAAATTCACTTTGACCCGTAGTAAATGTACCCCTAACTGTATGTTAGCCATTGCTGTAACTTTTCTTTTCTTTTTTTTTTTTTGTTTTTAGATTACCTATAACAAATGCATTTTTTTTAAATGTTACCATTGGGTTTCTAACCATTATTTGGTTGTTCTGAGATAAGGAGAGCCATTTATAATTTGTAGAAATTGTAAGCAAAAAGATTTTTTAGCAGACCCAGGTGTAAAGAAAAATGTTCCCCTTTGAAAACCTACAGTAAAGTTGTGCTTGGCAAGCTAAACTCTTGCTTTTATAAATGTCTGTTTTCTATTTAAAAGTGTTTAAAATGCTAGTAGATACTTACAATTGTACCACATCTTAAGGAATTTACTTCTAGAACAATAAAAACAAAGGTATGTATATGTATTTTTAATTCTAAGTTTATAACTCAGCATTTATGTAATTCTCGTCGATATTTCAACCCCCGTTCTTTCGTAAAAGCTGTTTTAGAAATAGTTTTTACTTACTCATACTGAAACTAATTTCCTTTCTTATTGATTTATTTAATCAATATACTCTAGTAGCAGATTTAGCTGAAACAGAGCTATGAAGAGAAGCTTCCTGAACTGTTTTATACATTGCTATATATGCCGTACAGTACACTCAGCAAAACAGCATAGTAAAATCAAGCATACATGTAATGCAGTAAAAAAAAATTTTAAAAAAAGGAAAAGGGGTTTATATATATGAGGCATAAATAGAAAGATACTTAGTTAGCAAATTGTGGATATGATATACTGTATGTGGAGGCTTACTGTGGAGGATTAGAGTTAATCGTCAAAAGAAACGATTAACTATAATCTAATCTAATTACCATACTGGGTCTTCAGTAAATTTACAATTTAGCCCCTTTTGAGCCTCATCACAAGGAAACAATTTTGACATGCATAAATATTGAGATAACCGATATATCGCAAATCTCTGGACCATCACACCACCTTTATTGACTTAATACATTGCAAAGCCTGTTTCATTTTGGGGGCTAGTCCCTTTGTCAACAAACAAATGGAATCAACACAATATATGTTGTTCTTATTGCTGATGATCAATGTGGACACTATAGATATTATTTAGGCAGATCTGCCCTTAAGTGCATTGTATAACATATATAACATCGTTGGCTTATGCAATTTATATGTAACATGCATTTTACTCCCGTTTGATTTGTATAAATCAGATGGAGAGGTCAAGCATTCCAAGGAGAGGGATCCCTCCTCCCACATGCAGCACCTTTCTGTTTTTAATTTGGTTTTAACAAACATAAACATATGATTGGAGCTTAAGTCCCAACTTTGGTACATGTATATACTAATTGATTTGTTGGTGGATACTCTATTTCTTATAGCTCTTGAATATAACAATGATATTTTTTGCTTGATTTTGTTTTTGGGTAATTTTGTGGTTTTTACACTTAATAAATTTAGAGCGTTTCAAAAAATTTAAGAAAACTACAATTTTTTTGAGATTCATGGAAAAAAATCGTGATTCATTTGTTAATAAATGGGCCCCTTAGACTTTTGATACAATACCACACTGAAGGTTAATTGTTAAATTAAGGAATATTGGCCTGGATCATGGTATTTGGATAGAGATCTGGCTGGATAGATTACAAAGAATGGTGATAAATAGTAATGACTGAAACATTTGTGAAATAGTGAAAAAAATATGAAACAAATTCAAGTCAATAGGCGGCAAAATTGAGAATATTTTTTTACAGGCACAACTTTTTTTTCTCAATCTAGATGCATTAAAGTCAGTTTTTTTTTCATTTTGTCCAAATGGATTAAAGTTAATGGAACAGTCATTCAAAGGAGAGAAAAGGCTCAAGTTACACAGCAGATATGTGCTGTAGAACATGATATTATCTGTTCCATTATTTATCCCCTGCCATATAGCCTTTTTTCCATTTCCGCCATTGCTACTCAGCAGCACTATAGTAGTGTTTCTGAAGCAAACAGATCAGTTTTACTAGTGCATGGCAGCACTACATCATATGTTCATTACTTTAAAACACTAATTTTTTGGTGTTACTGATTTAAAAAGAAATATTAATTTAAAAAAGACACATATTTTTAATCTGCCTTTGAAAGGAATATGGCTGTTTTGGAAATTAAATCATTACAATCTAAATGGAGAACTTTCCCTTACTTACCTTTTTTGTTTTAAACAAGCTATTGGGTTTATACCTTAGTATATACCCTAGTGAGGTAGTCCAATATCTCCTGACATCCATAACTGACTCACAAAGAAATTGCTAACCGTAATCAATGAGAATATAATTGAGAATTGAACAACACAGAAAAACTTGTTAGATACTACATGATTCAAACAGGATACATGAAATATTGATGGAAACCATATGAGAAGGTTGAAATGTAGTATTTTTCAACACTTTATAAGATTTACAATAAATGGAGATTAGGAAACCAGGGTATACAACATACTGTATATGTAAGATCAAGGGCAACTTTTTCCCAAATGAGTGATTTGTTTTCTGTGTAGATTTAGACCATTATTCACTAAAGTTTTGTGATTCCTGCAAAGACTAATGTAATTCTGTGTTCTATTTTTACTTTTGTGCTTTAATGTTGACTACATAAACAAAGTCACCTTGGCTCAAGCACTGTAAAGTGTAAGTGCCACTTCGTGAGTGGAAATGGTTAATTATTTGGATGGCACATGGCCAAAGTAAACATTCAGCTTTCAAATACTCAACTGAAAACGATTTGCATAAACATAAAAAAGTTGCATTTCACAATAAAATATTCTTCATTAGAAAGCTATTACATGTGAATTTTAATTGGACATTTTAAGGCCCCACTAAACTGTATTGTTTTGACACAAATATGAAAACTTCTCCAGTAAGTAAGTTTTATTACATATACTGTGCACTGGTGCAACATTTGTAATCATTGATACAATAGTTTTATCAGAATTGCACAAAGTGAAAACTGTTTGCACAACAGAACCAATTAGTGCTTTGTGCATATTTTCTGTTAACTCCCTTTATCACATTATCTCCTGGGGGTGGGGTAAATGTCTTATATGGGGGCATGTTTACTAACATTGGAGATAAATATCTGGAGAGATTTCTGGAGATGTTGCCCATGGCAACCAATCAGCAATTAGATTTAAACAGCCAGCAAAGATCTGATTGGTTGCTATGGGCAACATCTCCAGAAATCTCTCCAAATATTTATCTCCAATGTTAGTAAACATGCCCCATGGTCTTAAGTCTGTTTCTTGTCTGGTAACCAATTGCAAGCAGTCAGCTGGCAGCATTTACTGGTCAGCTGGGTTACATGATGTAGGCAAATTTAAGACACTGGTGCAGGCTCATTAAATCTCTGGGTTATATGCAACATCAGTACTCTTTTGAGTGTCACGAAAATTACCTTTAAAGGCCCACTGACACCAATGGTTGCTACTAGTTTATTTGCCTCTTTGCTGCTGGTCTCTCTGTGGTAGGTGCTCATTTTACTTATAATTTCATATTCTTATCTTAAGTACTGAAAATTGTTCCATCATGACCCTTTTTGCCAGCTGCCTTTTATAAGTAATACAAATACCTGTTCATAGAGTTCAAAGCTGGAGTGTTCCCAACTAATTGCAGTACACAGGAATTTGATTCTTTTACTGGCAGTGGAGAAAGCCTGCACTTATACCATTATCTCCTTGCCAGTGTTTAATGCCCTGCTGCTTTCTCTGAATCTGGATTGTAAGGGGATTATGCAATAAAAAAGTGCAAAAGTGTACTACACCTAAAGCACCAATTAGTAGGTAGCATTTATTGGCCAGTTAACATCTTATTGGTTGCAATGGGTTACTAACATGTGCAAACTTAGTGCCCTTGTGGGTTTTTTTGCCTTGTTGTGATGGGCAAATTTTTCCCTTCGCCACGAATTTTGCAAATTTCCCATGAAACTGGTGAAAAATTCACAAAAAGGCGATTTTGACACCTGCGACAATTCGCCGGCGTCTAATTTTCGCATCAAATTTGCTAATTTATTTGCCAGTGGCAAGGCAGGCAAATTTGCTGTGAATTTGCGCCTGCCGAATAAATTCGCCCATCACTACTTAACCCTTCATGTGCATTCAGCAAAATTGTTCTTGTTTACCAAACACCTGTCCTGCCTGTTTTCCAGTTCAGCTTCCTTTTTAGTCCTCACTTCATACCCTTAGTGAGGCAAGGAGCACCTGTTAGTTACAGTATTTGTGGCCCGTGGATTCCAGACATCACCCCTGGTTTCTAACAATAAGTAAATAATTATAATTGAAGTGAGACATCATTTTTTCTATGAATCTGTGAGTACCATAGCAACAAAATACTGCTTTTCAGGAGCTGTGACAATATGTAATTTGTAGAAATATGTGATGATTCAAAATCAAGGGCTTAATAATTCAACAAAAAACAGAGAAGAACAGGGACAATGTTAAAAGAAAAGAAACATAAGTCTTTGAAAGATTTGGGTAAAAAGTGTGTAATAGACCAACCTTTTAATATCAGCCAAACGTTTCAGACAATTCTTGATGCTTCTATTTTGGCACCCCGTAGCATTGACCGCAGATTGAATGTCTGTTTTGTGAGCCAAGGAGGTTCGCTGTAATTCAGTCATTTATACCCACAATTCCTGAAATCACAGCTTCTTTTTTTGTTTTTTAGAGCAAGCAATACGTAATTTAATTAGTAGGAAGTAGTAGTGGTAGGAATGCCTATTTTGGATAGCTGGAATAACACAAATGATTTAAGGATGGTTTAATTTTTAAAAGGTTAGATTGCACTGTGACTTTTCTTCTGTTTTGTGAATTAGGGATATGTTACCATTATAAAAAAGTGAGGTATGGGATCCATTATCCAGAAAGCTCAGAATTACAGAAGTGTCCATTTCCTTTTAGACTCCATTTTAATAAAATAATTCACATTTTTTTATTTTAATTCTTTATTCTCTGTAAAAATGAAGTAGTAGCTTTAACTTGATCCTAACTAAGATAATTAATCCTTATCCAAAACAATCCTATTGGGTTTATTTAATACTTAAAGGGATACTGTCATGCGAAAAAAAAATGCTCCAGCAGAATTCTGCACTGAAATTCATTTCTCAAAAGAACAAACAGATTTATTTATATTCAATTTTGAAATCTGACATGGGGCTAGACATTTTGCCAATTTCCCAGCTGCCCCCAGTCATGTGACTTGTGCTCTGATAAACTTCATCACTCTTTACTGCTGTACTGCAAGTTGGAGTGATATCACCCCCTCCCTTCCCCCCCCAGCAGCCAAACAAAAGAACAATGGGATCTAAGAACAACACTCAATAGTAAAAACCCCACTGAGACACATTCAGTTACATTGAGAAGGAAAAACAGCAGCCTGTCAGAAAGCATTTCTCTCCTAAAGTGCAGGCATAAGTCACATGACCAGGGGCAGCTGGGAAATTGACAAAATGTCTAGCCCCATGTCAGATTTCAAAATTGAATATAAAAAAATCTGTTTGCTCTTTTGAGAAATGGATTTCAGTGCAGAATTCTGCTGGAGTAGCACTATTAACTGATGCGTTTTGAAAAAAACATGTTTTCTGATGACAGAATAAAATTAATCCTTATTGGAAGTATAACCAACCTATTGGGTTTATTTGATATTTAAATGATTTTCTAGTAGACTTAAGGTATGACGATCTAAATTACAGAAATATTGGTTATCTGGAAAACCCCAGGTCCTGAGTATTCTGGATAACAGGTCCCATACCTGTACAATGAATATACTCCCACAATTATAAAATGCATCCCAAAGGTGATATACGAAAGCTGCACATTTTAATTACAGGTATTTCATTAATTAAATATGTGGTCATTTAAAAGAAGTATAGATTTGCAGCTGTAAAATGTGCAGGTTCTTTTAGTAGCTGAGCTTGAATCAAAAATCTGTACTTTGAAGTGCCCTTAATTGCTAGTTTCTGCATATTTAACTAGAGCTTTAATTTCATTTTGGTGAATGTTGTGGAGGCATTTTTATCCAGCAAACGCCCAACTCATCTTGGTGAAATGTTCTTCTGGAAAACTGGTTCAGCCAATGTGATGGTTTGCCATTTAAATGCATTCTGTTAAATTATATCAAATTAGTGAGATGCTCGAGAAAATACATTCCGAACCCAATCCCTCTCAACCCTAACCTTACCTGTGCTGCAGCTATGTTTATAGAGTACCTAATGGTGTTATTTCACTATATAGAACTTATTGCACCAGCCTTCAGCATCTCAGAAGTGTCATTGATCCAGGACTTGAAACTTGTCACAGGGGGTCTCCATCTTGGAAAGTGTCAGTGGGCTCTGAGCAGCTGTTAAGAATCTTATTTTCAGGGTTTTGCAAATTATCAAGCAGAAAATGAGATTGGCCTGCAATATAAGCTGATGCTAGAAGGCTGATATACATTCTGATGCTATTTGCACTGGTTTCTCTGCTGTCATGTAGTAATTATCTGTATTAATTACTAATCAGCCTTATATTCTGATATTTATATTCTATGGGTTCTGTTTATTTTGAGTTGGCCCCTACGCTCAATAACTTCAGTCAAGCTTTAGTTCTCCTTTAAGGCTTTTACTATTTTATTTTTTCCTAACTTGTTTTCCCAAAACGGTCATTTTGAGCTAAAAAGTGCCACAAGTTTTTGGATCTTGGACTATGTCTCGCTGGATTAGGACTAAAGGTGGCCATACACGGGCCGATAAAAGCTGCCAACAGACCGAGTCGGCAGCTTATTGGCCCGTGTATGGGGCCCCCTGACGAGCTTCCCGATCGAGATCTGGCCGAAAGTCGGCCAGATCTCTATCAGATGGGACTAAAAATCCCGTAGGATCGCGGCCGCATCTGTTCGTTGATGCAGTCCTGCGATCTGACCACCCATTAGGCATCGTTAGGATCTGATTGTTGGGCCCTAGGGCCCACGATTGGATCAGCCCGATATTGCCCACCTCAAGGTGGGCATATCGGAGGGAGATCCGCTCATTTGGCGACATCGCCACCTTTACACTGATTTGGGACTCAAATTTCTTTTAGTGAATTAAGCTCTGTTTATAGGCCTGCACCCATCCTGCCCCTTTTGTGATGTCAGAGATGGGCCTATGAATAAAGCTGCAGCAACGGGTCAGGTGCAGATTGTATCCAGTTAGGGGCAGGCATATGCCTATAAATAGAGGCTGCTGCTGATGTCAGAAACCTGCAGTGTAAGGTCCGCAACTCTGCAATCTTCTACTGAAGTTGGCCCAACTCTGCCCAACCTGTAGGTAACCCACAGGACCCCCAGGTATAAGCCCAGCCCACACACTACAACACAAGATCAATTTGTGCTTTGCCATGAACAATGCAGAATGCTGCACAAAATATGTGTTAATTGTTTGAACATTTTGGTTTGATAAATAAATTGGGAAGTTGCATGACATTAATGATTGAATATAATAGATCTTCATCCCAACTCAGCTAGATCAATGACAATGCATACAAATTCACTTTCTGAGACATTTTTACGATATGAAAATGTATTTGATTGATAAAATGCAGATAAAATGCTGATTCCTCGACTTTTCCTTTTCCAGATCCTATGAATATGAATTTAAATTAAAGCACACAGAACCGGCTCTAAAAGATATGGGGGTCAGGTACATAACATAAGTTATATTATTCTGATTTGTTATTTTTCTCCAGTGCTTTGCTCGCTAATTTCCTCCAGCAATTTATTACTGTCTGCTGTCATTGAGGAATAATGAACAGTCAATTTGGGGATTTAAACTCTGACTGCAGTGACTGCCTGTTGATAAAAGCTGCATGATGTGACCGGAACTGATTAGGATGAACCAGCTGACATCTCAATAAGAGACCCCAAGTAGAACAAGACTTTAAATCTGCCATACTACAGTCTTTTACACAAGAAGCGAACTATGAGGGCAGCTGATTAATATTACAGGTAATGTCTCATCTTTGAAAATGGCTTTTATTGTTTAAAATTGGCTCAAGTTACCTTTTTACTGGGTGATCATATTAATCTGTAATGCAGCATTTGCTACCCATACATAAAAAAGGTAACATAATAAAACTGATTTCTGGATAATAAAAGTTTAATGAGAGTTAATTTAGTCCAATGCATCAGGCAGCAAGTACATTCGGGCTGTAAAAAAAACAGCAATTGAAGGTATAATCAGTATTTTTTGAACAGCATTTTCTATTCTAGAAGATGTTATGCCAAATATTAAAACCCAGTTTAGGAACAGCATACCTGGAGATCAGATGGGGATATGTGGTGTTTCTGATTGCTGTTTTTGTACACAATTTTAAAATTTGGCCCCAAAATGTGACTCCTGGAAGTAGCACCTACACAAGGAAAGTAATAATTATAGTGCACTCATGTACTTTGCCCCTTGTCCTTATGGAGAAAAGTGGAAGTGACTAGTGTTTTGGCACAGGCTGTAAGTATAGAGGCATATGCAGTCAAATACCTTTTCTAACAGCTTTTGAAATATGTGCAATTTTGCTTTGCTCTCTTTGTCCATAAATGAAACCCAATAGCATTTCAGAGTCACTGCTGATGTAGCAGACTTAGTGCTGCCCCATTCACCTCTTTATGCATGTTTGGACCAGGGCAAGTGGACATGATATATAATATAGAGAGTGTATTTGGGCTCTCTACTCTAAAAGAGATTAATAAAATAATTGATTTAGAAAGCATACCTTTGGCTTGTAAAGTTGGGAGACAAGCCTCTTAACAGAATGGTGTTAAGGACCCCCAAGTAATATGTATATTTATACTAATATACTGTATGTGATTTGTAAAACTGCCAACAATTCTACCGTAGATGAACAAATCAAAATTCATAGAATACTAGCTCACACACTGAACTTAACATCATGTAGCATCTGCTAGTTTTATTCAACGGGCATACAAAAATGTGAAATTTCTACTAACAAGTAGTAATGAAAGAGCAGGTAACATTTACTGATCTTTTAGTTTAGAAGGAAAAATATGAATTGATTGCAATGGGTTAGTCAATATTGGAACAAACGTTGTCTGTTATTGCACAACTTTTTGTATTTGGTCTCTACAGTAAAACATGTAGGGCTTTTTAAAAATCAGATTATTATTCTTAATGTTTTGGCACATTTTACTGCAAATGTGGGTTTCAATAGCACAGCAAACTAAACAAAGGAAGGTAAGCAGGATAGAGGGAAAGGGAGTGCAATCATGCAAGGTGTCTTATTATTACATTGGCCTGCCACAAGAGAAACTTAAGTGATGCAAAAAATGTAATTGTCTGCATTATTTTTTATTCTCACCAAATGGAATAAGATCACGTTTTCTTTTAAGAGTTGTAAAATACAGTGTCAGATGTTGCTCTGAATAAAAATACCATATTATTGTTTTACCTCTATTTGCCATTGACTGAGACCCTAATCCCTACATGATTTCCTATGGCTTCTAGTACAGCCACTGGCTTAAACTATGAATATGCTGTTTAGCTTTCGCTAAATCTCTCCTGCTTTGCTTGTACACCACAAGCTATGCTTGTACTGTACATCAAATCTGAGCCATGATGTGAAGATAAATGCAAATATGCATATTTAATCCTTATCGCATAAATCTGTGATGCACAGATGAAAGGAAAGTAGAAAGGTTGCTTTGTAATTATTTGTCTGTATACTCTTTCCAGGTTTTTAAAGCAGCATAAAGCCTTGTGAAAACAGAAGGTATTAACTTGTCTTATGCCATATACATACCACTGCCTTAATACCAAAATTACATGCAAACCTCTCCTTTTTGTCTCTTTGGCCAACTAAGCATCTACGGCCGCTGGTTTTATGGCACAGATACAGCCTAATAGCTCAGAGCCATATATCCCAACTTGCAGCCTGTTTCAGTCTTGTTATATCTCATCAGTGCAAGATATTGGAAAATGGCTTCTGAGGGGGGTAGGACTTGTAGAGTAGCAAAGCAGAGATCTTAGCCTGGTTAGGGTGAGACATAAAAGGATGCATAGATGACATAATGCCTTATGTGAGAGTTAAACTTTCATTTTTGGTATTAAGGCAATGCTATGCATATGGCAAAAGACAAGTACATACCTTCTGTTTTCACAAGGCTTTACCTTGCATGTCTTAGCCCATCTCACACTAACCAGGCTAGGTTCTCTGCTTTGTTACTCACAGGTTCTTAAAAGAATTGTGCTGCACTACTATTAACTTTTTTCCCATGCTTAGTTCTTATGATTTTTGTGTCATTTACTGCATGTCACTTACAGTATGTCACGGCTTCAATTTTCATCTTATGTTACACATCCTCAGTGGACCACTTGGTTTGCTATATAAATGTTAAATATTTTTTGAGTAGAATATATTAGTCCTTATAGTAATCTGTCATTTTATGGATTTGTTTGCTTGTTAGACTACAGGTTGTGCTCTAATACATCATGTTAATGTACTTAATGTTTTTCAATCAGTCATGGCAAATTAGCTGTCCTTGCTGTTCTATAGTCAAGGACAGTTCATTTAGTTACAGTAGGGTATTGCCCAGGTTTCATTTTCAAAATAATCAGAGTAAAGCTACATATTTTGGAGAGATTGATTATAATCATTAAAAATGCGAGTTTACAGTATTCTTTCCAGCTTTCTCCATGAAAAGTTACAAAATAAAATTCAATTTAGTATTAACCGTTAATCGGTGCAGACCTAGAATAAAATATATTAAATGATCTCTATCCTTCAGTAAAACTGCCCCACTGAGTCCATTCATGAAGATTCCACCAATGGGAATTCTACTTACCACTGTACAGTAAGTCATCTTAGTGTTGTTAAACATACACTTCGCATGGTATGCTGTAAACAAAGAAGAGGGAATAATGCTCTCATAGTTATTCAGTGCTACAAAAATTGAGTTCTTCTTACCTATTGCAGGCATAAAGAGTATTACGCCATGCTTTTACAACTGATTCTTCTGTATTTAGTTTCTGCTGCATTCTAAGTAGGATGGAGGGTGAGAGGTGATGGTACAAGGGGGGCATTTACTGGCATTTATATATCGAAATATAATGAAGCCATTGAGGTGTGTAGTTCTGAGTGTGTTAATCAGAATTTCAGCTCTTAAAGTTACCTTTTTTTGCCACCCCTGGTAAGTTGCGGGCTGCTGCCCCCTAAGGCGAATTTCTCAACTCGATTCATGATAGCAGCACCCCTGACAGTGTAAAAAACTGTTAGTGTACTCAAGGAATCCTGAAGTTTCCCTTTTTTGCCGATTCCCAGTAGACCCGTTCCCCTTCGAGTGTAATGCACAATTTTCTTTGGTTTATCAGGAATCAGCGCTGCCACATCTTAAGGAAACACATAGTATGATACTATATGGTGAAGTATGTTTACACTCTTTTTTTAGTTTAGTTTGCCCACTTTTCAAATTTTCAATAACACAGGTCTTTTAATACGCTGCTCGTGTGTCATACAGATGTATTAAAGCTTAAAAACCTTGTGTAGTTCAATACACGTTTAGTATAGTGATAAGCCCTTTGAGGTATACTAACACAATTGTGAGTGTATTTTTAAATATATATTTTTCAAATTAAAAGGTTTTATGCTATGTACTGCTCCTTTTTAAAGTATTGTGAGATTGGAAGTGCTGGCTAGGTCCAAAGATACCTAGTAGATGCATCAAATTTCACTTCCTCAAACCTCTTGACACATGAAATACATTAAGAAAAAAGATACTTCATATTTTTTTATGATGGAAAATACTAACCGTTTCCTTATTGAAAAACACACACTATAATCTTGGATAACAGCTTGCAAAGTCAAATGTCCTGAGTGGTATATAATTTAAGGATAAAATAAACGTAAATTAAAAGAACAGGATAATGATAAGTTTAATGAAAAACTTTTGATTGTAGTTGTAGTTTAGCTAATTGTATTATGCAGTTTTTTTTATGATTCCTTTTGTTTAAAAATACAAAATGACAGTGATTACTGGTATGTAATGAAGGGCCTTAAAATAGGCCAATTCCCCCTTGTATTCAAAGGTCGGAGGGTTAAGGTGTGTTAAGGAGTGATGTTTCTGAATATTTATCATTTGTCGGCCAGGAAGATAAATAATAGGCTATTACTATTAAAACCTAGACTAACATCCTCCCCAATCCACAAATATGGAACAAGTGGTTTAGGATATTAATATGATTTTTTGAAAGGGATTCTGTCATGGGAAAACATGTATTTTTTTTTTTTTTTTACAAAATACATCACTTAACAGCACTCCACCAGCAGAATGCTGTATTGAAATTCTTTTTTTTTTTCAATATTTAATTTTGAAACCTGTCATGTGGCTAGACGTGTTGTTAGTTTACCAGGTGCCCTCATCATGTGACATGTACAATGAAATACAGTACTTCAGTCTTTACTGGTGCACTGCATGTTTGAGTGATGTCACCACCCTCCCCCCAGCAGCCTAACAACAGGTCTAAAAGGTAACCAGATAATAGCTCCCTGACACCTCAATTGCTAAAAGTGCTTCCGTTCCCCACCTAGTGCTACATATTAGAACAGCACTCAATAGTAAAAATTCTGTTTAAGCTCTTAACTGTGTTAATAATAATAATTAGGAGGGCCTTTATTTTTTATTTGTGATTTTTGAATCTGTCCAGTTTGGAATTTCAGCAATTATCTGGTTGCTATGGTTGCTGGCAACCAGGCAGTGGTTTTAAAGAAAGACAGGAATATGAATAGAGGAGGCATAAATAGAAATATCAGGAATAAAAAGTCATATTTACAATAACATTGTAGCCCCCCCCCTCATTTGAATGCTTGAAAGAGTCAGAAGAGGAAGGCTAATAATGCAAAAACTACAAAAAATGAAGACCAATCAAAAAGTCGCTAAGAATAAAAAGTTGCTAAGAATAGGCCATTCTATAGCATAGTAAAAGGTTACCTGAAAGTAAACCACCCCTTTAACCTTTTTAATGGGCATTTATTGTGTTGCTGTGTTGTATTGTATGTCTCTTTCAGTCAGTATGCCCAAACTATGTAGAAATGTTCCGTATGAATCACCTACTTTAATTTTTTCTAGTATCACATTTTAAACTATGACATTCTTGTTGAACATATGAAATTGTGTTTTATAGTGGCTTGTTTGTTTGTTTGTTTTTAGGTCATGATAATCAAAATTCCCAAGTTGATTACTTTCAAACCATAAGTTGTTTTGTCTTTTTGTACCTTTTGTCTTTGAGTCAAGCAAAATTCTCCAGATCTTTGGACTTTTGTGTATGTATTTCTTCCAATTGTCATTCTTCTCTGGCATCACACCTCCTGTAGCTTGCTAGTATATAATGACACATAAGGCCATGTTGGCTCAGTTCAATCTAATCAATGTGAAAATATCAAAGTAAGAAGGTGCACACCCTTAAACTAAAATGCGAGATGCTAATCCATAGGAGGCTCCCCATAAGGGTCTCCAAAGCTAACATACCAATAACCAAGAACGGATTGCACACTTAATTTTCAAAAAAATAAATAAAGTGTATTACATCAAGAAAAGGGGAGTTAAATATATTGCAAAAAAATAATTGTTTAGCGCCGTCTAATCAATGGACTTAGTATATGGTTTGTGAAGCTTTAATAAAAATGTGAACAAGGCACCAGGGCCAGGTGGCATACACCCTGTGTTCTAAGAGAGCTTAGTTCAGTTTTAGACCTGCCTCTATTTTTGATTTTCTCAGATTCACTTTCATCTGGTATGGTACCTATGGATTAGAGGAAAGCTGATGTCATTCCAATATTTATAAAGGGATTATGGCAATTATCTCCTTGACATTGATGATGTGCAAATTATTTGAAGGTTTGTTCGGGGATCACATTAAGATTTTTGTCCTAGTGAATGGCATTATGAGCAGCAATCAGCATGGCTTTATGAAGGATAGGTCATGTCAGATAAATTTGATTGCTTTTTATGATGAGGTAAATAAGATGCTGGACTGCGTGGGAGCAATAGATGTGATCTATTTGGATTTTGCCAAAGCATTTGATTCAGTGCCTCACAAAAGACTGCTTTCTAAACTAACATCTGTTGGGCTTAATAAAGTCATTTGCACATGGATAGGAAACAGGCTACAGGATTGGTCACAGAGGGGGGTTGTTAAAAGAACAGTTCAGTGTGAAAATAAAAAATGGATAAACAGATAACCTGTACAAAATAAAACATGTTTCTAATATAGTTAGTTAGCCAAAAGACTTGTCTAACAGACTTGTCTAACAGAACAGAAAACGACTTCTTGCTTTTAAGCTCTCAAACTCTGAAAGAGTCAGCGACTTGAAGGGGGGCCACATGGGACATAACTGTTCATTGAGTTTGCAATTGATCCTTAGCATACAGCTCAGGATGTGCAAAATACTTTGGAGATAAAGTATCCTGCAATATTTTGCACTAGTTTAGCAGAAAAATGTGTCAATGGAGAAGTGCAGAATCCATATCTGGCAAATAATTTTCACTCATCACTTCTGAACATATAATGCATATTAGGATGCACAGAACCATTTTTTTAATTCTCAAATCCTTCCCACTAGATCTGGTTGAGTCCATAACCAAATCCAAATCTTCATATTGGGCATAAATTTCTGCCTTACTAGTGAAAGGCACGTAGGGTTTGAATTTGGTTAGCCCAGGATCATAGATCTTGCTGAAAAAAGGCTCAGATTCAGCTGAATCCTGAACCAAATCCTGGATTTCATGCATTCCTAATGATGATGGAAAGGTGAATTTTGCCCTTTCTACATGAGCAGCATTCTGCCAACCCCTTATATCAGTTACCCTATTTTAGGTCTTCCATACATAATCTAAGATGGATTCTGTACCAAGTTGTAATGGTTCTTGTGGAGCCCTGCAGATAAAGATATAGGCTGATGGTGGGTCAACTTAATATCCCCGTGCTCTGGCTATTATAAAATCCCTGGAGTAGTGGTGATATTCCACTATTAATTTCAATTCCAAGCTTTGCTTCATTAAGATTACCTACTGTAACTGCATTGTGAGGGTTTTACAATGGAAGAGAGATCTTCGAATAACCATTAGCTGTGCACCTTGTTTTAATTATTGGAATAGCTTTTTATCCTTTGTCTAATCCAATTAGACTACAGTAAATACATAGAGCAGAATAGTAATACATTCTGCAGCAGAAATACTTCAAAGGAAAATCATTTGAGCCTTATTTATGGGTATCTCAACTTGATTAGAATGCATTTACCCAATTTCATGCATCCTGTTTTCTTTTCAGGATTTAATCCAGAATAGTTTTTGTAAGATGTGGCAAATGTACAGTATGTCCTAGTTTCATAGTTATAATGTCTTTAATCCACATATTGGTTTTTGTCAATGTCAAGCAAATGCATGGCTTTTGCCATACCTGGCAAAAAAATTTGTTCATCATTAATTAATATTTTCTCGTCTTAGTTTCCTTCATAAATACAAGTTTCTTTTGTTTCATTACTTTTCTTTCGGCTAGACAAATACAAGAGGTCCTCTACACTCAACCCATTATCAATATATTTAAGACATTGAGACATTTTGTGAATACAGCCACAATGCCTTACCCTTGAAACAAAACAGGGACTTTTTGTTTGTCCATATTTTGCAATATATATAAGCTGGCCAACTATGTCAAAGTCATCCCATATCTGGCCAGTCCTTACTTTTCTTTCATCCTCTTCCTTTAATTATTTTGGGTTATATGTTCAGTCCCAATGGATTCAGTTTTACCTTTCCATCAACAGATACAACATAATATATTAACAAAAAAACAACAAACTTTAGTTTACCTTCTTAATTTTCCTCCCTTGTATACTCTTATATCAATAGATGAGGGACTAGCTGAAAACATCATAGCATTTCTGAATCCTACACTTTTGCAGACAGTTCTCTCTTGAGCTGCCCCTAATTCCATGTATCAAATTGGTATAATTCTTCTCAGTGGTTGGTACCGCTAGTTTATTATAGTCAAGGCCAGAAATATTGGCACCTTTGTACTTTTTTTTTTCTCACAAATCACTCTAAATTGATCTAATGCAAAATAAGTTTAAAGGAGAGGGAAATACCATTTTATTTTACCTACCTGACACCCTGGGCCAGTGTTCCTATCAACAGAAAACCGCACCTGACTGGGGTTCTTCTATCGACCACCATGGCGCAATGCTGTCCCTGCTTCATCGGGTCTTCTCGCAGCTGTGCATGTGCAGTAGAGCAAAAAGCTCTACTGTGCATGTGCCTGCCCTGGGAAATTTGAAAACTGAAGAAGCAGGAAGAGGATCACTCCATGGTGTTCGCTAGAGAACCCTGGGTCGGTGCGGTTTTCTGTTGATAGGAGCAACGGCCCAGGGTGTCAGGTAAGTAAAAGTAATCACTTGGGGTGCCTAACTTTTTGACTGACAAATCTGACACCCAAGACTTATCATTTAGTAGAAACTCGTTTTGAAAAAATTATCAAAGTCAAATATTCTTGTATAAGCTTTTTCCATCTGTTTATTGACAGTTTGGTCCAGCTCCTCTTATGCAAACTGCTTAAACTGCAGTTGTTAGATCTCTTCACAAGTGTTCAGTTGGAGTTAGGCCACTTCAGAACAGACCAATGTTTTGTCATTAACAATTCCCTAGTGTTTTTAAAAGTGTTTTTGGGTCATATTCATGCTCAAAGACCCATGTTCTTTGAATATTAAATTAAATCAAAGGAATTACAATCTAAATTTAAATGAAATCAAATCTAGCATGAGATCCCACCTCAAAAGCTGATAATTTAATATCTAGACTAACTTTTCCAGACCAGTGAACCATCTAAAGATGTTTATGACCCCTTGCATAACCAATATATTGTTTATATTTTCTTTTTATAACATCATACATTTATTACAGCCCCAGCACTCAACATGTGGTAAAATATTTCCCAAAATACATGATATATAAAAGCACCATGAAAAAGTTTCACAGTTCTCTTTTTTTCAGTCTATATGTGTGTGTGTGTATTAGGGATGCTCTAAATCCAGGATTTCGTAAGGATTTGGCTGAATCCTAGTGCCTGGCTGACCTGATGTGACACAAATAAGGAAATTTATATTTTTTCCATGCGCTCTGTGCGCTTTTCTTTTAAAACCTAACACCAACAACACATGCAAATTAGAGTTAGAACTTACTTTGGGATTCACCTGAATGCTTCATGAAAGATTCAGGAGTCAGCCAAATCAAAATAAAGTAGATTCGGTGCATCCCTAGTACTGCACGTGTAAATATAGTAAATAAATATAGTGGATAAAGTACCATCTATTGTAAATTATAAGGCTATTATAGGGGTTATTTCCTAAAGTCAGATTTTTTCTGGTCAAAGTTTTGAAGGGAAAAACACAATTTTTTTTGGATTTATTATACCCCGAGGTCCAAATAAAAAAACACTCCATACTGCAATACATCTCAAACCTGCCAAGATCATGTAGAAGTCAATGGCAGATGTCCCTTTTACAAATGGAAGATATCATTATCTGAGTTATGTAAGATAATCCAAAAAATGTGTGCTTTTTGGGTGATATTCTGAAAAAAATCTGAGTTTTCAGCCATCAAATCCAAAAAAAAAAAATCCTATGATTTGAATTTTTTCATGAATTTATTGCTAGTTTATAGTCTGTTCCCCCCACCAAATTTTTTGAATTCTTTTATTGATAAACAAGGTAAAATTGTGGATGAAAGTTTAGTCAAAGTTTTTTTGAATTTGTATTTGTAGCAGCTTCAGAGCATAATAAATCTCGAAAATTAGAGGTTTCTGTAATTTTCCCCTTTAAAAATTTGAGATTTTCCCCTTTAAAAACTCAACCAGTAAAATTTGAGTTTTAATAATTTTTTCCCCTAATGTATTACATTTAGGGGACAATTTACTATAACTTTACTTTTTCTCACTTTATTTAAAAAAAATTCAACCAAACTCAAATCATCTTAATTTACCAATAAAACCACAAAAAGTTGCTGCAAAATCAAGTGTCAAATCAAATTGTTTGACTTTTTCAAATTGTTTCTCTGAAAACTCAAATTTATCGGATTATCTAATGAAAACCAGCACAAATAGCCCGAAAGATAATAAATCTTGAAAAATTCAAGTTTTTTCCTCTAAAAATTTGATTTTTTCCCTTTTAAAAACTCCACCAGAAAAAATTGAGGTTTAACAAATAGGCACTTTAAAACCTTAGAATTTATAAACCCCAGAGGTCTCTCCTCCTGTGCTATTATGCCCCCTATAAGTTGCTGAACTGTGAGGGCTTGAATTTTTATTAATGACAAGTGCTTGTTGTGAGAACCTTGTATGCTTTACATTATTGTTTTTCTACTCCAGTGTGCAAATATTTCTGGTATGTTCGGGTGACATATTCAAAACACTGATGAGTGGAACAGGGAATAGCATATAGGGATAGGGATGCCATTTTTTTTCTCAGATTTACTGCAAAATTTGTGTTGTTGCAAGTGGATTTTTTGCTAATTTGTGTGTAAAATGTTACTGTGTACTTTTTTTCAGGAAAAAAGTTTTTTTCACTTGTGGTAAAAAAAACAGCAAAAAATATTAATTGACGATTATGTATTTGGTGCAATAAAATGTTCACTGGCTCCAATGCATATGGCAGGAGTGTGGCAAAGAAAATTTTCATTAATTCTAATGCATTTTGTAAAATTTTTACCTGGTTTTGCACATTTTAGGAAAAGCAAACGGGTCAGTTTCACTCATCACTATATAAGGGGTTATACTATGAGTTGGCATCTATAAATATAATTTAAACATACCCTATTCTTAAAGACAGCAATACTGCACTGTATTGATCTATTGTTTTTTTTATAATTGTTCTAAATTATAACTGTGAGTTTTCTGCTATTTTACCTTACTTAAGCCTTGCCTATATAGATATAAATTTTACAGGTTTCCTGACTTTATTGAACTGCATCCTATGTTATCTTTGAAAAAGTATGAAAACAGGCATTGCTTCAGGGGTTACTGATTAATTGGGGTCACTCTACATACTGTCCTTTACTCCAAAGAGATTGGAGGTTTAAAGTTGGTTTTGAAAGATGAAAGAGACACACATCATGACTTTCATCTTACTGCCTGGAAAAAAAAAATCTCTTTTTACACTTTTTTCCTATAGTGAAGACAGAATTAAAAGAATATTTTTCTCTAGAGCCGATGCTATCACAAACTGAAATGACACAATTGATCCTCCAATTGACTTTGCCTCCATACACATTGACATGCTCTCAGACAGTAGTTAAATTAAAAAGAGATTTGAAGTTAACTGGAAGCAACTTGGAAATCAGAGCCTGTTCACTAGAAATATAAATTAAAGCTGTTCTTTATATACAAAGCATTGGTTAGTTTATAAAAGAATTTATTACTGGAAACACTCAGGGGACTTTGATGCCTTGTCACGTATTTTGATAAACTGAAAATATCTGAGAGGCCTCTTGTTTAGAACAAAGGACTGACTTTATATGAAGGTGTTTAATAACCTAAACATACAGTATTACCTTTTTATGATGAAAGCATTTACTGCACATAAAACACATAGCTATTAATAAAACATTCAGGTACTGTTCTTTTTCCTATGTAGGGGCAATTTATATTATGGCATGGGTTAAAACGCATAGCAGGTTGAATCTAAGGGGTTCTTATCTACAGTAAAATAAAAAAAGCAAAAGGTGTTAGTAAAACACTTCACGTAAAGCGTTCTCTCATGAATAGTGATGGGCGAATCTGTGGCGCTTCGCTGAATAATTTGTGAAATTCCTGTGAAATTCGCCAAATGGCGAAAAGTTCGCAAAACGGCACTGGCATCTCGTTTTTGACGCTGGCGTTTGTTTTTGACACCAGCATCCATTTTTTACCCTGCCGTCCATTTCTTTACTTCGGCGGACATTCACTGACAAAAATTCGCCGGCGTCCACCGAATTTTTGCGCCGGTTTCGCAAATTTATTTACCAGCGGCGAATCACTACTAATTAATTAAAAGTTTACTTTCAACATTATACACATGCAACCAAACATTAAGGGAAGTTAAATATATTGTTTTCATTAGTAGGATTTACAGAGCAGTTTGCAGTTGTGCATGGGGATGTGCATGTATTTAAACATCCCCTTGCCACTAAAAATATGTTTGCAAATGATCCTTATTTTTTTTTAATATACTGTACAAGTGAAGCAGAACATTATAATTTGCAATTTTTTTCTATTCTTTTTTCTATGACTGTTTAATTCAGACATGCAGGCAGTAACCCAATTAGGCTACCAGCGGGTCTCATTTATGAACATTGTACAAATTTACACCTGGGCTGTATCTCACAGCAACTCAGTTATTTATTTATTTTTTTTAAATCAAGTAGGCTGTAAAAATCAGTAGGTCGGTTTAGGGGTTGGACAGTCAACAAGTACAGTTCATAAACACGGGACACTCATATCAGTAATACATGGAGGCCAATTTAGCAAAGGTTGCATTTTAGTGGTTTTAGAGGTTTTTGAAACCATGATTAAACTCTATTGGGGGAATGTAATAAAAGTCGCAAAGAGAAAAACTATTTGCACAACTAAGAATAAAAAATAACATTTTGCAAGGTAATATTCATTTTGCATTTCACAAGGTTATTGGATTGTGAATTTTAATTGCACATTGTGCAGTTTTAAAAATTGCTTGAAGGTGTAATTTTTTTACATAACATAACTTTTTCAATAAGGAGTTGTATTACATTTACTGCCCACTTGCTAAACAGTTTGCAGAACAATCAATTAAACAGGCACTTCTACAGTATGCTGTTTGAGGGTGCAGGTACCAACTCCATGGCCAGTATGACCGTATGACCAAACTGAAAGAAAGGTGCGTATCTTTAAAGTTGGAGGCAGAGCATAGACATGGTGTAACCTATCAAAGATCAGAGAGCTATAGAAAGCTTTAACTGGATAACTGGTAAGAGTATGGAGCAGCCTACAAATCAGTCACTAATATGATGGGCGAATTTCGCCAGTTCCGCTTCCACGAAAAATTTGCATATTTCCTGCAAAATCCGCAAAATGACAAAAAATTTGCCAAATGTGAATTTTGCCGCCAGTGTCAATTTTCGGCATTGGGACAATTCGACGACGGGACAATTCTGACGCTTTTGACAATTTGACGAGCATTAAAGTTAATGGGTGTATTTAATTGTCACCAGCGTCAGAATTGTTGCCGACTTAAAAAAAATTGACGCTGGCGAATTTTTGCGGCAATTTAGCAAATTTAGTTGCCGGCAGTGAAACGTGGAAATTCGGTGCATGTTTGCGCCTGTTGAATAAATTCGCCCATCACTAGTCACTAAGCAAAGACTTAGTCAAGAACATTCTTGGCAGTACTTGCAGCAGAGATGTGGGGGTATATTTTCATACTGTATAGAAAGATTAACACCAGGAAAATGGTGTAAAAAGCAGTGTAAAATAAATAGCGACTTTATCAAGTTGTATTGTTTATTTCACACCGTCCAAATGTTTCATTTGATTTAATTATTTTACACCAGCTGAGAAGAATTTAAGTAGGTTCTGGCAGAAGTTGCTCTATAAAACATGCTTTAAAAAAAACCCTCAATGGATGAACACAATATTTTCCGTAGTTTTTTCAAGTGAGTGCTTACTTTCACTGGATTTAGGCCCCAAAATGAGAATGTATACCTTCTATAAGGTTAATAAAGGATAAGATACTGGACTGCATCACAAATAACAATACTATGAGTTTGTGCCAGCATGGTTTTATGCGTAATAGATCTTGCCAGACTAACTTAATTTCTTTTTATGAGAATGCAAGTAGAGACCTAGATTCTGGGATGGCAGTGGATGTGATTTACTTAGACTTTGCTAAAGCATTTGATACAGTGCCACACAGGTGGTTACTGGTTAAATTAAGGAATGTTGGCCTGAAACATAGTATTTGTACCTGGATAGAGAACTGGCTAAAAGATAGACTACAAAGAGTGGTGGTAAATGGAACATTTTCTAATTGGACCAGTGTTGTTAGTGGAGTACCACAGGGCTCTGTACTAGGGCCCTTGCTTTTCAACTTGTTTATTAATGACCTGGAGGTGGACATTGAAAGTAGTGTATCTATTTTTACAGATGATACTAAATTGTGCAGAACTATAGGTTCCATGCAGGATGATGCCACTTTGCAGAGTGATTTGTCTAAGTTGGGAAACTGGGCAGCAAACTGGAAAATGAGGTTCAATGTTGATAAATGCAGGTTATGCACTTTGGCAAAAATAATATAAATGCAAGTTATACACTAAATGGCAGTGTGTTGGGAGTTTCCTTAAATGAGAAGGATCTAGGGATTTTTGTAGATAACAAGTTGTCTAATTCTGGGCAGTGTCATTCTGTGGCTATTAAAGCAAATAAAGTTCTGTGTTGCATAAAAAAGAGCATTAACTCAAGGGATGAAAACATAATTATGCCTCTTTATATGTCATGCAGTGCAGTTTTGGATATAAAGGAACTGGAAAGAGTGCAACTAAACTGCTTAGAGGGATGGAAGACTTAAATTATGAGGGTAGACTGTTAAGTTTGTGGTTGTTTTTTCTGGTAAAAAGGCGCTTGCAACGGGACATGATTACACTTTACAAGTACATTAGAGGACATTATAGACACATGGCAGGGGACCTTTTTACCCATAAAGAGGATCACCGTACCAGAGGCCACCCCTTCAAATTAGAAGAAAAGAACTTTCATTTGAAGCAATGTAGGTGGTTCTTCACAGTGAGGACCTTGAGGTTGTGGAATGCACTGCCGGGTGATGTTGTGATGGCTGATTCAGTTAATGCCTTTAAGAATGGCTTGGATGATTTCTTGGACAGACATAACATCAAAGGCTATTGTGATACTAAACTCTATAGTTATTATATATTTGGCTATATATAATTTATGTGAAAGTATGGAGGGGTGTGTACAAGGATGCTGGGTTTTCATTTTGAGTGATTGAACTTGATGGAGTTTGTCTTTTTTCAACCCGATTTAACTATGTAACTATGTAACTATAAAACCATCCCACGGCACCCCAAGCTCTTTATGATACTGTAGGTGACCCAATCTTAATTGCAAATGTAAGATAATTCACCAAAAAGAATAAGGCTTACCAGCTCTTTTCCTCTTACTGTATCAATAGGTTAGTTTTGCAAATGTTGGCTTCCTTATATTACATTATAATAAAACATTAAGAGAAGGGGCATATTGCTGTTACTTTTCTGGTGCTTGCAAAACTGTATTTAATATTTCCAATCAGGTTGGATTCTCATTAGAAAACGCACTTGCATTCATTGGGTCACTGACTCTTGATAGCTGAAAAAAGTTTTGTCGAGTGACATTACTTTAAGAATACAATACTGATGTTGCCAGACTAGGCTGCTACAATTTGTCAGCGCTTGATAATATGTTTGCGCATGATGGAACAAATCCTGGTTGAGCTCTACTAGAGCAAGAAACAGCATGTTGTTGGACTTCAATACATACAAATGGAATTCTTTTTCAAGAACTTTCCAAACTTGTCTCAATAACATTGTAAGTTCCCAACTAAAATTAAATGTATGTGTTGTTTGGACAAACAGTGCAGAAAATAGCTAAGGACAGACATATCCAGCTTTTAAATGCAATTACATTTACAAACAGTTATCAATTGATGTAGATTGGAGAGTTGTTTATATTTTTATTTCTTTATGCAAAAAAAATGTATCTGGCTGGAGTTTCCGTTTAACAATCAAATAAAATAACAAACAAAATATATTAACATTCCTCAATGCACATTTTTGATAAAAGCAAATGGTTATGAATAAGATATGTGCATAAATGGCACATGGCTGAATATATGCTTATCAGTGGAAAGCGTTTTTCTATTTTGCATTGTCTCAATGGGGACATTTCACTTGTTAAATACTTAATAATCATTATGTGGATGGTTTCTGTTAGACATTTTAAGACAAGATGTTATTTCTCATCTCTGACATGACAAACTAGAGTCATTCCTGACTTCAGCTGAATCCAATAGCAGTCAATCGTTCATAAAAGCTAAGCTGTAAGTGCATTTACCTTATAGCCATGCAATTAATGGTGCAAAATCATTTTTACAATATGCAAGCTTGCTTCATTTCTTTCTTTCTTTTCTTTTTTTTTAACTCCACAAACTGAAATAAATGTATCTAGACAATTTCCAGTTAGAATACTAGCATTTTAAATTCAGGAATGATCAAGGGAAAGGGGTGTGTGCTGATTTTAAAGCAGAGAAAACATAATTATGGGAACAAAACAAATGCAAAAAGTGGTTTGCTCAAAGGAGTAAATATATCATATTAATAAGTAGGGATTACATTTACTTTTCTGTACAGTAAAACATATTGTCAGAAATTATTCTGCTCCGTGAGCCTTATTAATTTTTATATTTTATTTATTTATATGCTTGGGAGTTGCTAACATGCTTTAGTATTAGCAGGTAAATCTCATTTATAGACTTCAAGGAAATGGCACCATGAAAACACATATTAATTTTTCATTGTATTCAGAATTTACAACTAATCAGTATTACTTGAGTTTAGATCTGGATTAGATAATATTTCAGACCAGCTATTTATCATGCTAGTTGGCAAATGTAGTGTTTACTGCCCAAAGGGTGAATGTTTGTGGTATTTTTATATGTGTATAAATGTCTTTATACACAAGATTAAAGGCAAGATTAATGACAGCATTAAAGGCAACATGTTTCCCTTAAAGGCAATGAAAGTAATAAAACACAACACAATCAGTTGCAGCAGAGACACTTTTTGACATGCCATTTTTCTTTATTGAATTAGTATGTTGATCTGGTTCCTTTTATAAGAACTTGCTGATACATTAGATCATTTTTGGAAGTCATTAAACAAAAATAGTCGTTCATTGCTATTACTTTTGTGTAGAAAAGGATGGTTGTATAAATTTCAACTTATTTTTATTTCATTGCCTAATAAAAAGGTTATACTGTATCTGCTGTGGAACAGTGTCTGGGAGGGTAAATAGCTCCCAGAATGCTCTATGAGACAAAGCATATGAGGACAATTACAGATGCTATGCAAAATCAGCATTTAATAACTATTTGCTATGGGACAAATTCACCAACCTGCGGAGTTTCACTAGCGCAGCCTTCGCTGCCCTTCCCCAGGGCTCTGCTAATTCACTAAAATCCGAAGTTGCACTCAAGGTAGCGAAGTTGCACTACTGTTAATTCGTCAAGCAAAGTGAAGTTACGCTAGCGATGCCTAATTCCATATGGCGCCAAGTTAAAGTACAATGGACGTATGTGTAGCAGCAAATACAGTACACTACACAAGCCTGGGAAAGCTTCATAAAATATATTTTGCCCTATACATGTGCCCACTGTATAGTTTAGGTGCTATATGTTAGGAAATGTAGGGGGAAGGAGGGTACCCCCAAAAAAATTTACAATCTTTTTGAGCCTATCACCCTTAAAAAAGGAAAAGACGCCAGCAGTTTTTTTGGACTTAGAAAAAAAATTTAAACTTTTTTTGAAGCAATCCCTATCTACTCTATTGCACTTCGCCTGGTCTGAGGTGGCAAGTGTGGCTCAAGAAATAACATTCAGTAAAATGCGCAAGTTAGTGAATTAGCGTAGTTACGTCCCTTCGCCATAGCGCAACTTTGCCTGGCGTAAGGGTGCGAAGTAGCGCTAGAGTAGGTCCACTTCCCTAGTGAATTTACGCAAGCGCCCATTAGTAAATCGGCGAAGTAACGAAATTACATCACGCTGGTGAATTTTCGCTAACGTTAGGCGCTTCACGCTTTTGTAAATTTGCCCCTATGAGTGATGTCACCATCTGGAGAAGGGGAGTTCTCTGCCAAAGAGGCAGTAAATAAGAAGTATTTGAGGTAAATCCTTAGGATGTGTGGGGAACCCCCCTGATAGTGATGTAGCGAACTGCCGATTTGATGTTCGCGAACGCCGTTCGCGAACACCGGCAAAAAAGCGAACAGTTCGCGAACAGTTCGCGAACTTCGAACGCTCGATAAAATCGTTCGATCGAACGATCGAAGGATTTTATTCGTACGATCGAACGATTTTCGTTCGAATCGAACGATCGAAGCTATTCGATCGAATGATTTTAATTCAATCGAATGCTTATAATCGTTCGAACGAATGGAAATCGTTCGATTTTAGCGATCGAACGGTCGAATGGTCGAATGGTCGAACGAAATTTTACTTCGAATCGAACGCGAACACCAATTGGCGAACGTCGCGCGACGTTCGCGAACATTCGGCGGACGCGAACAGTCGAAGTTCGCGCGAACTAGTTCGCCGGCGAACAGTTCGCTACATCCCTACCCCCTGAGAGAACCAAGTCTGTTATAAACAGAAGTATAAACAGATGAATGACTTGTATTAAACTACTTCAACAGTTATTTGTATAAACTATAATGCGGCCATACTTTCCATTCATTTTATTACTGAATAAGGTATCTGGTAGCTAACTGGTTTTGTAATGGCTGGAGAGTAATGGGATTCTCAAAATTAAGAATCTTCTTAGAATCACAAGCAGAACAATATGTTCCCCATTTAACAAAACTTTCCTGACTGTCAGGAACATTTTACTGTCAATAAGGAAAGTTTTTAATGAATTGACACATATATCAATAAAGATACCTATGTAAATTCATCAGAATGAGTTTAACTGCTTGATAGGTTGGTTGTTTAGCAGCGCTGAGCCCTGACTCCCTGATGGGAGACAACTATTTTCTTGTTTTCTTTCATATTTGGATATAATAATTTATAATCTATAATTTTACCTATAGTATGTAAAGTCATTTTACAAAAAATATTGTATTAAAAATTCTGCAGCACAGATAGTCCTCTTCAAAATGTGATTCATTTAGGAGCTATTTTTATTATCAGCACAAAAGGCAAGAGTATCGAATGGTTGGACTCCAGTGGTTGCTATTAATGTTAAAAAAACATTTGGTAATGCCCTTCTAATCTGTAATCAGTTTTGATTTTGCTGTAGAAGTATACTATGAAACATTACCGCATGCTGATTTATGGTATACTATATTATTAAAACAATAACACTGTTGGAAATTAAATAAGGAGCTACAATATTCATATTCATATTTTAGCTATGGCCATCCTGAGGTGCTTGATTATAAATATTACTGAGGCATTTATTCAATATAAGCCTTTACTAGACAACATTTAAACTGATAGGTTGTAACAAAATGGCTTATGTTAAGATTTACTGGATTTTAAAAAAAAAATTGTAATTAATTTAGGAATCTGGAAACAAACATGTACTTTGTCCTCACTCTTTTCAATCCATGTCTTCTGAAAGTACAAAATAGGTGCACCATGAGAGTGAAAAGATATAACAGCTACACCAAGCTAAAAAAATATATTTATTGGTTTAGCATTAATCCAAATATTTTAATATGTATTAGGTAAGATAATCAATCTAATCATATTAAAGATTGTCCCTGTAAGACGTACCGGGAGAGTTCAGCAATCTCTTACCTCCCGGCGCGTCTCGTCCTGGGCTCCTTTGCACAGGCTCGCACTTCCGCATATTTTGACACTGAGCATCATGACGATTGCGTCACGGCGACATGTGTCGTGACTTCATGGATTTGGCGCCAAAACGCCTTTAAAGCTCCAGTCCTCCATTTTTTGAGTGCCAAAGCTAGGCTTCAGTTTACTGTTCCTGCTCAAGCATATTCTTCAATCTGAATACCTGTTTTTTTTTTTTTTTTACTTCTGTCTGACTCTACGCCTATGCCTCTGATTCTTCACCTGTTTGACTACGTCTATTCTAAATCCTTGCCCGTACCTCGTTTTCAGACTGTTTGGTAAAGATCTGCACTTTCTTGTTGGTTTTCTGCAGCAGAAAGCCCGGGACCCCAAAAGGGCGTCGGTGAACACTGGAGGCCGCAGGGTTTTCCTGTGCAACCAAGTGTACTCATCATCATGCAAGGTTCTGATCGTTACAGTCCCTACAATGTAATCATTTGATGCTTACTTACTTTGTCTGTCCTTCGGGTGGTTAAAGGTAACATTCAAAATAAAAACAAAAATTGTTGTTCTAAATGTCAAACCCCTTATAATATGCTTACATCAACTTGTGTTCACCAGTTCTAGCTCCATGCACCAATTTGCCAGCTGTGTGTACTTATGTATGATGTTCAAGACACAGCATGCAACTGGAACAAATGAGCACTGTATTAAATACCCTGATTGACCAGGTGGCAAGTACAGGACTTCCTTTGCATGTAGCATCAGTTGGATGGGTGAATTTGACACGTTTTGTTTTGCCAAAAATTTGCCAACAACATAACTTTATGCCCCTGTCTTGCCACTCCCTTACTGTACACCCATTTGTATGCAATGTTCCAAATTGTACAACTCTGGTACTTGGTGCAAAAGATTTCACCTGAAAGCTAAGCACATACAATTGTGCTGGAATTTTGTGACTGAATGTTGTATTTTGGCCATGAATAACATAAAATGCACAAATCTATGTACTATTTAATTAAGGGAGCCATGTGATATTGTAGCCTGTTTTTGACTAGCTCTACAACCAGGGTATATAGGGATATATATCTCTATAATACACAAAAGCCATGAATATCCTGTAAATTATATCCTTATAAACGGTGAGTTCTGATGTCATCAGTTATAAATGGTGAGTTCTGATGTCATTTCTGTCACATGCCTTCGGCCTCGTGTTTTTATATGGTCATGAAACTCCTGGGTAACTTATAATATCCTTATATTTTACAAGAGGGGGTACTTTATTCACTATATATATTTCCTACTGAGAATACATCATGGAAGACTACCTTTCAGTCTCAACAGCTTTAGAATTAAAACATTTTCCTGATTTTGTTGAAGTGTATTTAAACAACCATACATAATAATTTGATGCTTTTGAGGGTTACTAAGTGCTGTGTTGTGCTTCAAGTCATTAAAAACTGACATTACTTCTTGTGGATTAATTCATGTCACCCTAAGTAGCACCCATATATAGATTTCATTGCAAGATGGTACTGAAAAAAAACATACTCATCTATTTCCCTTTATATTCTTAGTACTAACTTTTGAACAGTACATTCTAGCTCTACAACATTCATAGACTCCTCTAGATATTATTTTTAGCATCTTTGACAAAAAATGCTATGTGTCTGGAACATATTTCAACATAAAACACATCTACTTTGGCTATTTTTGTATCTCTCATTCACTGGTCTCAAAATAGGTCAGGAGCTGGTGAAGTCAATGCTGATTACCTAAGATGGTCCAATGCCTCAGTCTTTCTAATAGAGCATAAAATAGGATGATATGTCTGTTTGGTTGTCTAGTGAAAAAAAAATGAAAGGTACTTCTGTTCTAATAATATCTGAACATGGTATTTCACAATATAAATTATAGCATATTTTTGCTTTGTAGCAGTTTAAGTATGATTGTTTTCTTGATTGCATATGTAATTGTAACAAGTTTATAATTACTCGTTATACTATGAAAATAAAAAATAATTGAAAAAAAAAAGTCATCTTTGCATATGACTTTCTTGTGCTGTTTTGTTTCAATAAACACATGCATTAAAGGCATTGCTTAGTAAAAACGGAAATATTGTCCAAATTACAAGTATGAATGAAATTATATAGTGGTACATCTAAATCACATGAAACAGCAGACATACATAGTTACATAGTTAAATTGGGTTGAAAAAAGACAAAGTCCATCAAGTTCAACCCCTCCAAATGAAAACCCAGCATCCATACATACACCCCTCCCTTTTTTTAATTAAATTCTATATACCCATACCTATACTAACTATAGAGCTTAGTATCACAATAGCCTTTGATATTATGTCTGTCCAAAAAATCATCCAAGCCATTCTTAAAGGCATTAACTGAATCAGCCATCACAACATCACCCGGCAGTGCATTCCACAACCTCACTGTCCTGACTGTGAAGAACCCCTTACGTTGCTTCAAATGAAAGTTCTTATCTTCTAGTCTAAAGGGGTGGCCTCTTGTACGGTGATCCTCTTTATGGATAAAAAGGTCCCCTGCCATTTGTCTATAATGTCCTCTAATGTACTTGTAAAGTGTAATGATGTCCCCTTCGCAAACGCTTTTTTCCAGAGAAAACAACCCCAACCTTGACAGTCTACCCTCATAATTTAAGTCTTCCGTCCCTCTAACCAATTTAGTCTCTGCACTCTCTCCAGCTCATTTATATCCCTCTTAAGGACTGGAGTCCAAAACTGCACTGCATACTCCAGATGAGGCCTTACCAGGGACCTAACTTTATTTGCTTTAGTAGCCACAGAATGACACTGCCCAGAATTAGACAATGTGTTATCTACAAAGACCCCTAGATCCTTCTCATTTAAGGAAACTACCAACACACTGCCATTTAGTGTATAAGGAGGCACCACATAAGCAATTCGCCAGTCTCTCGGCACTATGCCAGATCTCAATGAATCCTGAAAAATTAAGTAAAGAGGTTTGGCAATCACAGAGCTAAGATCACTAATTACCCTGGGATGAATACCATCTGGCCCTGGACCTTTGTTAATCTTAACATGTTCTAGTATCTTTTGAATTTCTTCATGTGTGAACCATGCATCATTAGTTGTATTACTAGAATTGGGACTGTTAAGAAGGAAACCTTCACTTACTGCTTCCTCATTTGTGTAGACAGATGAAAAATATGAGTTCAGAATCTGCGCTTTTATTTTGTTTTCATCAACCAGCGGACCCCCCTCTGATAGTCAGGGTCCCACCCCTTCCTGCTTCATTTTTTTACTATTAACATATTTAAAAAATAATTTTGGATTTTTTTTACTGCTTGCTGCAATATCCTTTTCTATAGCAACTTTAGCTTGCCTTATAGCTTCTTTGCATGATTTATTGGCCTCCTTGTACCTTATAAATGTTTTGGCTGTACCAGCTAACTTGAAAGCCTTAAAAGCACGTCTTTTCTTACCCACCTCAACACCAACACTTCTATTGAACCAAAAAGGTTTTGCTTTGCAACTACGTTCCTTGCTTACAAGTGGAATATACTGACAAGTATATTTATTAAGCAGCATTTTAAAGACTTCCCATTTTTGTTCTGTGTTTAACCCTGTGAAAAACATTTCCCACTTAATATGTTGCAGAGATGCCCTTATACTGTCAAAGTTTGCACATCTGAAATTTAGTGTTTTAGTTACTCCCTTATAGAATTGCTTCTGCAACAGAACCTCAAAGGAGACCATGTTATGATCACTATTCCCTAAATGCTCACTCACACAAATGTTAGAGATGAGTTCAGTATTGTTAGTTATTACAAGGTCCAAAAGAGAGTTATTCCTAGTAGGTTCTTGAACGAGCTGGAATAAAAAGTTGTCATTCAGCATATTTACAAACCTATTAGCTTTTTCTGTCTTAGCAACCCCATTACCCCAGTCAATGTCTGGATAATTGAAGTCACCCATAGCAACAACTTGACCCAGCTGTGAAGCTGCTTGTATCTGCAAGAGTAGCTGGGCTTCATACTTGACACTTATACGAGGTGGTTTATAGCATACACCAGCGATAATTTGCCCAGTCAAAATCTCTACCCAGAGTGATTCTACAGCCTCACCAGTGCCAGCTATTGTTATTTCTTTAGTGCATGGCTTTAATTCAGGCTTTACATACAAAAACACTCCTCCACCCTTTTTAATCCCTCCCTCCTAAAAAGGGTGTAACCATTTAAATTCACAATCCAGTCACATGTTTCATCCCACCAGGTCTCAGTGATACCAATTATATCATAATTTTTAGAGCATGCAATTAATTCTAGGTCTCCCATTTTACCTGACAAACTCCGTGCATTTGCCAGCATACAGCGGAGGTCACTACTTTTACTTTTGAAATTTGCATTACTTAGTGGAGATATGTAAAGTTAGTATTATTCTGTTTTCCTTATAACAGAGGGACCTCCTTAGCTGGTAAACTGTATGCCCCCCCTCACTCCTCCCCCATGACCCCTTACTAACCCCACTGCCCGGTCTACCCTAGCTTCCCCATAATTCTTTATCTCACCCACCCCCCCTTGCCTAGTTTAAACACTCCTCCAACCTCTTAGCCATTCTTTCCCCTAGCACCGCGGACCCCCTTCCATTGAGGTGCAAATGGTCATGACTGTATAGGTTGTACCCCAACGACAAATCAGCCCAGTACTCTAGGAACCCAAACCCTTCCTTCCTGCATCAAGACTTGAGCCACGCATTTAGCTCCCTAAACTCCCGCTGTTTTCCTAAACGTGCACGTGGCACAGGCAAAATTTCAGAAAAGATGACATTGGAAGACCTTTCCTTGATTTTAGAGCCTAGATCCCTGAAATCATTCTGTAAGGTCTTCCATCTACCATTTATTTTGTCATTAGTACCGATATGCACTAAGACAGCTGGGTCATGCCTAGCCCCACCCAATAATTTGTCTATCCGATCAACCACATGCCGATCCCTGGCACCAGGTAGACCGCAAACTGTTCGGTTGTAGCGATCCGGACGACAAATTACCCTATCCACTTTCCTAATTATTGAGTCCCCTACAACCACAATCTGCTTAGGCCTGACTCTACTCTCCTCCCCACCACTACTAGAGAAATTGGTCTCCCGGCTGTTAGAGAGATCAGCCCCATCTAGAATTGCCAATCCAGAGTTCATACTCCCATCATCTTCACACAATCTGGCAAATTTGTTGCAATGTATAATCTCCAGATCAGCCTCCATTTTCCTTTTGCCCACCTTAGATTTTCTAACTGTCACCCAGCTAGCTGCCTCAATATCCTGCTGCTGTTCTGTTCCCCCCAAACTATCTGACCCCGCTAGGTCCTGCTCAGTGAGCAAAAGACTCCGTTCAAGATTGTCAATCGACTGCAGTGTTGCAATTTGTTGCTCTAGTACTCTAACTTGAGCCTCCAAAGTGGCAATTTGCTCACAACCACCACAGAGGTAAGCATTTTGGATCTCTTGTTCCAAATCTGCATACATATGGCAGACTGTGCACAGAATCAGACCTTCAATCTTGCTAGCACTCATTATCCCAGTTACAGATCAAAACAGGAAAAACAGGGTTTAGAACAAACTTTGACCTCCACCTCTCCACTTACAGATCCCCCACTTAACGAGCAAACACTTAAGAGAAGCTAACACTAGAGCAAGCTCCACTGGAGTGCCAGGGGTTATATTTATACAGTCTGTTCAGGTGCAACTAATCAAACCCCACCCCCTCAAACGGAGGGAAAACTGCAAAGTAAAGCAGGTTGTGACAAACTTGCTGTAAGCACACTAGCACACCAAACTTTGCTGTTTAGTACCCAAGGCAGAAAAAAAAAACCTTTAAAAAATAAAACCACAGTAGTTAAATATAAACCTTAATATAAAATAGCAGTTAATAAATAATAATAATAATATAATAATAAATACAGTAACAGTGGGGGTGTCTTATTTCTGAAAACTCACTGGCTGAATATAAACCTATAGCTCCTGATCATTAATTCAATGACCAAAGACTCAGAAATAGAATATCCTGATATTTCTACTATGTATTAGGTATTACTACTTGCATTCCTAAATATAAATCAGAACTGCCATAATGAATGTTACAACAAATGCAATAGCATGAAGAGATAACCTATTGGAATATTGGATTATATTTATGCTTGCATCCACTTTAGCATACATTTTAGAACATTCATTATTTGGGAGAGCTGCATGGCACAAAGCCAGTGACTACACATAGCACCATACCCTTTAAATACCCCTGGGGATTTCCTTTCGGTTGTATGGACAAAATATTCTGCAGGGCTATTGGAGCTAAACTATTACAATGGAGATATTATGGAGTATGTACAGTATATATTAAATAGTGCACAAAATACTAGAAGAAAAGTACATACCACATATATCCATATCCTTAAAAAGGAATGTCAAGTGCTGCATGCAGACATAGTGCTATGTAATTACATATAAAATATACATACATACCATAATTGTATTTGGAATGAGCAAACTTGTCACTAATCACTCACCTTTGCTACAAGAATGTATATTCTTCAATAAACCTTAGAATAAACCAAAACAATTATGATTACAAACATAAAGGAAATAATTTTTTTAAAACATTTGGATTATTAGGATAAAATGTCCAAATAATAATGATACAAATTGGGAGATGGCCTTTCCATAATTTGGAGCTTTCTGGATAACAGGTTTCCAAATAATGGATTCCATACCTGTAGTTTATTTAATGGGGCATCATACCTTTTTTTTAACATGAGTTCAATGAATAGGACTTAGGCTGGAAACACATTCTGCCTATTTTAGTTATAAATAAGCTATGGTTTTTGTTTTACTCTTTTTGGTATTAGAAGTCTAGATTTGCCAAGTGTTTGGAAGGTAATATAAAGAACTTGGAAATATATTTTAATTGAATTATCATAAATTGAAAGCCCTAATAACCTTGCATAAATAAGATATACAATCACATATTTTCATATTTTATTTGAGAACCGATGAGAGCAATTTCAGCTAGTCTTCTTTTTTTTTACTATCTTTATTGACAAAGGAAAAATATAAAGCAATCATCTTCTAGCAAAGGACATATTGAATTAATACAAAACAGACTGTCAGAAAGTCAAAATGAATGCAACTATTGAACTACAGTAGGAACGTTTTTTAAATACATAATACAAAATACATAACTGTCACTGTGACACAATTATAAATTACAGGTATGGGACCTGTTATCCAGAATGCTCGGGACCTGGGGTTTTCCGGATAATGGATCTTTCTGTAATTTGGGTCTTCACGCCTTAAGTCTACTAGAAAATCAAACATTAAATAAACCCAATAGGCTGGTTTTGCTTCTTAGTTTGGATCAAGTACAAGCTGTTTTATTATTACGGAGAAAAAGGAAATCATTTTAAAAAATTTGGATTATTTGGATAAAATGGAATCTATGGGAGACAGCCATTCTGTAATTTGGAGATCTCTGTATATCAGGTTTCCGGATAAGGGATCCTATACCTGTACTACATTCACATGTATTTTATTGTTTTAATTCTGTATGGTCAAAATATTTAAATAAAAGGTCTGGTTAAAATAGTTTTTTTTTTAAATATAACTATCTTTATAATAAAGAAGCTGTAGATGAGTTTTTTCTAATAAAAACTTTTATTCATGAAACTTTAGCCAAACGTTAGCTTCTATTTAAAGTCTGAAAATCATTTTCTACAATAAGAACTATGATGTTATATAATTCTCCTATTTATGGCAGATATAGTAATGGTTTCAGGAATTGGATGCCTTTTAATCACATGTTTGGGCTTCTTTTGAATGCCCTAGAAATTAGACAAGATAACGTTAAAAAAATAGGTTATATGTGATGGATTCTGACAGTTCCTGACTCAGGGTTGACAGTTTCCTGACAGTCAGGAAAGTTTGACAAATGGGGAAAATACTTAATTGCTGAGGTTTCTTCAGGATTCTATATTTGATAACTTTGCCCCATTGTCTTAATTTCAATATATGGGGGTACAACAAATTAGCACAGATTTGTTTCTTGCATACCTGAAATAAGAGAATGCATCATATGCTTTAAACTGGTTCTTAGGGGCAGATTTATCAAGGGTCGAATTTCGAAGTGGAAAATTCTTCGAAATTCAACCATCGAATTGAATACTTCGAAATTCGAAGATGAATTCATAGGATTTTTTGTATTGTATGATCGAATTCTGATTGTAGTACGATCTTACTTTGATCGTACTTCGAATCGTACAATTCAAATGATTTTATCGTACGATCGTACGATTTTCCTTCGAATACAAAAAACTTAGAAATATGGAAGGTCCCCATAGGCTAACATAGCACTTCGGCAGGTTTAAGTTGGCGAATTATTGAAGTCAAAGTTTTTTTTAAAGAGACAGTACTTCGATTACGAATGGTCGAATAGCCGAACGATTTTACTTTGAATCGAAAGTCGAAGTTGTAGTAGTCTATTTTATGGTAAAAGTATCCAAAAATTACTTCAAATTTTGATTTTTTTTTTTTTTACTTTGAAAAGTCCCTCGATTTCACTTCGACCCTTGATAAATCACATTTTAAAACACTTTGTTTTCATAAACCCTTTGTTTTAATACAATGCATTGTAAAATACGTTTCTTTCTTCTCCTCTCTGATTCTTTTCACTCTAGTTAAAAGCAGATTGTCTATATAACTCAGTAACTTAAAGGGATACTGTCATGGGGAAAAAATGTTTTTCAAAATGAATCAGTTAATAGTGCTGCTCCAGCAGAATTCTGCACTGAAATCCATTTCTCAAAAGAGCGAACAGATTATTTTATATTCAATTTTGAATTAAAATCTGACATGGGGCTAGACATTTTGTCAATTTCCCAGCTGCCCCTGGTCATGTGACTTGTGCCTGCACTGTAGGAGAGAAATGCTTTCTGGCAGGCTGCTGTTTTTCCTTCTCAATGTAACTGAATGTGTCTCAGTGAGACATGCTTTTTTACTATTGAGTGTTGTTCTTAGATCTACCAGGCAGTTGTTATCTTGTGTTAGGGAGCTGCTATCTGGTTACCTTCCCATTGTTCTTTTGTTTGGCTGCTGGGGGGGGGGAGGAAGGGGGGTGATATCACTCCAACTTGCAGTACAGCAGTAAAGAGTGATTGAAGTTTATCAGAGCACAAGTCACATGACTTGGGTCAGCTGGGAAATTGACAAAATGTCTAGCCCCATGTCAGATTTCAAAATTGAATATAAAAAAATCTGTTTGCTCTTTTGAGAAATGGATTTCAGTGCAGAATTCTGCTGGAGTAGCACTATTAACTGATTCATTTTGAAAAAAATTATTATCCCCATGACAGTATCCCTTTAATTTCCAGTCCTATAGATTTATGGGATTATTTGCAAATTATGCTTTCTAAGAAGTTAGTGAGAAAATTCCACAGAATTACAGAGATTTTTTATTATGAAAATGTTGTGTGGAAAATGTAGTATTAATAATGGCAACTGGAAGTCACACATTTCTATTTAACTTGCAGAATTCAGACAAAGAAAAACATAATTTGTGGTTATTAGACAACAAAGCAATCAAGAGATCACAAAACAGTATTTAACAGATAGAATCACAACTTCCAGACCAAGTTGGCAGCTTATTGTATGACTAGCTTTAAAGATGGTGGTCATAGATTTATCAATATAACATTAGACTCTTTAAAGGTTTATCTCTGTTTGGATATTCAGTGCTGATCCAAGGGAATATTCTCTACCTTTAACCTGCCGCCTGGGAAATACTAACTCCACTATTTCTTCTTGGTGGAGCACAGAATTTTTCTTTCTCACTAGCCCTGATTACCTAATTTTCTTGGGGTATTCTATGACATGATGCTAGACTGAAGTTACAGTATCTCATTCATTGGGTTCCTGCTACCCCAAATTCACTAAGGTATTTGGTTACCTTAGGGCAAACTTTCTCCATTTTAGGCTTTTCAGCTGCATCCAGCTCTTACTGTAGACTTGACACATAAATTCAATAGTCATTGAATTTGGCTACAGAAGGTAGAAACATATTATGTATTGTTGCATGAATGTTCTTGAGTTAACAAAGATGTTTAGTACCATTCCAACTGGCTGTTGTTCTGATTAAGACATTTCAGTTATTGATGGTTTCACACTTAATGCAATGTCTTGTTAAATTTAATTTTTTTGTTTGGACCTGCTAACTGCAAATGGATAAACAGTGTATTGTTCCTCTTATCCCATAGTTTTAGTTTATTTAGACATTACTCTTCCATAAACTTGACTCAATTGAAATGCAAACTAAATTTGTTACACCTTTCTCCTATTTATTCTTTCCATTTGTTACAAAGTTCCCACCAATGCAAAGATCGTAATATAATCATATAACAGAAGTTTCTCCAAGAAGTTTGGAAACCTAGAGCCCTATATGGTATATATCAAACAATAAGGTTTTTATTTCATTATTTTCATTATTAACTGAACATAGCACCAACATATTCAATTTCTTTAAAATCAATGGTGTATACAGTACATGAAATACACAAATTACATTAAATTGCTGAAATACTGACTAATAAATGGGGCAAAGACTGCCCTGCTCATTATAGCCTGGTTTGCATATACATTAAGGTTATAGGCAGATTATCTAATAAATCATGGTATCCATACAGGTTTTATTTAGCAAGGCTGCACTCAGCGTGATCTGTTTGTATTGAAAATTTATGAAATTTATAGTAGATGCATTTTTGTAATTAGCTTTTTAATGTGTTTCCAGTTAAATCATCTGTTAATGTACATAAATAGGTCTCTATGCACGTTTTAAATATAAGCTCAAATGATAGCATTTAAGCACACTGAAAAAATTTACCAATTTCAGAATGATGGAGTTTAAAGAAGACATAGTCAAAAATTTGATATGGCGATTTTCCCTTAAAAAATAGACGTTAAGGTGTTTTACCTAAATAAAATGCTTTTAGCAGTCATCAGTGCAGTGATCTCTTCAAAGTCCAGGTTAAAATGAGCAAAGGGAGTGTATTAGCATTTTTTAGCAGGAAGCTGTCATCAATCCTAACAAACGCAACTAGGCAAATGAGCAGAGACTATGCCTGTTCAGTCCAACCCCATGTTCCTCTGCTAAATTCATGGACCTGTAATTCATTTTATTATAACATATCTCCCAGTAAGGAGACTCACTCTGTTCTGCTCTTTTCTCTGAGTAAAAAATAATGCCTTTGAAATCCAATAACAACCTCTTTCACAAAGCAGGAGGGCTTGTACTACAGGATGTACTGCAGAGCTTAGATCTACTGCAGAGTTGAGATCTAATATCACACAGAAAAACAAACCAGCAATCCAGTCCTGTGACAGGTGTACTGATGCAATTTAAATTGTAGACACTGAACTGTATGTGATAAAAAACACCATTATCCTTTTATATGCAAAGGTGCATTAGGCAGCCACTGAGCAGGAGAGAATTATCTCCTTTCCATATGCCATACTATGTAGCTGATTGTGAGATGGTCAGCTGCTTCTCTGCAGGAAAGGTGAAAGTGTGCTTCTGTTATCAGAAAGCAGTTCAGATCCCCGGCTCATAGCACAGTCATATAGTTAGTAAGGAGCACATTAAGGAGACGATTCTCTACTGTCCCACCCCACTCAGCAGTACAGATCATCAGCCAGTAAGGAGAATGGAAATAGCTGATTTGCATCTACTATTTGATGTTTTGTCAAGTAACCCATACATGGAGTGGCACTCACTTAATATGTATGTAGAATTCTTCAGGTGACAAATGATATGCCAACAGGTACCAAAAAGGGGAGACAGGTAGGCCAGGCCTAGGATGGCAACATTATAGGGCCGAATGCATTCTGCCATAATTCAGTATTATTGGAATCACTGGGGGATTCGCTGCAGAAGGGTGGCTGTGCATGTACACCTGTTTGCTCATAACAATGGGGGCATGCTCATGGAGGAGGCACACTCATGGGGGACCCTCTGGCCTAGGGGCGGTCCAAGTACAAATCCTGGTGACGGGACAGAGCAGGAATAGGACAAGGAATAGTACTGGAACAGGAGCAGAACCAGACAAGACTGCACCAGGAACAAATCTGAAACAGGAACAGAACTGGAGCAGGTCTGGAACAGGAGTAGGACTGGAACAAGGACAGAAACTGGAGCCAAACAGGACCAGAACAAGAGCAGGAGTAGAGCAGGGAACGGGTCTCGAACAAAGCAAGGAGCAGAGTTAGGCAGTCAGCCTGATCAGCTGACCCTATTCAACCAATAAGGCTGCTGGGAACAGATATGAAATGCCTGTGAGAAAGCCTGTGTGCTGCTCACCTGGTCTAGAGGTTCCCAGGAAAGTCTTACAATTGGAAAGTGCCAGCAGCCCCTCAAATTCTTGAATTTTAGGTTATATAATATTTATCGGCATAGTGCATAAAATGAAGCTATATGTCCCCTTTAATAGCTCAGTGCCAATCTTTTGTAATATTCAACAAGTATCTTTATTTCTTTGCATCTCAGGCACACTTACACTGTGAGCAATATGAGGCAGAATCTTGCTGTGCCTGAAAAATTATCTACAGCATGCTTCTCTTTGTAAAATAAGTTTAGATATATAAAGATACTAATAACATGTCTCAGTTAATTATTTTGTAGAGAAGTGCCATATGCAAAAACAAATCTGTTTACATTTATTGATCACTTTCATCATACAGTGAAATACAGCATATTGCTGTGCTCTACTCCAAACCTTGTAGTGAAAAAAAACAATATGTACACAGTATGAGGTCTAGTTGTTCAGTAAAGTCTCCCATCGTGTATGAACACAATAACATAGATTCCTCTATATTATATAAATTATCCTAGCCAGCTCATTATGGGTTAATGTTACTTATTTTTTTTCCTCTTCTTTTTTTGGAACATTTGTACAGAACATTGAAATTTAGTATATTTAGTGAAAGTTCACCCTTTGATAAATACACCTTTCAAAATTCCATAGCAATGAATGAAAGGAGAGTGGCGGAATTTCACTCTAGAAGACTGTGGCGATCTCTAACGTCACTCTTTGATAAATATACCCCCAAGCTGGAAATATCCAACTACATTTGCCAGGGACAAAACCCATGATAGAATGGCAATAGCGCCACCTCAGAACCAATAAGCTAATAGCACAGCACCAGGATATAATTTTAAAACACAGCAGTCAGCATTATACAGTGCAACAGACTGGAAATTTTGCAGAGCTTATGATGATAATAACAGAAACTTAATTTACAGGTTTCTTAAAAAGAATGCAATGTATAGCTTTTTACAGAAAGAGGAACAACATCTGTTCAATTACATTTGTCAGATTAATTTAATATTCAAATAGGATATTGTTATGTATAAGCTATACAGTACATTCTGGAACATAAAACTTGTCATTATTTCTTGTTAGTCACTAATACAATTGTTTCTGAGGAAAAGGGAATAAGACATACCAGGCCAGAACATGGAGATTCACTAAATGAAATTATACTGTAGATAAATAGAGATGCAGTAACTGATATACAGTAAATGTGTTTTTAGAATATAAAGAATGTTGGGGTATAAAATAAAACATCTGCAACCACATGCTAAACCTTGCACACAGTAATGTATATTACACCTGTGTCTCAACTGTCATCTAGAAGACTTAACAGAATGTTTTCAATCCCCATTATAGATACGTATATATCTATATATGTATATCTATATATATCTATATATATATCTATATATATATCTATATATATATATATATATATATATATATACTCTATGTTGTATTTTAGTTTATGGCAAATAATTGTCACAAACGGCACCCTAAATCCAGAACCCAAGCTAATCACCCTGGTCTCGGCTCTTGCTTCCACCTATAACAGCTGCCTTTCACCTCGAGAGGAGCCCTCGGCTAATCGGATGCCGCCAAGTCTTATAAAGCGAGGAGCAAAGCTAAAGGTTCTGGACGAGCAAAAGGGCACAATCATCTCACCAAGGATACTGGATGGAAGAACGCCACTAGGAAAGCAGGCCAGACAACACAGCCTGGAACAGGCAAAAGGTCAGATTAGGAGAGGTCAGAGTAATCAAGCAGGCAAGGGTCAGGGTAGGAGAGATCAGAGTAGTCACAGGCAGGTAAGGGTCAAAACCAGTAATAACAGGCAGGATTCAAAGGACTAGGCACCTAGGAACAAGCTGAATTGAACCTACAGTAACAACAGGCAATGTGCTGTAAACTGAAATCCCTTAAAATACTGTTTGAAATTCCAACCATTTTAACCCGGAAGTGCACGCCACGCACGCCATATAGGAAGCCGACTGAGGGGAAATACAGGCACACTCGGCGGGCGTCCCTGCTGGAGATGTGGCGGACGCCCCCGCCGGACACTAGCCCACCAGGGAGAGCCACTGGACCACCAGGGTAAACTCTATTCGTTACAATAATCAGAGATTAAGGACATTTTTTGCCAGGTTGTGCCACAAAAAAATGCTCACAAGTTCAAATTCACTAAATGGCAAATTTTCACCAGCGACCGTTTCACCCACTTCACACCACTTCGCCAATCACAAAATTGTTGCCACTATGCTAATTCCCTAACATGAAAAGTTGTGTCTAAGCAGCCAAACGCTGATGAATTTTCACTAGCGTTACTTTGGCTGGGCGAGCATTTCCTAGCGTTAATTTCTGCCTAGTGAAACTTTGCTATCACTCTTGCGGTTAGTTTAATTTGAATAGGGCGGATACCTAAAAGTTATATGGACGTCTTTAATAGTAATGTTGGTGTAAATGCTTGAAGTGACCACTTTTTAAAACACATGTCCAATGAGCCATAATAAAGACAGAAGAGATCCTCTGATGTCCTAGACATGAGTTCACCCGTAAACAAATGTGGCATGCCCCTCAAATTTGTTTAAAAAAATTGTTCACACATAAATCTAAAAGAGTTTGGACTTTTGAAGGCAATACCGCTTTAAAAAAAGAAAAGTCGCCAGCGTTTTTTTTACAATTTTGATGCAGTTCCGGCATTCAGGATATGATGTCACTGACAAATGATCATCTCTCTCGTTCGCTAGTGAAATTTCCTCTACGCCATTTAGTGAATTGACGATGTCCCTGCAGATGAGATTTCTGGCGATTTGTTGCTAGCGACGGCCACTTCAACTACAACTGTAAAGTAATATTTTCAAAAATTGAGACAAGACAAGAATGAGCAAAAGTATAACATATTTTATTTTTGAACTGATGAGTTTAAACTCACTTGAGTAAATGAGCAGCCTTTTAAGCATAGCCAGTTGAAAAGTTGAAGGGATGCTACATGTGGTGTGTGTAGCCCTGCCCATAGCCTAAGCCTCACCCATAGAGTAATGGCGGCACATGCAGGGGACACACTCATAACAAAACTACTCTCACTATTTTATTGACAATTGCATAAAACTAATAGCAGGGTGGCACAGTAGCAATTCCATGTATAATACCCCCAGAACCCATAGCAGGATGGCACAGTGGCAATTCCATGTATCATCCCCCTAAGAACTCACAGCAAGATGGCACAGTGGCAATTCCATGTATAATACCCCTGAATGTATAGCAGGATTGCACAGTGGCAATTACATGAATAAATACCCCAAAACTCACATCAGGATGGCACAGTGGCAAATCCATGTATAAATACCCCTAAAACTCATAGCAGGATGGCACAGTGTAATTTAGGCAATCGAGAAAACAGATCAAGTAGGAATGATTTTCTCTCACAGTTTGTGGGGGGAGGGAGAACTGCAAAACAGCCACAATGATTTTTTTCAGCCAACCACTGCCACAACCAGGAAAACAATTATTTTCCTCCCCCTGAACCCTCAGTGAGACAAAGATGATTGGAGATCCTGGGAAGAAGGGGGGAGGAGGGTGACTGAAGATATCTCCTTCCTTACTCCTGTGTCCTGAGAATTGCAACCATTGGCTGGGGGTGGCTCTGTTTTCTTAGGCAGGGGACACCTCTCACAGGCATAAAAAAATCTCTGGCATTTTAAAATGTGGCATCCCACCAGAAGGGATGGAAATGAATGTAAATAAAGAAGTAGTGGGATGCCATCCTGTTGCATCCTGTAGCATAGCAAAGGATCCAGATGCTGCATTTAAATAAAAAGATAGTAAAATATACTGAAATAATTAAAAAAATCTGAGACAGATAAAGATGGGCTGCACTTATCAAATGTAGAAGACAAGGAGGGTGTCAGGGCCCGAAGGCGCAGTTTGAAGTGCGGACCAAGGAGGAAGCAACTAGGCAACACAGTTCGTGGTACAAAGGGTTTAGGCAGAAGAATCGTCCGTTCAGGCAAAGGTCGGTCCAGGCAGCAAGATAATGTGGTCGATATTCCAGGCAGAGGTCGGTCCAGGCAGCAAGATATCAAAGTCGAGGTTTCGGGCAAAAGGTCAAAGATCAAGGAATCAATAATAGTAAACACCCAGGAACTCAGGATAGAAGAACCTATACTCGGGCACTGAGAGAACCTTCTGGCAACCTTAAATAGGTGGATTTTCGCGCCAAAACGCGCTAGATGGTGTCACAGGACATGCGCCAGAATATGCGCCAGTGTCTGCACGTTTTGGAAGTCAGCGTCTAAAGGATGTGCCAGCGTAAATACGCTGCGCAAAAACGCCAGCGTCACGCTCGCGTCTGACGGCCGGATGGCCTCTTCTGGGCGACGCCATCTTGGACGCGCCGAGGATGCCTTACAGTACCCCCTCCTCCACGGTGGGCCTCCGGACCACCAAGGCTGGGTTTCAGAGGAAATCTTCTATGAAATCTCCGAATTAGAATAGGAGCATGGATATCTGAATGTTTGACCCAGGAACATTCTTCAGGGCCAAACCCCCTCCATTCCCCCAAATACTGAAGAGAGCCCCTGGACACCCGAGAATCCAAAATTTTTTCCACTTCAAACTCCTGATGACCATCAACAGATACAGGAACTGGCGGAGAAGAAACATGACCAACAGCAGTCGGCTTGAGAAGAGAAACATGAAAGACATTCGGAATCTTCATCTCTGGGGTTAACTGAAGACGAACGGCCACAGGGTTTATGAGTTCAATAATGGGGAAAGGGCCAATGAATCTGGGGCCTAGCTTAGCAGATGGAATCTTAAGACGAATGTTCTTAGTAGAGAGCCACACCTTATCACCAAGAGCATACTGTGGAGGAAGTGAACGTTTCTTATCGGCATAAAACTTTTGACTGGAGGAACTCTTCTCTAGGTTGATCTTCGTGGCTTGCCAAATGGCGGACATATGGGAAACTTGGTCGTTGGCAGCCGGTACATTGGAGAGGAGTACATCTTAAGGAAAAGCCAAAGGATGTTGCCCGTAAACACAAAAAAAGGAGATCTGTCAGCAGAGGCATGAAGAGAGTTGTTGTGAGCAAATTCAGCCCAAGGAAGTAAATCAGCCCAATCATCTTGGCATAAGGAAATATGGCATCTTAGAAACTGTTCAAGAGGAAAAATGTAACAAAATATTGAGTGATTTGCATAAGGACCTCCAAAACTTGGAAATAAACTGTGAACCTTTGTCAAAACCATGAAGGCGAAAAATGCCTTGAATGAAAAATTAGAAAGTTCCAAAGCAGAAGGTAATTTACGGAGAGGGATGAAGTGAGCCATCTTGCTGAACCTGTCAATTACCACCCAAATGACTGTACAACCACGGGAGGGAGGAAGGTCCACAATAAAGTCCATGGCCAAATGTGTCCAAGGCCGGGAAGGAATGGGTAGTGGTAAAAGTAATCCCTTGGGAGAGGTGTGGCAGGTTTTAGATGCGGCACAAATGGAACAAGAAGACACAAATTCTTTAACATCTTTCCGAAGAGATGGCCACCAAACAAGACAGGATAATAACTCGGTAGTCTTCTTGATCCCAGGATGGCCAGCTTGCTTGAAACTGTGTGATTGATGAAGAATAGATTGACGAAGATCCGGGGGAACAAAGGCCACACCTAGAGGTGTATCAGCAGGTGCAGAAGTTTGAGCAGACAAGATTTGAGACCCCATAGAAGAAAACAAAGCAGCCACGATCTTTGCCAATGGAACAATCGGTTCTTCGTCCTTCGTTCTTCGTCCACAGGAGAAAAACGTCTTGATAAGGCATCCACCTTCTTGTTTCTGGAGCCAGGTCGGAAAGTAATGACAAAATTAAAACGAGAAAAGAACAAGGACCAACGAGCCTGTCTGGGGTTCAGACGTTTAAGGGTTTGAATGTATTCCAAGTTCTTATGGTCCGTAAAGATGGTCACAGGAACTGCAGAACCTTCAAGAAGATGTCTCCATTCTTCTAATGCTAACTTGACAGCCAGAAGTTCACGATTGCCAAAGTCATAGTTGCGTTCTGGAGGAGAAAATATTTTTAGAAAAGAAAGCACATGGATGAAGTTTCCCATCACAGAGTTGTCTTTGGGAGAGTATGGCTCCAGCACCTACATCAGAAGCATCAACTTCTATGAAGAAAGGAAGAAGGGGGTCAGGATGTCTTAGGACAGAGGCAGAAGAAAAGGACTTTTTCAAGGATTCAAAAGCTTCTTTGGCTTGAGAAGTCCATACATCAGGTCTTCCACCTTTCCGGATTAGAGCCAAAATTGGAGAGATCCTAGACGAAAACCCTTTAATGAATTGTCTATAATAATTGGCAAAGCCAATGAACCTCTGTATAGCCTTGGTAGTAGTAGGTAAAGGCCACTCTTGAATGGCAGAAATCTTGGCTGTGTCCATCTCAAAGCCTTCAGAGGAAATTATGTAGCCCACAAATGGAATTTTAGAAGTCTCAAAAGAACATTTTTCCAGCTTGGCAAATAAGGCATTCTTCCTTAGGCGAGAAAGAACCTCCCGAACATGGGTTCTATGTTCATCAAGATGTTTTGAGAATATAAGAATATCGTCCAGGTAAACGACTACATACAGCCCCAGCAGATCCCGGAAAATATCGTTGAACCCCTGGAAGACTGCGGGCACGTTGCAGAGTCCAAAAGGCATAACCAGGTACTCGTAATGACCATCCCGAGTATTAAATGTAGTCTTCCATTTGTCACCCTCCCGGATTCGGATTAAGTTGTATGCCCCTCTGAGATCCAACTTTGTGAAAATGCAAGTTTCGCTTCGCCGAAAAATTTGCGAATTTCACGTGAAATTCGTGAAACAGAGTTTTCCTGCAGCCCCAGAGTCCAGAAATGCTTGTGTCGAGATTTGCTTACCCGAGACTTGAAGCTGTAGTGGAAGCAGAAAACGACAAGCAGGTTGATGAGGGAAAGGATCAATTCCGCCCAGGTGAGTCTCCCAAAACTTACCTAGGCGTGAAAGTTTCCCTGCTTCATGGGACAATTAAAGGCAAAGTGAGCCTTGCCTCCACAGTAGAGGCATAAGCCGGCCGTACGTCTGCGTAACTTTTCCTCTTCGGATAAGCAAGCTCCCCCGATCTGCATGGGTTCTTCAGTAGAAGCAGAAGTCGGGGCGGTCGTAGTGGTAACAGGGGTAGTAGGAAGGAACGGTCTCGGAATCGAGGAGCCAGGGGAGGAAGAAATTTCTTGCTTCTCTCTCTGTCGGACAGATGCTCGCACATCCTGGTATCAACTTTGATGGCAAGAGTGATGAGGTCTTCCAATTGCTCCGGAAGATCCCGGGATACCAGGTCGTCCTTTAGGCGAGTAGAGAGACCCTGGTAAAAAAACGCATGGTAGGAATCATTATTCCAATTTGTCTCTGCTGCTAAAGTGCGAAAATCAATGGCATATTCGCTGACGCTGCGACTCCCTTGGCGAATCTGCAGCAGACAGGAAGCAGCGGTGGATACTCGGCCAAGTGCATCAAAAACCTTGCGAAAGGACCAGAGAAACAGCTCGACATCATGAGTAAGAGGAGAATTCTTCTCCCACAAGGGGGACGCCCACTCCAAAGCTTTCCCTTGGAGACGAGTTATTACGAACCCTACTTTAGCCCTCTCAGAAGGATATTGTGAAGGCTGGAGCTCGAACTGGATTTGGCATTGGTTTACAAATCCACAACAGGCCTGCAGCTCTCCATGGTAGAGAGGAGGAGCTGGAACCTTAGGCTCTGAACCATGAGAAGGTGAAGCGCTGACCACTGGAAGAGGAGCAGCTGCGGCAGCTGGAGGAGTAATACACAATTTTTCTAAGATAGCCTCCAGCGCCTGACCAAAATGGACCTGCTGAGCTTCATAGGATTCCATGCGCGTAGCCAGTCCACGGAATGCTCTTCCGAAGTCCGGAGGAGCTGAAGCTTCCTCAGAAGGATCCATGGCCCGAGTATACTGTCAGGGCCGAAGGCGCAGTTTGGAGTGCGGACCAAGGAGGAAGCAACTAGGCAACACAGTTCGTGGTACAAAGGGTTTAGGCAGAAGAATCGTCAGTTCAGGCAAAGGTCGATCCAGGCAGCAAGATAACGTGGTCGATATTCCAGGCAGAGGTCGGTCCAGGCAGCAAGATATCAAAGTCGAGGTTTCAGGCAAAAGGTCAAAGATCAAGGAATCAATAATAGTAAACACCCAGGAGCTCAGGATAGAAGAACCTATACTCGGGCACTGAGAGAACCTTGTGGCGACCTTAAATAGGTGTATTTTCGTGCCAAAACGTGCTAGATGACATCACAGGACATGCGCCAGAATATGCATGTTTTTGAAGCCAGCGTCTAAAGGATTCGCCAGCGTAAATAGGTAAATAGGCCGCATGGCCTCTTCTGGGTGCCGTCATCTTGGACGCGCCGAGGATGCCTTACAGTGGGTACCCCCAAAAAAATTTACGATCTTTTTCAGTATATCACCCTTTAAATAGGAAAAAAACGCCAGCGTTTTTTGGGTCTTAGAAAAATTTTCAACTTTTTTTTGAGGAACTCCTATTTACTCTATTGCACTTCACCTGGTCTGAGGTGGCGAAGATAAGTCTGGCGATAGAGGTAAAGGTCAGTAAAATAAAAAACGTAGTGAATTTGCATAGTAACGCTTTTTCAAAGAATGAAAATTTGCCTGGGTTAAGAGTGCGAAGTTGCGCCAGAGTCTATCTCCTTGGCAAAATTACACCAGCTACCGTTAGTAAATCGTCAAAATGACGTCACGCTGGCGAATTTTCGCCAGCGTTAGCCACTTCGCCCATTAGTAAATTTCCCCCCATGTTTACATTTGCCACCCCTTTGACCATACCCACAGGCACAAAGCTCTATTTAACAAAAAAAACTGAAAATACATTTATACATGAGCATCTGCAGATATGGTCATGGGGGCAGTTGCTCACTCCAGGAATTTTACATACCTCAAAGTTTACTGTCCTAGATCACTGTTTGCAAATGCCATATTGCTCTGTTAGTCCTCAGTTCTTCTCAGCCCCCTGCTTATCAAGAAAAAATATCCAAGATGGCCCTAAGTTCAAATGTGGAATGCATGGCGATCTTGGATTTTTTTACTGGAGCCAGGCCAGAGAGAGAGAGAGAAACACAATATGTCAGTATTCTGCTTGTGCAGGCAAGTGAATGCTTTCAATCTATCCATTTCTTAATTCATTTTACTGGAAGAACTGAAGTTAATGTAGTGGCCACTAGCTATTTTACATTGAACTCACTGGCTTGTCTGGGTTTAAAGGAGTGCTTACTGGCGATTTCTACAGTTGCTATAATTATACATTTTTGCCACAAATGCAGAACAGTTTTCTATAAATACTCTTGATGCAATCTTCTTGCACTTTTACGTAAACATTAATATTAATTGGACCAGAGTCTGCAGGTTTGACCATAATATATATAATTCAACGCTAAAGAATTGATTTAAAATCAATAGCAATACATTGCTAAACCTCCTCAGTAAGTGTTAAAACAAAATGTTCATCTTACAAAAATATATATATTTTTTTTTTTTTTTCTTGTAATTTGATTATGTGTGTCAGATATGGCTTTAAGCAATAATCAGTGGAAAAATTCCAACTTCTCTCAGGTTTTCATTTGTCAGCAATCTAAACCTTAGCGTAAATTCTTGGAAAACACCTCTTCGTGAATTAAAGAGTAGACAAATGGTAACATTTTTCCTTTTTTTGCATATCTTCGGAACTCGAGTGTCCTTTTTTTGTAATCATCAAGGGGACCTTATGCAATAATTGAAAAACTGAGAAACGTATTCTTATAACATTATGTAGTAATTTGTCTGCACTGATTAATTTTCCTCTTGTGATTTGCTGGGTTCATGCAAGGACAGGCATTGTACCTTTGTAAATTGGATCCGAAATCATGTTTCACAGAGGATCTTTTAGGACATTATTATTTAAATTCAGTTTTAAGTCAGAGTTCATCAAGAAAAGTATCAAAGCACTTAAATAAAATAGAAATAAAGAGCACACATCAGAGCTGCCAATTTAAGATGTTTTTTCACACTATTTTCCCTTGTGACGTAGCAAAGTAGAGAGTAAAAGCCTTCCAAGGGAACTCACATTGCAGGCTTAACCAGAGGGAACAAAACCAAATGATTCAGAGATGTTGATTATTTAATTGCCTGCGCCTGCTATTTGCTGAAATCAGCAGAGGAACAGAAAAGAGCTGCTGAGTGAAATAAATACATACATAAATAATTTGCTTACAAGCAGCAAGATACAAAATATTGTTCCAGAAAGCTTGTCTTGGATATTTTATTGGCTATTATCATAGTGAGGTTGGGGGGCCAAATGCTCAAGATCTGAGTGCAATTACAGCAAATCAATATTTTAAGGATACTCATCTATATTTTAGTTTTTGCTTATCACTCTTAAAAAGTATTGTCGGATTATAGCATGCATAGGGACATGCTTATATAGCACAATAACAATATAGCACTATTTTATCCAGGTCATAATATCTGCACAGTGGTTGGCATTGGAGTTTTTCAAATGAAACTTAAATCAAATGTTTATATACATTTGATTAATTTTCCTGACAAATATATTAGCATTTATTTTATCTTATAACTATAAAAGAAAGTTCTGGAATATAATATTAGGAGGAAGAAAGTGAACGTCACAGGTTATGCACACAGTCTTAAACGGAACAATATTATGAATGCTGCAAAACTATGCACTGCTTTACCAAAGATTCACATGTGTTTCCCTGTGTCTGAACGGATTAAAAGGGGCCAAAAAAATCACTTACAATGGCATTTCTAACCGCATGGGTCCACCCAAATATTGCTGCAATACAACACCAGCAGCAGATAATATCCGCATAGATTGATTCTTAAAGCAGTAGTTCACAATAAAACCTTCACCAAGTTCTCAAGGCCCAGCATTTCAATTGATGCAACTGGATCACTTGACTCTTTCTTCTTGGTTCCATATGATCATTGTCAAAAATATTAGACATTTTTTTCTTGCTCTGAACACCAGCACTATATGCAACATACTGGTGTTTGATTACAATGTAATATTGGCAAAGCCACCCACACTTCTGAAGTGACATTGGTAGACCCTGTAAATTGTTAATTATACCTATTAACTGAAAGACTTATTAAACAGCTAGTACTTGAGTACTTGAGCTGCTATTATTATTTAAACTAGTAGCTTTAGTACAAGAAAGAAAGTAAGTACACTGAGCAATAAGCAATAACAAAACATAGGATAAACAAACCAAGCCTGTAAGCATAGCCATCATTCATAATGAAATATCAATTTATCATACTAAAAGCAGCTGCAGTAAATGTTCTAGTAGTAACTAATAACTGCTCATAGTAATAACAACTGCAAGTGATATAGTGTATGTTGAGCCACATCCCTTTTATTGGGTGTTTTAAGGGGTTATTTATTAAAGTCAGATTTTTTTCTGGTTGAACTTTTAAAGGGGGAAAAACACATGTTTTTCATAGAAAAAAAACCTTCAAATTTTTGGTGATTTATTAAACCCCAATGGTGTTGAATAGGGATGTGTGAATTTGACCCGTTTCGTCAAAAATTAGCCGACGCCCATTAAAGTCTATGGGCATAAGAAAAAATTGTTGTGTGGCGAAATTTTTTTGATGTACGGCAAATTTTTTTTTTTTGACGCCTGTCTTTTTTTTTTTGACGCACAGCGCCATACAAGTCTATGGGCGAAACAAGGCGAAAAAATTTCCCCATCCCTAGTGTTAAAAGTCTGAATAAAAAAGTAGAAATTCATGTAGAAGTTAATGGCAGATGTCCGGTTGATATCCTGATCTGTGCTGGGTTTCGTGCAATAATCAGAATATTTTGTGGTTTTCTGCAGTCAAACCTGAAAAAAGTTGCAGGTTTTGGGCATCAAATCCAAAAATGTCACAGCTTTCGGTGACAAATATGAAAAATTCTTATGATTGAAATATTTTTTCACAATTTTTGGGAAAATTATAAATAATTAGGGTGAAAAGGTCCGTGCTGATTTGGTTGAAGTACAGATGCAGCCACTTTGGTTTGTCTGTTTGACACAGAATAACTAAACACAGATATCCCATTTATCTCATTTAACACAGAAAACTGCGTCACAACATCCCATCTAATTAAAGCATTCACCATTGTGAACAATGGAGCTTTGGTATGCTAATGAAAAGGTTAAATGCATTAAATGAGTTAAGATGACTTAAGATAACACAGTGTCTTCAATTACCCCTGAGTCATGACGCATTTAACTCACAAATCCAAGTGGCTTCATCTGTAGTTTTCAGAAAATAGTGAAAACTTTTTGGAATTTCATAAATAACTCCCTTAGTATCTCTCCTTCCAGTATCTAACTTTGTATGCTCACCCACCCCAAAATATCAACTATTTATTGATCCTCTTGTTTTTGGGAAGCTTAATTCCCCCTATATAACATGTTTCTCAAAGAGGATAGATTTCTACATCTAAACTGCACTTTAGCCATCTTTCTGGTGTTTGTAACATGCAAGATAAAACTGTAAAAACCTTTCTAAGGCAAACACTTATTTAAAGCAAGAGTATTTCCCAATGAGATTACTGCCTGCTCTGTATACATTTGACCCTGTGTTCTTGATTTCACATGGTTGTTGCTGAATGCATTAACGTCTTTTTCCTGGAAAGTTCTCCCTCTGTAATTTAGCTTGGGGTGCCTACTTCGGAGTGTTAGGGAAGCAGTCAGTTTATATACTTCTTCATTCAAATTTTACTTCTTCGTAACACATGTAACGTAACATATTTAAATATTTAAATCAGCAGTTTTTATTTTAAATCAAATTATTACATTTGGGGGGTTATTTATCAAAATCTGAAAAGCTCTCACTATTTTCTGAAAACTGCTCTGACCTAATCCGCACAGACTCCCCCCCTATTTATCAATACATTTTCCATCAATACAATTTGCCAAAGATAATTTGTTCCCATGTAAACATTTACAGTGTCTTTATGATGACAGATCACATTGTATAACTAAGTACTTAATTAATACTTTATTTTTCCATGCTTAAGAATTTAAAATTAATCTCATTCTTTTCCTGTTTCACCTGGATGCTCTAAGGTTAATGTCTCTTCACCTCCTATGGCTCCCTTCACTTGAATATGAAACACCAGGCAGCAAAGCTTTAAGTGCTTTTTGATATGAAAGTACTTGGAGCATTTTCAGGCCAAAAAGTATTCACAATTGTTCTGTTTATATATCTTTGTGTTGCTATCTTTTGTTCAGAACACAAAAACCTCATATTTTGTGTGTTTTGAGGTAAAAGGGACAGGCTTAATCCAATCAATACTAAAGCATTTGTTCGCTGACATGGTACCTCGTGTTTTCTCATTTGCTAGGCATCCAACCCTGTTTTTCATGTAATGTTAGGAAACATTTGTGTTTAGTAGTTTGGAGTATGAAAATGTAGTTTTATTGGGTTATTTTACTTATATTTAGTGATGGGCGAATTTGTGCAGTTTCGATTCGCCGAAAAATTCGCGAATTTCGCGCGAAATTCGCGAAATGGCGAAAAATTAGCGAAACGGCGCCAGCGTCTCGTTTTTGACGCCGGCGCCCGTTTTTGACGCCGGCGCCCGTTTTTTCGACGCCGGCGCCCGTTTTTGGCGCCGGCGTCCGTTTTTTCGAAAAAATATTTTTTGACGCCGGCGAATTTTTGACGCGAATTTTCGCGGCCGTTTCGCGAATTTATTTGCCAATGGCGAATCGCGCAAATTCGCCGCGAATTCGCGCCTGGCGAATAAATTCGCCCATCACTACTTATATTCTTACATTTGTAATTTGATTTGAGATAATTTGGGAGAGCTATAAAGAGCTATGGAGTAGGATACATTTCCCACATGTTTAGATAGGCGTGACTAGAGTAAGCAACCAGGGGTGAAAGCTTGGGTGCATTTTGTGTGTGTGGGGGGGTTGTGTAATACAAGGCAGAAGCTGTACAAGGAGGAGGAAAAGTGGGTTCCTGTGCAGTGTTATTCCCCTTACCGTATCCCCCACTCCCTGCTGCATGTGCAAGTTAGGTAAGAGAGAGTGGCAGGGGAGGATTTCTTAACCCTTTAAGTGCCAGCAGAATTTCACATTTTGGTTACGCGAAATGCCAGCCGTTTTTGAAACATTTTGTGCTCTCTCACTTTAGGGGCATTTTCTGAGGGGAAACCTATAGTTTACCTATACATTGTTTTTTTCGGTAGAAACTGAGCTTTCTAAATCTGCCTGAGTTTTCATGTATTTCCACCTGTGCAAAAAAATTTATAGTGCTAAATACCAAAAAAAATGAAAAATTACCATTTTTCATCGTATATCAATTTATACCAGAAAAATATTTCATTTTACGGATGAAACTCCAGGCAGTATATTACCGAATTTTGAAAGCACTAAGGCAGAAAATGACATGCTTTAGATTCCAAGGCAAAAAATCCTGAAACCGTAGGTTTACCCCAGAAAACCATACATTTTTGAAAAGTACACATTCTGCCGATTACAAAAATAGGTAACTATGTCTCTCTACTCCCAACTACCAAACATAAAAGCTTGTCTGAACATAGCGGTTTTTCAACAAAAAATTCAAAATTCTGAAAAATCATTTCAAAGGTTTTATTTTGCTGCTCCGCATATCCCAAACTATATTAGGTACCAAGAAAACGCACCTGAAATATGATTGCCAGGGGTCCACTGAACAATTTGATACCCATTATGCATAGGTTTACCAAAGTATCTGTAAATTTAGAGACACCAATATGTAGTTAGCACATCCAAATTGTTCAGGACTTTACTTCAGCTACTGAGAAATCAACACATTGACTGCATTTTTTGTGGGGTAAAAACACAGAAATATATGTTTACCCCCCAAACCCATATATTTTTGGAAAGTACACATTCTACTGAATCTAAAATGGGTACCCATGCCTTTCTGCTCCAAACTACTGAGTCGCAAGGCTTTCCCAAAATTGTCGGTTTTGGTGAAATATCTGAAAATTGCCTCAAAGCTTCAACTTCGCAGCACCATATCACCCATGTATCGTTACGCACCAAGAAAAAGCACCCTAAATATGATTGCCAGGGTTCCTCCAAACAGTTTGGTGGCCATTGTTCATAGGTTTACCAAAGTATCTGGCATTTAGAGGCCTCAAAATGAAGTTAGCGCATACAAATAGTCCTGTGGGTAACTTCATTTAATGAAAAATCAACACATTGACTGCATTTTTGTGGGGTAAAAACACAGAAATATATGTTTACCCCCCAAACCCATATATTTTTGGAAAGTACACATTCTACTGAATCTAAAATGGGTACCCATGCCTTTCTGCTCCAAACTACTGAGTCGCAAGGCTTTCCCAAAATTGTCGGTTTTGGTGAAATATCTGAAAATTGCCTCAAAGCTTCAAATTCGCAGCACCATATCACCCATGTATCGTTACGCACCAAGAAAAAGCACCCTAAATATGATTGCCAGGGTTCCTCCAAACAGTTTGGTGGCCATTGTTCATAGGTTTACCAAAGTATCTGGCATTTAGAGGCCTCAAAATGAAGTTAGCGCATACAAATAGTCCTGTGGGTAACTTCATTTAATGAAAAATCAACACATTGACTGCATTTTTGTGGGGTAAAAACACAGAAATATATGTTTACCCCCCAAACCCATATATTTTGGAAAGTACACATTCTACTGAATCTAAAATGGGTACCCATGCCTTTCTGCTCCAAACTACTGAGTCGCAAGGCTTTCCCAAAGTTGTCGGTTTTGGTGAAATATCTGAAAATTGCCTCAAAGCTTCAACTTCCCAGCACCATATAACCCATGTGTCATTACGTACTAAGAAAAATAACCCTAAATATGATTGCCAGGGTTCCTCTGAACATTTTGGTGGCCATTGTTCATAAGTTTACCAAAGTATCTGGCATTTAGAGGCCCCAAAATGAAGTTAGCGCATAAAAACAGTCCCGTGGGTAACTAGCTAATGAAAAATCAACACATTGACTGCATTTTTGTGGGGTAAAAACACAGAAATATATGTTTACCCCCCAAACCCATACATTTTTGGAAAGTACACCTTCTACAGAATCTAAAATGGGTACCCATGCCTTATTGCTCCAAACTACTGAGTCGCAAGGCTTTCCCAAAGTTGTCGGTTTTGGTGAAATATCTGAAACTTGCCTCAAAGCTTCAACTTCCCAGCACCATATCACCCATGTGTCATTACGTACTAAGAAAAAGCACCCTAAATATGATTGCCAGGGTTCCTCTGAACATTTTGGTGGCCATTGTTCATAAGTTTACCAAAGTATATGGCATTTAGAGGCCCCAAAATGAAGTTAGCACATACAAATTGTCCTGTGGGTAACCATTTAATGAACTTCAGCTTATGAAAAATCAACACATTGATTGCATTTTTGTGGGGTAAAAACACTGAAATATATGTTTACCCCCCAACCCTATATATTTTTGGAAAGTACACATTCTACGGAATCTAAAATGGGTACCCATGCCTTTCTGCTCCAAACTACTGAGTCGCAAGGCTTTGCCAAATTTGGCGGTTTTGGCGAAATATCTGGAAATTGCCTCAAAGCTTCAACTTTCCAGCATCGTATTGTCCATGTATCAATACCAGCATAAAGCATCCTAAATATAAACATATGGGTCTACTAAACAGTTTGATGCCCAATGTGCATAGATATACCAAACTATGTGGCGCACAGAGACCCCCAAATGACAATATGTATATACATTTTCACGGCTGACGTGCTGGCTGCTGCAATATAACCACCGGTGTGTATTATGCGACATTAGACCCCCCTAACAGTACAGAGACCCCAGAAAACCATATATTTTCAGAAAGTACACATTCTGACAAATCCAATATGGGTAAATAAGTTTTTCATCTGCAAACTGCCAAACTGCAAAGCAATGCTGAACATAACGGTTTTTATCAAATTTCTGAAAATCGTCACAAAGCTTGAATTCTACCCCATTATATGCCACACATTTCGTAACGTATCAGCATAAAACATCCTAAATATGAACGCCAGGGGTCTACTGAACACTTTGATGCCCAGTATGCATAGATATACCAAACTATGTGGCGTACAGAGACCCCCAAATGACAATAGTGTATATACATTTTCACGGCTGACGCGCTGGCTGCTGCAATATAAGCACCTGGTGTGTGTATTATGCAACATTAGACACCCCTAACAGTACAGAGACCCCAGGAAACCATATATTTTCAGAAAGTACACATTCTGACGAATCCAATATGGGTAAATAAGTGTTTCTACTGCAAACTGCCAAACTGCAAAGCAATGCTGAACATAACGGTTTTTATCAAATTTCTGAAAATCGTCACAAAGCTTGAATTTTACCCCATTATATGCCACACATTTCGTAACGTATCAGCATAAAACATCCTAAATATAAACTCCAGGGGTCTACTGAACACTTTGATGCCCAATATGCATAGATATACCAAACTATGTGGCGCACAGAGACCCCCAAATGACAATAGTATATATACATTTTCACGGCTGACGCGCTGGCTGCTGCAATATAAGCACATGGTGTGTGTATTATGCAACATTAGACCCCCCTAACAGTACAGAGACCCCAGAAAACCATATATTTTCAGAAAGTACACATTCTGACAAATCCAATATGGGTAAATAAGTGTTTCTACTGCAAACTGCCAAACTGCAAAGCAATGCTGAACATAATGGTTTTTATCAAATTTCTGAAAATCGTCACAAAGCTTGAATTCTACCCCATTATATGCCACACATTTCGTAACGTATCAGCATAAAACATCCTAAATATGAACGCCAGGGGTCTACTGAACACTTTGATGCCCAGTATGCATAGATATACCAAACTATGTGGCGTACAGAGACCCCCAAATGACAATAGTGTATATACATTTTCACGGCTGACGCGCTGGCTGCTGCAATATGAGCACCTGGTGTGTGTATTATGCAACATTAGACCCCCCTAACAGTACAGAGACCCCAGAAAACCATATATTTTCAGAAAGTACACATTCTGACGAATCCAATATGGGTAAATAAGTGTTTCTACTGTAAACTGCCAAACTGCAAAGCAATGCTGAACATAACGTTTTTTATCAAATTTCTGAAAATCGTCACAAAGCTTGAATTTTACCCCATTATATGCCCCACATTTCGTAACTTATCAGCATAAAACATCCTAAATATGAACGCCAGGGGTCTACTGAACACTTTGATGCCCAATATGCATAGATATACCAAACTATGTGGCGCACAGAGACCCCCAAATGACAATAGTGTATATACATTTTCACGGCTGACGCTCTGGCTGCTGCAATATGAGCACCTGGAGTGTGTATTATGCGACATTAGACCCCCCTAACAGTACAGAGACCCCAGAAAACCATATATTTTCAGAAAGTACACATTCTGACGAATCCAATATGGGTAAATAAGTGTTTCTACTGTAAACTGCCAAACTGCAAAGCAATGCTGAACATAACGTTTTTTATCAAATTTCTGAAAATCGTCACAAAGCTTGAATTTTACCCCATTATATGCCCCACATTTCGTAACTTATCAGCATAAAACATCCTAAATATGAATGCCAGGGGTCTACTGAACACTTTGATGCCCAATATGCATAGATATACCAAACTATGTGGCGCACAGAGACCCCCCAAATGACAATAGTGTATATACATTTTCACGGCTGACGCTCTGGCTGCTGCAATATGAGCACCTGGAGTGTGTATTATGCGACATTAGACCCCCCTAACAGTACAGAGACCCCAGAAAACCATATATTTTCAGAAAGTACACATTCTGACGAATCCAATATGGGTAAATAAGTGTTTCTACTGCAAACTGCCAAACTGCAAAGCAATGCTGAACATAATGGTTTTTATCAAATTTCTGAAAACCGTCACAAAGCTTGAATTCTACCCCATTATATGCCACACATTTCGTAACTTATCAGCATAAAACATCCTAAATATGAACGCCAGGGGTCTACTGAACACTTTGATGCCCAGTATGCATAGATATACCAAACTATGTGGCGTACAGAGACCCCCAAATGACAATAGTGTATATACATTTTCACGGCTGACGCGCTGGCTGCTGCAATATGAGCACCTGGTAAGTGTATTATGCAACATTAGACCCCCCTAACAGTACAGAGACCCCAGAAAACCATATATTTTCAGAAAGTACACATTCTGACGAATCCAATATGGGTAAATAAGTGTTTCTACTGTAAACTGCCAAACTGCAAAGCAATGCTGAACATAACTGTGACGTGGGCCCTGTGTCAGTAGCCAGACCATGTTGCAGTATCTTCTGTCAGGGTCTGTGAAGCCCAATAGCCAGTAGGGGCCAACTTTATTTACTGGCCAATCAGAGGTGCTAATAAGGAGCAGTTGGTGACTGAGGGTTGCTTGGATTTTCCAGTTGGAGATTTCGGTTGAAGAGAGTTGCCTGAGCTTTTAAAAATAAAGACGTTTGTTTTCATCCTGCAATTGTGTTTTGCTGGAGTTTATTCACGGTATCTCACGTGACAGAAAGTGGTGGCAGCGGTGGGATCATTTTATGCAGAGACTTTTGCCAGAACCACATATAATGGAGTATGAATTGGCTGAGCTTCGTCTTCCTATTCTCAAAGGTCTGTGTAAGAATCGTGGAATCGAAAGTAATGGACTAACTAAAGCGCAGATGGCATCTCTTATTGCCCAACACACTAAGGTCACTCAGCCAGGACTGACAGATGTGGCAAGTTTATTGATGGAGCAGACAGAGGAGCAGGCAGGTCCTTCCTCAACCCAGATGACACATGTAAGTGGACTAGTCGCTACCCTTACTGAACCAGAGGATGAGCTGTCAATGTATGGGGCAGCAGTGGGTCAGGTGGAGAATGACCCCACGATGGTGAGGTATCAGTCAAGGCTTACAGCTCTGGGGTCTGATCTCACTGGTTCAGAACGTCTTAAGCTGCTTGAATTGACTATTCAGGAAGAACAGATGAAGAGAGTTCCCATTTCTGCTGTGAACACAGTACAACTGCAGCATCCCAATACTGAGCATTTCAAACCTGTGGTCAAGCTCACCCATGCTGCCTTTCCCTCTTTTGATAACTACCAGGAAGGAATCGATAAGTACCTACACATCTTTGAGATTATGTGCGAGGATTACGCTGTACCTAAGGCAGAATGGACGAAGATACTTGCTGGTAAATTGGGAGGGAAAGCGAGTGATATTTATAGAGAGATCCCATATCTCCAGCGCACTGATTATGAGGAAGTGAAACGTGTATTGTTGAATCATTATGCCATCTCTCCAGAAACATATCGACAGTCATTTCGCGCTCTAAATAAAATAGCCTCTGATACATACTGGGATTTTGGGAACCAATTGCGGAGAGCCTTCGACCAATGGGTTAACACAAGCCAGGTTCAGACAATACAGGATCTTCGCCAATTGTGTCTACTAGAGCAGTTCATGGAAAAGTGCTTACCGGAAATTCGGGGATGGATATGGGATCGTTCTCCGAAAACTTTGGAGGAAGCAGCTCGGCTGGCTGACAAGTGCTTGGAAGGGCAGGCCCAAATCCGCCGTGGACGAAGTAATATTTCTCCCACAGCTCTCCCATCTGTTGGGATCCATTCGGGAACAAAACTACGGACAAGTTCTTCAATTCCTTGCCCTGTCTGGCCAGCACCACAACCACATCATACATTTAACAAGAGCTGTTTTCGCTGTGGTTCTACTACTCATCTTATTGCACAGTGTCCAAAACCACCCAGAACCTCCAATAATGCAGTTGCTCGTCCAGTAACTGCTCTCAGACAGGAAGTGACCGCTGCTCAACAACAGGCTATTCAAGCAGTACGACAACACACCCATGGGCCACTTGTACCCAAGCCATTGGAGTATGTCATTTTGGGCGTCCACTGGAATGACCAAATTTCTCGCACCAAACATATCATCCCAGTAATGCTCAATGGTAAACCGGCTGAAGGATTTCTTGATTCTGGAGCCTACCTTTCCCTAGTAGAACCCCATATGCTCTCTGCCTCTGATGTCCTCCCGGGACGTTCTGTTTGTATTATTCTACCTGGAGGTACTAAGAAGGAGATTCCAGTGGCTCAGGTCAGTTTGGATGTGGGTAATGGACCTATACAGCATACAGTTGGGATTCTTGATCATCTCCCTGCTCCAGTATTAGTGGGCAATGATGTTGGAGACATCTGCTGCAGTCTCACCCCAGGAGGTGTGCAATGCATTTCCCCGACAACTTCAGGAATGTGTGCAGCTGTGTGTGGATCGGCTGACTGGCACCCTGGGCAAGGCTCAGGAGAGTGAGACGTCCCTGAAAGAGAAGGTGCAGAGTCTGACCGGGGCCCTGTCGGAGAGTAACTGCACCTCTGCCAGCTCTCATGACCAGCTGCAAAAGGTGCTGACGGCCAGTGAGCATGAGAGGCGCATCTTACAGGAGCGCCTGGAAACTGCAGTGGCAAGCTACATGGCAATGCTGATGACTTGTCTCGACAGGAGGATTGAGATTTACCCAATGCTGTTGTTCCAAGGTTTTACCCAACAATGGGTAAACCTGGTAACACCAATTCTGGGAAGGGGGAGTGATGTGACGTGGGCCCTGTGTCAGTAGCCAGACCATGTTGCAGTATCTTCTGTCAGGGTCTGTGAAGCCCAATAGCCAGTAGAGGCCAACTTTATTTACTGGCCAATCAGAGGTGCTAATAAGGAGCAGTTGGTGACTGAGGGTTGCTTGGATTTTCCAGTTGGAGATTTCGGTTGAAGAGAGTTGCCTGAGCTTTTAAAAATAAAGAAGTTTGTTTTTGTTTTCATCCTGCAATTGTGTTTTGCTGGAGTTTATTCACGGTATCTCACGTGACAATAACGTTTATCAAATTTCTGAAAATCGTCACAAAGCTTGAATTCTACCCCATTATATGGCACACATTTCGTAACTTATGAGCATAAAACATCCTAAATATGAACGCCAGGGGTCTACTGAACACTTTGATGCCCAGTATGCATAGATATACCAAACTATGTGGCGTACAGAGACCCCCAAATGACAATAGTGTATATACATTTTCACGGCTGACGTGCTGGCTGCTGCAATATAAGCACCTGGTGTGTGTATTATGCGACATTAGACCCCCCTAACAGTACAGAAACCCCAGAAAACCATATATTTTCAGAAAGTACACATTCTGACAAATCCAATATGGGTAAATAAGTGTTTCTACTGCAAACTGCCAAACTGCAAAGCAATGCTGAACATAACGGTTTTTATAAAATTTCTGAAAATCGTCACAAAGCTTGAATTTTACCCCATTATATGCCACACATTTCATAACGTATCAGCATAAAACATCCTAAATATGAACGCCAGGGCTCTACTGAACACTTTGATGCCCAATATGCATAGATATACCAAACTATGTGGCGCACAGAGACCCCCAAATGACAATAGTGTATATACATTTTCACGGCTGACGCGCTGGCTGCTGCAATATGAGCACCTGGTGTGTGTATTATGCGACATTAGACCCCCCTAACAGTACAGAGACCCCAGAAAACCATATATTTTCAGAAAGTACACATTCTGACGAATCCAATATGGGTAAATAAGTGTTTCTACTGCAAACTGCCAAACTGCAAAGCAATGCTGAACGTAACGGTTTTTATCAAATTTCTGAAAATCGTCACAAAGCTTGAATTCTACCGCATTATATGCCCCACATTTCGTAACTTATGAGCATAAAACATCCTAAATATGAACGCCAGGGGTCTACTGAACACTTTGATGCCCAATATGCATAGATATACCAAACTATGTGGCGCACAGAGACCCCCAAATGGATATATAGTAGATAAAATTTACAAGGCAAAACAAAATAAGGCAGTAAAGAGTGAAATGCAAAAAAATCCAATAAACCACAAAAATCAATGTTTTTTTTTCCAGATTAGTGTTATCGGCCGTCAGAATCACAGTTTGAATATTTTAGCTGGGCCAAACAGGTTATACGGCTAGAAACAAGTGAACACAACATACGCAGAGCTGAAAATGCAATAAAATGGCTAAAAATTCAATAAAATGGCTAAAAATGCACCAAAATACCCAAAATTGCAATATAATCACCGAAATAACATAAAAAAGATATTGCACAGTACGGTTAGCGAACACGCTATTCGTAATGGCAATAAAACATTTTTTCAGCCAAAAAAAGAGACGATGCGATAAGAAAAAAAAAAAAAAGCCACAATGCCATGTATGTGCGTGTGCGTGTGTACAAATGGTAAATTACATGTTATGTGCGTGTGTGTGCGTGTGCACGTGTGTGTAAGTGCAGTGAGTGTAAATGACCCCCCCAATCCCCAAAAATGAATGTAAGTGTGAATCTAAGTGTGTATTACTGTAATAAGTGTGTGTTGGTGTGTTTGTGTGTGTAATTGTTGCACTAACCTGAAAAAGTCACTGGAGACTGTTGCAGACGATCAGGAAGAGCCCCTGGAAGAGATCTGCGACGTCATCTGTGTCCTTGTGCTGTGGGGGCGGAGATCTACGGCGCGGTGTAGGCTGCAGCAGCAGGACACGTAAGTAACACGTGCCTGCGGCTGTTTTTGGGCCCCTGGGCAATCGCGCCCCAGGGGCCACTCGATCCCCTGCTTTGCTCGTTGCCTAGGGGCAGGGGATCGAAGCGGAACGGAGCGAGTGGCTCTAACAGCCCCTCCTCCGCTCCAGAACCCGGAAGTGCTGCAGAACGTAGAATCTACGTTCTGTGGCATTTCAAGTTACTTTTCCACAGAACGTAGATTCTACATTCTGTGGCACTTAAAGGGTTAAAGCTGTAATGGAGGCAAACCCCGCTGTCAAGGACCCCCCCCCCAGTGACCGCAAGGTCTGCTCCCTCTGTAGTTACACCACTGTATATAAAACTCTACTTGTGAAACTATTCAATAAAAAATAAAACAGTTGCAATGTATTAGTTATCTTATTGCATCATTAAAATAAACCCTTGTATGTATTTTGTTTTCACACAGAACTTAGACTCTATGAACACATTTAATATGCAAAGTGTACTGTATCAGTAAACAAGAAAAGGGCAGACCTGTCTGAATCCCAAAGAGAAGACATGGTATCTAGCAGGGGCAGCAGCAAAGATTAAATTATTTTGTTTGTTGCGTCCATGCAATGTCAAAGATTATGAATAATTTATAAATGCACAGGAAAGCAACAGCTTTGTTAAAGAACAGTAGCAGAAAATCTAAAAAGAAATGAAAAATGTAAAAGAAATAAAGAAGAAATTAAAAAGCTTGCGTTAAAAGTGGTATATATATATATATATATATATATATATATATATATATACATATATATATATATATATATATATATATATATATATATACATACATGGTATCTTGTTATATATATGCTGTACAGTAACTGAAGTTCTCAGATCTGGCTAAAATTGAGCTAAGCCATAGCTGGCAAGGCCTTCTATGTCCAACACAGTACATAATACATAAAGCATCATATTTGCATTAAAGGAATTGTTCAGTGTAAAAATAAAAAGTGGGTAAATAGATAGGCTGTGCAAAATAAAAAAATGTTTCTAATATAGTTAGTTTGCCAAAAATGTAATGTATAAAGGCTGGAGTGATTTGATGTATAACATGTCAGTCAGAACCCAACTTCCTGCTTTTCAGCTCTCTTGGTTTACACTGACTCAGTAACCAATCAGAGACTTGAGGGGGGGGCACATGTGTCATATCTGTTGCTTTTGAATCTGAGCTGAATGCTGAGGATCAATTACAAACTCACTGAACAGAAATTTACCATGTGGCCCCCCTTCAAGTCGCTGACTAACTCAGAGTTATAGAGCTGAAAAGCAGGAAGTTGGATTCTGGCTGTTTTATTAGACATCTGTTCACTCCAGCCTTTATACATTACATTTTTGGCTAACTAACTATATTAGAAACATTTTTTATTTCTATTTACACAGTTTTTATTTTCACACTGAACTATTCCTTTAACTCTGGTCAAATAATGAGCAATTACTGTATATAGTTGTTCCTGGACTACACCTGATAACATCATCTAAAAGCCAAAATAAATATTGGCCCATCATTTGTGTATCATTCTATCTCTAAAGTGTCTTTTTAAAACTCCTATCTGGTGGTGCCATCATGTTTGTAGGTATTTACAGGTGCCAAGGTCATTTTAAAGGTGATGCAAACACTAAGGCTTTGACTCAGAACACTTAGGGGCTGATTCACTAAATTCGAGTGAAGGATTCGAAGTAAAAAAACTTTGAATTTCGAAGTATTTTTTGGGCTACTTCGACCATCGAATGGGCTACTTCGACTACGACTACGAATCGAAGGATTCGAACGAAAAATCGTTCGACTATTCGTCCATTCGATAGTCGAAGTACTGTCTCTTTAAAAAAAACTTCGACCCCCTACTTCGGCAGCTAAAAGCTACCGAAGTCAATGTTAGCCTATGGGGAAGGTCCCCATAGCCTTGCCTAACTTTTTTTGATCGAACGATATTCCTTCGATCGTTGGATTTAAATCCTTCCAATCGTTTGATTCGAAGGATTTAATCGTTCGTTCGAAGGAATAATCCTTCAATCGTACGATCGTAGCATTTGCGCTAAATCCTTCGACTACGATATTCGAAGTCGAAGGATTTCAATTCCTAGTCGAATATCGAGGGTTAATTAACCCTCGATATTCGACCCTTGATACATCTGCCCCTTAAAATAGTATCATGGATAAAAAAATACTGAGAACTATAGTCCAGCACCATCAGGAATATACTGTGTATTACTAAAACAATAAATCAAATCAATAAAAATGCCCTACCTCTACAGGGATAACTATACCATTAAAATGCAAAAGCCTCCAATATCTCTCCCACCTAATCTATTTAAATCTATAATTATAGTATTTGCAGCACTCTTGACGTTTGATTACTGTGTCATGTAATGTAAAGCAAAATAACACACCAATTAGTATATGTAATATAACAGCAAGATGACTGACTAGTGCCGGTCAGTTAAATTATTGCTAATGAATTTTCCTTCACCTGCAATAAAGTCTGTGTCTGCATTGACAAATCACATGTAGGTTTTGGTTGCAGTTTCTTCAGCAGCTGCTACAATAATGCCAGAATTCTGACCTGCATTGTGATCAAAGACATGGCAATTTGCAGTCATTTTTGACACTGTGGACATTGCATATACATTCCCTAACAAGAATTTGTGTGCATTATTTTCAGGTAGAGCATGGCGCAAGTGATGGGTGAATCTGGGGCATTTCACAAATCTTCGCCATTTCGAAGCGAAACGCCCCAGATTTGCCCATCACTAGTGCCATGCTGTCCCTGAAAATACTGCACACAAATTCTTGTTAGGGAATGTATGTGCAATGTCCACACTGTCAAAAATTACTGAAGTCAATAGGTGTCAAAATAATTTTGACGTGCGACAATTTTGACGCGAGCAAAAGGTTTTATACACGCGACTATTTTGTCCATTAAAGTCAATGGGCTTCTGAATAATTTTGACGCACAGCAATTTTCAACAGTTACGTGAAAACATTTGTGGGTGGAGAAATGTGAAAATTTGACGGAAAATCCATGTCTGCCAAATGTATTCGTCTTTCACTACATGGCACTGCTTTGTGCCTCATAGAGGTAACACAGGAATAAAATACTGTGCTGTATATGATTGCCAGTCTAGTGCCTAGAAGGGGTAAAACATGAGAATGGAAAGTCCTGTTACATGAGAATGGAAAGTCCTGTTACTAAAATATTTAGTGGTGCTTGCGAAGCAAAGCATCACTACTGTTATCTTGCAAACTTATTTTTATTCTTCTTCCGTATGAAAGTTTGGCGCGTAACTAGTCCCGCACCGTTTGTCCTAGACCCATGAATGAGGTGTCAAATCGTGCGGCTTAATCGGGAATGGGGTGGTATGACTTTTCTAAGGGGTGGGTGGTTAATTGCCCCTTGCGGGGGCAATTAACCACCCCAAAAAGTCCCATAGATTAACATTGAGGCCAACTTTTGACGGATTCTAGCGCAGAGAGGGAATCTTGTAGAAACGTTAAATTTACCACATTTGAAGAGGTTTGTGACCTGTGTCAGATGATACCCCACACGAGGGTATAAGTTTTACCCCCGGGGCAGGAGAGGTCCCCAAATTTGCCCCATTGACTTATAATGGGGAATTTATCAAATAATTAGTTTGTCGCAGACCCATGAATGAGGTGTCAAACCGTTCAGCTTATTCGGGAATGGGGTGTTGTGACTTTTCTGTCCTATTTTGGGGACCCAAAAAAGTGAGCGGAGCAAACAATCAGATTTTCCCTATTGACTTCAATGAGAAAATGTAAACAGCTGTAATTCTCACAGTAATAAAGGCAGAGCTCCCAAACTTGGCACCGTGGGTCACTGGGTGACTGCAGCCAAAATTTACAAAAAGTGGGCGGAGTCTACAACAGCCAATCAAATTTTAGCCATTCAATTGAATAGGAAAATTTTAAACTGCTGCCGCTCTTAGACGGTTAATGGCAGCCTCCTCAAAGTTGGCACAGTTGGTCACTGGGGGACTGGGATTAAAATTAAGAAAAGTGGGTGGAGCCAAAACCAACCAATCAGATTTCTTTGGTTTTAATGGGAAAAATTAAGAAGGCTGCCATTCTCTCAGTATTGATGTCAGGGACCTTGAATATCACAAATGTGGTCGCTGGGGGTTTCCACTTCAAGTTTAGAAAAAGTGGGCGGAGCCACCAACAACCAATCAAATTTCATTCATTGATTTTCAATAGAAAAAAATAGAAATGTAAGTGTTGTGATAATTTGGTTGGCTTTAAATTTCACCGGTTTAATCCGGATTCTACCGACTTTGTGTACTCTCTAGGCACCAGGGGCGACTGGGCAAGACACCCAACATATATGGGGGGCCTGAGTTTTGCCACGGCAAGCACCACTCACATTTTCTTCAGGAAATGTACCTCTCTAGTTATTATTATTATTGCAATATAAATTGGGCTCATAAAATTATAGCTAACCCTGGTACTTTGCTTGAAGAATATATTTTGCACAGAACCATAAATTGATAATGCCTGTCGCTAAGTATAATACCACAATCCAAAGATTCTGTATGATTTATTCCCTTGATTAGAACATATGCACGTACTGCATGTGTATATTTTAAATAACTCACACTTAATAGGAGTTCTGCATTTTTTTATTTTAGCCCACAGTATCAACTAATATATTCTACAGCTTAAATCATCTACAGTATTAAACATTTCTTTGTAGGATAAGTGCAAACGGGAACCAAGACAAAAAAATAAAAGATGTTCGATTACATTTAATCCCTCTGGAGGAACATCAATTATTAAATGCTCTGTGAGGATGAAGAACATATCTTTGAAGGTCATGCAAATAAAATATAACACTGTATAATCAAAAATACTTTTTAAAAAATAACTAGGCCGCAAGCAGACCCATTAGAGTAGGCTCGAGTATGAGAAGTTCAAATGCAAGTCAGATCTGACATTCAGTTTGTCTTCGGTCTCACATGTGATGAATAATTTGTTCATTTATTTCCACCATGAATATCCTAGCCAAACAAAAATTCATTGTGTTTTTAGATTAACAATTAAAAAAAATATGCACACATTTTATATTACATTCTGTTACTTGCCATTTAATTTCTTTGCACAAATCTATTTGAATGTTTGCCAATCTTTTCCTCCCTCAAGATATACTAAAATGATTTATACTCCTGCCTTATGCCATAAACGATAACACAAAAAGGTTCTTACCCCATAGCAAATGGATTCCCTTAATAAAGCGAATCAAAATACCTGTTAACTGTAATAGTTTAGGAACTTAAGCTCCAGTTGAGTGCTGAAAGCATATTAATTACATATTTAAATGTTTTAAGGAGCAAAATTTAAACATTAAAAATAGAATGCAGCAGCAGAATCTGTGTCATAACATTTCACAGCAATGAAAGCTTGACTGGTGAAAATATTCTGAATGCCTTAGAATAAAATAGGATATCTTTATTAGAAATATCTTGAGTGAAACGAATGACATTTTCATCAGTAACATTGATTGCACTTACTAATTGGATAGTTATTATAAACACCGCTTTGCATTTTTCTGAAATGTGATGTGTTAAGTTGGATGGTACAACCATGATAAAAGTAGCCTGCGCTGTGCTGTACACTTCTAGGAGCATAGAAAGGCATGAGGCAGCAGACAAAATGCCTTTAGAAGGGAAATAGAACATTGATGGGATTTTTAAAATCCTTTTGATGTATATCAAATGATGTTTTTTCTTTATAATACACAGAAAAATGTATCTGGTTTACTGAACAAATGTAAACACGACGGCACAATTTTTTTTTAACTTAAAGAGACATATTAATCTACATGTCTCTCTTCGCATCCACCACATCCCACCACACTGCCTCTTTTTCATCTTCTGCTGTCATAACAACTGGTACAGAATTCCCTGCTCCTGCCAGATTGAACCACCATTCATTCACTCCCACTCTAGTTACTGGACAAACCGACTCTTTTGCAGGTCCCTTACCTGTTAACAGTCAGTAACCAATCAATGACTTAAGGGAGACCATATCTGAAATAAATGTTCAGTTTATTTGCTTATTTATTTGCAAGTATAAATTTGCTACCCTTATTTGGGAGATTTCCCTCACATCACAATGTGATGAACCAGGCAGGCTTTATTCAAATCAGCTCCAAACAGGGGATGGCAAGGCCAGCCAATTATATATGACCTCTACTATAAAGTTGTTTCAGTTGCACACAAAGAAATGAAGCAAATACTTTGCTTTGCTTTCTAGGGTTAATATATCCTTCAAAAACTGCAACCATATAAAATGTGCATGCTGCAGTGCTTTTAATACAACATACATGAACATTCCATGCTCCAGCACTAATTGTTTTTTCAGCCATGCAACATGCTATTCTAGTTGATTAACTGTAGAAGGTTAAAAATACATTACATTGTTTATTAATGGTGCAATCAATATTACAATTTGTAGTATGTATGGCATGCTCCATAGTTAAGAGGGAACATACTGTATTCCTACAGTACAACATTCCATTATACAAGTTCAATTCCATCTAAGTCATGGAAATATTGAGTTTGTGATTGTTGGTGACATATGTTCTTCATTGAAGACTAGAACTAAAACAAAGCAGAAGGATTTTGGATATAAAGGGTCATCCTATGGTTCCAAAAGTTCTCTGAAAATATTTCACTAGTCTAAAGAGCAGTGTTTACTGGCAAATAAAGGAGAACTACAACTTAACTAAAGAAGTATGCTAGAAATGTTGAACATTATGTTTTGGGATTATATACTGCCCAAGGCAACCACAGCCCCAGTAGCTCCCCATCTTCTTTTCTGCTGATTCTCTGCACAAGCTCTTTGCTGCTGTCACTTACTGAGTTTAGGGACAGACTATTAATATACAATACACATAGGGGCAGATTTATCAAGGGTCGAATTTCAAAGTGATAAATACTTCAAAATTCGACCATCGAATGGCTTTACTTCGACTTCGAATATCGAAGTCGAAGTTTTTTTCACCGAATTTGACTATTTTGCGGTCAAAGTAAAACCGTTTGATAGAACAATGAAATCCTTTGAATCGAAGGATCAAACGATTTTTCTTTGACTTCAAAGAACTTAGAAAACTGCTCTAGAAGGTCCCCATAGGCTAACATAGCACTTCGGCAGGTTTAATTAGGCAAAGTATTGAAGTCAATGTTTTTTTAAAGAGACAGTACTTCAATTATCGAATGGTCGATATATTCTAATGATTTTACTTTGAATCGAATTAGAAGTCGAAGTCGTAGTATCCTATTCGATGGTCAAAGTATCCAAAAAATTACTTTGAATTTTGAATTTTTTTACTTAGAAAATTCCCTCTAATTCACTTCGACCTTTGATAAATCTGCCCCTAAGAATATAAATATCACAATATAAGGCTGATTAGTAATTAATCCAGATAACAGATGATTACTACATGGCAGCACAGAAACCAGTGCAACTAGCATCAGAATTCAATAATAAGCCCTGTAGCGTCAGCTTATATAACAGGCCAACCTCATTTTCTGCTTGATATTATTTTAAACTTAGTTTCTCAACAGCTGCTCAGAGCACACTGAGCATGTAAGTGTCACAGACACTTTCCAAGATGGTGATCCCCTGTGACCAATCGAACGATTTCATCGATCGATTTTCCTTTGACTTCTTAAGACTTAGCCAAATGTTGGCTATGGGTTCTAGGAGGTCCCCATAAGCTAACATTGAAATTCGGCATGTGTAAGATGACAAAGTGTCGAAGTCTAACTTTTTTAAAGAGACAGTACTTCGATTTTCGAAGTCAAACTTTTTTTTACTTCGAATCAAAGTTGAAGTCGAATTTAGGCCTATTCGATGGTCGAAGTACCCAAAAAATCTTTTGAAATTCGAAGTTCTATACTTTGAAAATTCACTTCAACCCTTAGTTAATCTGTCCCATGATGTACACACCATTTATCTACACAAAATGGTCTCTGTTAAGATGCTTCCTCTTCTACTTACTATGGGCTTCATGTGCAAGGCTAATATTGTTAGCCCTACAAGCAAAAAGTTTTGTATATTATAGTAACTAGTCTATCTGTGAAGCCAATTAAGGGAGTTATTTATCCAAATTCAAAAAGTTCTCACTATTTTCTGAAAACTACTCTGACCAAATCTGCACAGACTTTTCCACCCTATTTAACAATAATTTTTTTTGAAAATGTATTGTGTGGGAAAAAAATCTTTTTGAATTGAAGCCAGAAACCTAAGACTTTGTTTGGATTCCCAAAAATGAGGGAATATTTGGATTATTGATTGAAACCCAGCACAGATCAGGATATCAACGGGACATCTGCCATCAACTTCTAAATGAACTCTGCAGGTCTCAGTTGGAGTACTTTTTATTCAGACTTTTAACACCATCACACAAAACGTTTTTTTTTTTCAACATAAATTGGTGGTTTTCCCCTTTAAAAGTCCAACCAGAAAAAATGTGACTATAATGAATAACCCCCTAATGTCCATACAGGTCCATAATAGACATACTGTAGAAATTTGCTAGTGCTGGTCTTGTATTTAACCTTTCAAATCCCAAAGAGTTGGCGGGATATGGTAATACTATGCCTCAAGTGCACACACTGGATAAGTCCATGTTATCAAATCAACTGTCTGCTCAGAGCAAAGGAATTAACATAAAAACAAAAAACTTTAAGTGAGCTTCTGCAGCTCATTGTTCAATCAAGTGTGTAGTGCTTTTTCTATTCATTTTTCTTTCCAGTGGTTGAACAAATGCAATACCATTCTGTGAAAGAGATAGCACATTCCTCTAATAATCAAATGCACAATTTGATGCAAGAAATATTTACTTCTCGAGATAAATGGCATAGAAAGGCACACATTGTGTTCCATTTCAGATAACAATTAACAGCTAATTGAAGACCGAAAGGTTGAGTGGACAGTAAAAACCAATCCACAGAGAAATTGAAAATCAAATAAAAAATAAAGGTAATCAATTAATATGCCATGCTCTTAGTGACTAGCCATCTAATGGCCAGCATTGAAGTGGATACATAAGTACATCTCACAAACATCATATTGTTTTTCTGGTTTCCAGAAAGCTACTTTTTTAATTTGGTAAGGTATGGGTGAAATAAAAAATGATGTGCCCTCTAGTCTCCTGCTCTTTGGGTAAAATAAGGTACAAATCATTGGTTGACTAACATAGAGAGCCCTACCTATCAATTCTTATCTTAAAAATAATCTGGCCAATAAATGAAAAATATTTAAATACTGAGATACTCACCATGGTTTGTTCTTATCATGTGCAATTAATTTCTTATTACAGAAAAAAAAACCCAAATCAATCAAAAATTAGAAATTGTTCTTGAAAATCAACATTGCTGTATTATAGTGCTTCCTGGATAACTGATTTCTTTATAATAGATCCCATACCTTTAAAGGACTGAGCTTACTCATCAGGCAGAATATAGATACAGATAGGGTTGCCACCCATGGGGTTTTGAATTGGACATCTACATTTTTCAAAGAGTTGTCTATTCAAACATTTCTGTCCAGTTTAAATCATTGAGAAAACTGGACATAAATCCACCGAGTGATGCAATAACTCCGTCCTGGTGTCAAAACTCCAGCAACATAATTTTTGCAGCTTCTGATGTCATCATGCCCACCACTTCATCACTGCCCAACTACCAATGCTATCTGCCCAGCCCCCGTTGTTTGGGGTTAGCCACTGACAAAGGTGGCAACCCTAGTTCCACTTCATTTTCTAAAATACTGGATAGTAGGCGTTAAAAGATCATAGGAAGGGGTTGTCAGGGGGGTCGGTCGGAGTAGTCTGGACCGAGGAGGAAGCCCAAGGGGTTAAAGTCTGAGTTTGTAGTACAATCTGGGATCAGGCAGAATCATAGGCAAAAGTCCATGCAAGTGTTCAGAAAGGCAGGCAGCAAAGGGGCGCAGTCAGGAACAAATCAAGGGTCAAAATCCAGGAAAGACAGTATATATCTAATAGAATAACACCCAGGTAATTCGCAGGAATAAAACCTATAATTGGGCAAGGAACAGGTGAACTAGGCGCCCTTTACGGCATCAGTGGTGACTTCATCATGCAGCGTCGCACCCACGTGTTCAGCATGGGCGCTGCCATCTTGGATCTCATTGCGACCGCCAGGAATGTACAGATGCAGCCACTTTGGTTTGTCTGTTTGACACAGAATAACTAAACACAGATATCCCATTTATCTCATTTAACACAGAAAACTGTGCCACAACATCCCATCTAATTAAAGCATTCACCATTGTGAACAGTGGAGCTTTGGTATGCTAATGAAAAGGTTAAATGCATTAAATGAGTTAAGATGACTTAAGATAACACAGTTTCTTCAATTACCCCTGAGTCATGACGCATTTAACTCACAAATCCAAGTGGCTTCATATGTAAGCAGAGCAGTTGGATGCTCCAGGCGGACCTAACAGGGGTATTTAGAAGTGATGTGCGGGCCTGCCCAATACCCGTGGGTCTGGCAGGTTTAGGCCAACCTTTAACCCCCCCTCTCCAGGTCGCGACCTTACAAATGGTTGAATTTTTATAGATGTGTGCCCCATCCCTTTTGTGACATCACCAGTGGGACGGACGGGTCTATAAAAGGACCCTGGAAGTCTGGTGTGGGTTGAGGGAGGGCGGGTGGCGGGCAGGTGCAGGTCGGGAAAATCCCGACCCGCACATCAATAGTATTTAGTGTCTCGACGATAAACATAAACATTTACATGCTCTCTAATGTGTATAGTTATCCACTTTTATATTAACCCTAGCAAACTTAGCTGGGAAATGTGGAGGTGTGATGATCACACAAGTCCTGTGACTTGTGAGGACTTATGTGATCATCACACCTTCCCTGAGGAAGCGGTCAAGGGAGACTGCGAAACGCATTGGATATTGGAGCAGTTTGATTTATTCATCGATCACAGATTCAACAAGAGAAACCTTCCTGGACCCAGAGAACTCCAGACTTTTATTTTGCTTTGGGTACTACGTGCTTTATGATCTGGCGATCCTTGTGAGTAGAAAATCGTTTGTTTTATGGTGATTTTTAACATTTATTAAAGCAATATAATACTATATTTTGCTTTATATCTTCATTATACTACTTGGTGGATGACTGGAGAAAACTTATAAGGTGAAGAACGATTATTACTATATGCATCAAAAATCCGAGAAATCTTGTGAGTATATACCCGAAAGGGGGAATCTTGAAGAATATCACACTGGTGGATCTTCTGCAATATAGCTCTCCCGGCACCATTTTTATACACTGTGTGGCTCTAGGGGCTAAAATTGTTTATCTTAATTGAGACAATACTACTCTATGTGCTTCCTTTTGCATTCTATTTCAGATTTCCTGAGTCGTTTTAACCTGGTGTGAACGGTGATATTCAAGGAAGCAGCCCCCCCCTTTTTTGTCATTAGTGCAGTGGCGCGGTATTGGTATAAATTAATTATACCTCTTTCTATCTAAAAAATTTCTACATAATGTAAGTCTACTAGAAAATCACATAACCACCAATAAACCCAATAGGCTGGTTTGATTTGAATAAAGTACAAGATACTGTTTGTATTTTTAAAAAAAATGTGGAATATTTGGATAAAATAGAGTCTATGGGAGACAGCCATTCCGTAATTTGGAGCTATCTGGATAACGGGTTTTCGGGTTAACGGATCCCATAACTGTAAATATTTTTTATGTATGTATTTGAAAATTTAGGACTTTTTTAGTCATATATATCTTTTTTGACAAGATAATCCGGCTTTGTCTACCCCTTAGACTTAATTTCCAAAGATTTCTCACCTGCTTTTTGCCCATTCTTTAACACATTTAAATATTGTGGGTTTAGGTGCATTCATGTTACTACCAAGTATATTTTCTGTTACATAATGTACTGTAAAAAAAAAAAAAAACATAGTCCACATTTTATCAAATAAAACAAATTGCAACTCTACTAAAACAACTTCTTATCCATGATTGCTATCATATTAAAGGGTTTTTTAACTTTCAAACACTTTTCTCAGTTCAATTTTTTTCATAAATAAAGACTTTTTTAATGTATTTTCTACTTATGACCATGTTTCTAATATTGAAGTTTAAAGGAATTGTTCAGTATAAAAATAAAAACTGGGTAAATACAGTAGATAGGCTATGCAAAATAAAAAATGTTTCTAAAATAGTTAGGCAAAAATGTAATGTATGAAGGCTGGAGTGACTGGATGTCTAAAATAACAGAACACTACTTCCTGCTTTTCAGCCCTCTTGGTTTCCACTGACTGGTTATCCTCAGTGACTTGAGGGGAGGGGGAGCACATGGGTCCTAACTGTTGCATTTGAATCTGAGCTGAATGCAAGGATCAACTCACTGAACAGTTATGTCCCATGTGGCCCCCCTTGAAGTCGCTGAATAACTCAGAGTTAAAGAGCCGAAAAGCACAAAGTAGTGTTCTAGCTATTATGTTAGATACCAGTTGAAGTTTTTGTTTGAATTTTTGAGATTTTTACCTTAGTAAATCTTGAAAATTTGAGTTCTAAAAAGTCTAAGGCAGTTGGTTATTCATTAAAACTAAAGATTTTAGTCTTTTCACAAAAAAAAATAATTTTTAGATTTATTAAATGTATTATGCCCTGAAGCTGCTAAAAGTTAGAATATGAAAAAATGCCATCTAAAAGTCAATGGCAGCTGTCCCTTTAACCATTTTAATATTTTTAACATTAACAAATTTTTGGAGTTTGAAGCTGGTTTATGCTTAAAAACTCTATACATTTTAGGTTTTTGGATGGCTATTCAATTAAGTTGTATGATTTGGATACGGAAAAATTTGAGTTTTTTCAGATCCAATTTTTTCTCAAAAGTTATTAAATAAGCCAAATTCAGACACGGGAGTTAGGTTGAGTTTGTTTCTGGTAAAAATATCAGAAAATGTAGTTTAATAAATAACCCATAACCCATAGATGTTTTTTGCAGATAAAAACAATTGTCAATTGAATAAAATTAACAATAATAATAAATCAGCCCCTTAGTGTTCAGAGGTGCCTGGCTATAAAACAAGTGTTCTATGTAAAAAAAAAAAAAAAACGTAATTATATAATGCTTAAATGTCAGCTCATTACATAACTGCAGAGAAAACTGTCATGTTAGTTTTTCAGAAGTTGACCCGTTTTCATAGAAATGTAAGCACATTATTTCTCATAAACATCCAATCATTGGAAGTAGTTACAGAACATCCCAAGTAAACCTGGTGACTGGCAGTTCTCAAGATATCTCTTCATGCATTTTTCACCATCTAAAAAAAGATCTCTAAACAAAATTTACAGCTAGTTCTCATGATTATTTCATATTTGATTGTATATTACTTGAAGAAATGGTTATTACCATATTAAATGCCATTGAGTTCAGGCTTTATACAATAAATACTTACAGTTGAGGACATGGTCTGTAAAAATCCAGAAATGTTAAAATGAAGTGTTAAACTGAGCAATTTAACAATATTTAGGATCCTGAAGCACATACAGGTATAGGACCTGACATCCAGAATGCTCAGGACCTGGGGTTTTCCAGATAACAGATCTTACTGTAATGCCTTAAGTCTACTAGAAAATCATTTAAACATTAAATAAATATAATCATTTGTTTGTAAGATTTTTGTTTTAAATAAGTAATAAAAAAACACTGCAATGTTTTTGCTATGGGGAATGTTGGGTCTGATGATGATACTTGACTGACTGACAGAATTTATCAGTTATGCTATCTATATTTTTCAGCAGATTGTCCCAGAAACATAACTGGGCTATTGCTAATTAGTCATTAATTAACACTGTTTAAAAGAAGTTTGCCCAACAAAAATATTGAAAATGCCTTATGTTCTTTATGGAGATGCACTGAATCCACTATTTAAAGTGGCTGAATCTCAAATCCTTTGTGAAAGATTTGGCCATATTCTGAACAGAATCCGAACCCTAATTTGCATATAATTAGCGCTAGGAAGAGTTAAAGAGAACTGCACGATTCCTTGTAAATGTAAAAGTCACATTATTTTAAGGCTTTGCATTCGGTTCAGCCAGACAATTGGATTCAGCTAAATCCTACTCAAAATGACCAAAACCTAGCCAAATTCTGAACTGAACCCTGGTGCATCCCCAGTGCATCCCTATTTGTTTAATATATCAAACTACTAAAAATATACATGGCTAAAGAATGAGTACTTTTAAATTGTGAACTTTTTAATGTCTTGACCTAAAAGCCTTGCACTGTTCAATGTGTTGTATGTAAAATAACTATTCCAGTGTATTCATCATTACAAATAGAAACATCTTTACTTATAAAAAAACTTAACAGTTTACAAGATACTTTTTGTACCCTGACAAGAAGTTATTTAAAAAAAACTTTAATTTTTCTTTATCCCTGGAATTAAATGCTCTTGCAGTTTCATGAATGGCATAATCCAAAGTACAATAGGACAGTCAATTGATAATAAATGGAACAGCTGAGTGTCAAATGAGAGCACTGCCTGTATATTACAGTGTGGGTATCTTGTCGAGATTTCAATCTATATAGACAAATTCAAGAGGTCCTCTGCACTCAACCCATTATCACTATATTTAAGACATTGAGACATTTTGTGCATACTGGTACTAATAAAAGTTAGCTGTATGCACAAAATGTCTCAATGTCTTAAATATATTGATAATGGGTTGAGTGCAGAGGACTCTTGTATTTGTCTATATGTATTCTGTGGTCACAGCCTCCTTGAACCCCCGCCTAATGGTTTTAAAAATTAGTTTAACTTTCCCTTGTTTGTTAGAGCTTTGAATCTACATTAACAAAATCTGTGGTCCTCTCTAACCAAGGAACATTTTTTTATCAAAGTAAAAACTAAAAAGTCATTACTACTAGTATCTTAGTAACCAAGAAGCCAGCTGATTAACAGACCTGGAGGAGAACTGTTTAGGAGTAAGTGCAGAAAGGAAAAGACAAAAAACAATTGTTAATGCAATTATATATACAAATACATTCAATTAAGCTGTTTTGTCAAGGCCCTCTTTACCTCTTGCATTGGTTATTGATGGTTTTGTGTGTTTTCCTGTATGTTTAAAGTGTACATCCATTTATTGTACAACACTGTGAAATATGTTGGCGTTGTATAAATACTGGTATGAAATTAATTATCCAGAAACCTGTATAGAAAGCTCAGAATTACGTAAACGCCATCTCCTAAATAATCCAAATTTTTAAAACTGCTTCCTTTTTCTCTGTAGTAATGAAACAGTACTTTGTATTTGATCCAAACGAAGATGTAATTTATCCTTATTGGAAGCAAAACCAGCTTATAAGGTTCATTTAAATGTTTACATTATTTTTTTGTAGACTTTATTAAATTATGGAGAGATCCATTATCCGTAAAACACCAGGTCCCGGGCATTCTGGATAACCGGTCCACTACCTGTACATACTACCGTATATACTCGAGTATAAGCCGACCCGAGTATAAGCCGAGGTACCTAATTTTACCTATGAAAACTGGGAAAACTTATTGACTCTAGTATAAGCCTAGACACAACTACAGCCCTGTCTCCCAGCAGCACACATTCTGCCAAAGCGACCCCCCCAGTGATCAACTCTTTCTTTGCAAAGTTGCTGGTGACAGAGAATTACCAAACGGATTACTGTGTGCATTGTTCCACTGTCCCACTACCATGTGCAGAGGGTGCTGTTTGATATTGCCATCACTGTTAATCTTTCGTATAACCAACAGAGGGCGCTGCGTGATATTGCAGTCACTGTTATTCTTTCATATAACCAACAGAGGGTGCACTGTTATTCTTTCATATAACCAACAGAGGGTGCTGTGTGATATTGCAGTCACTGTTATTCTTTCATATAACCAACAGATGGCGCTGTGTGATATTGCAGTCACTGTTATTCTTTCATATAACCAACAGAGGGCGCACTGTTATTCTTTCATATAACCAACAGAGGGCATTTTGGGATATTGCAGTCTCTCCCCAAGTGAACTGTTGTTATAGGAATGATTAAAAGTGACTGCAATCCCAGCTACTCGGGTCGGGTACTGCTGACCCGATTATAAACCGAGGTAGACTTTTTCAGCACATTTTGGATGCTGAAAAACTCTGCTTATACTCGGGTATATAAGGTATTAATTCAATTATACTTTTAAATTAATATCTATTGAAATCTGTTTACTTTTCCTTTCATTACGCAGGTTTTGGGTGGACATTTTTCAGTTTGACAGTATGTTAAAAATGTTATGGGACACAAAGCCAGATCTGATGGTCCCATTAACTAAGACTAGCATTTTGACTAGTATCAGCAATTATAATGTAATTAACCCCACATTTCCTAGTATCTACAGTAAGGTCCATAAATCTTTGGACAGAGACAACTTTTTTCTAATTTTGCTTCTGTACACTACCACAATGAATTGTAAATGAAACAACTCAGAAGCAATTGAACTGCCGACTTTCAGCTTTAATCCAGTGGGTTGAACAAAAAGATTGCATAAAAATGTGAGGAACTAAAGCCTTTTTTTAACACAATCACTTCACTTCAGGGGCTCAAAAGTAATTGGAGAAATTAAAAAAACTGAAAATAAAATGTTAATTTCTAATACTTGGTTGAAAACCTTTTGCTGGCAATGACACAGTTTTAAAAATTCTTTACTGCCTGTATCTTAAAAGAGTTTGATTATTTGGCTATCTTAAATTTTATTATCATATCAGTGAATTTGCAAATGACAATGCGTGCAAGTCATTTAACAAACTTTAGCTAATGGTGGATTCCAGAGAAATGAGGTTTTATAGATGAGCAAACTGGCTTTTACAGTGAATCACTGCACAATCATGCACATCTTTAGCATGCAGGTTCTTTCCAATATAACAATCCATTGTTTATATGGCAACCCATGCGATCATGAAGTAACCAAAAACTATTCAGGGCCAGGATGATACCTGTGGCATAGCGTATGAAATAATTCAACTGCAAATAGACACTACAACTTTATGCTGATAGAGGGCTGAGATTCTGCATTATAACTAAAGAGGGTGAATGTATCAGTTAAGTTTATGCTGGAAGCCCAGTGTTTTAAGTGTCAGGCCAGTCATGGGAAGAAATACAGTTTAACTGTAAAAGGCTGGCATTACAGCCGAAACGTCAGTTTCTCACCTGTAAAAAAAAAAACCTTTTTTACACCTTAAGCCCTGTGAGTGCGGCTTCTTCAGCGAATATATTTATCGTCCACTAATAAACCGCACTCACAGGACTCACAGGACTTGATCATGAATACAACATATATATATGGCCTTGAGAAAGGTCCCTGAGTGGACCGAAACGTCACGTTGGCTGTAACTGCACTTATCTAAATACAAAACTTTTTTCACTGAAATCCCTGGAGTTGCTGGTCATTTGAACAGTGTATATATATATATATATATATATATATATATATATATATATATGTATATTGTAAGGTATGTGTGTCAGAAGGGCACAATATTGCATGTATTTCATCAGCATTAGGCTGGTGGAATAAAAATTTCAGGAAAAACTGTGAGGCTGCAGCAACTGTAATGATGCTTAATTCTGTTCCGGGTTAGGAAAAGATGGCTTATGGGTCCCCCCTGGGGTGAATGGACTTCCATTCCTTGCTCCATGTAAGGTTTTGCAGCTGCCTAATTAGAGGTGGTGTTTGCTAATTAATTTATAGTTAAAAGGAGGTTTGGATCAACACCTCAGAGCTTCCCCCTAGAGACCTCCTTGAGTGGAGGAGGGTGAGGGTCCATATGTAGGGATGGGCGATTTTGACGCGTTTCGTTTCACCAAATATTTGCCCCACGTGAAATGTTGCCGATGGCCATTAAAATCTATGGCTGTCAAAAAAATTTTGATGCGTGTCTTTTTTTTTTTTTGACGCACAATGCCATACAAGTCTATGGACGTCATTTCTGCGGCGAAACAAGGTGAAAAAAGATGCCCAGCCCTAGCCATATGTAAACCTCCTTGAGTGAAGGAGAAGTGCTTGTAAGCAGCTTGGAAATAGAGTGATTCCCCTGGGTTGGATAGAGCTCCAAATGACTGAAGAGCAAAAGAGTGTGAGTAAAGTGAACACCAGTGAAGGGATAAATTGTTACTGTTATTCCCTAAGTGAAGCCAGTAAGATGAAGGTGTTCTGCAAATAAAAGCCAGCAAAGCTGCAAGTCTAAACTTGAAAGGATGTGTCCGTCTCCATTTTTGTGCTGAAATCTTTTCCCTGGCCTTGGATTTCACTACCGGAAGCTCAATATATATATATAAAGTATATTTTTTTAAGGAGCCTTCAGAGAACTTTGGCCATTTAGGAACATTAGCTTGTGTCTTTACAAAAATATTAATAGCGCTCCACTACTTAAAAATCAACCTGATGTGTAATTTACAAAAGGGCATAAATGAAAAACAACAACTACAAAATTGACTCAATAGCTGTAATTTATAGTATCTTGTCTAGTAAATGCTCTGGTAAAATAAACATCTTAATTATGGGTGACATGAGTATTCTGAATGCATGTTCAGGATTACTCAAAATATGTGATAGTAAATATTGATCAGTTGCTGTTTGACTCCCACCACCAGGCTGAAACTGTGACAACCAATAATCCATAAATTGTCACAGTCATCAAAATTCCATTACCGTATTTAACTCAGCATCTGATGTGCGTTTTGCCCCTGAAGTCCTTTTACAAAACCCCTTCAGGTCAAAGCACGCTGAAGGCACTGAGGACACAGAATTGAGAGAGTGCGATTTTGTATACCTCCTTGGGTGTATTCTTCTCCAGTGTGTTTCATTTTTGGGTGGTCTGCACATTTGATTCTGTGCATGGGGGTTTGGGTTTGTTTGCCTTGAGAATAAAGTTTTAAAAGCTTCCCCTTTGCTCTCTGACCCAAAAGTAAGTCAGATCTTAGAAATTATGATTTGTGGCACTTCAGTACCCCTGTGCCTAGAGCATATATTCTTTAATTTTTTGACAATAAAAGTGGTTAAACCCATTACTGAATGCATACAGCTACAATATGTTATATACTTTCAGTAAAGAACACTAATCCAGAAACATGAATCTGAAAAAGAACGTGTGATTAATTTCTCAATACCGTCAGGGAGATGATAGAAAAGTCCATAGATCATTTTTCAATGTGACTGTGATGCAAACGATGGATGGATTATGTTGTTTGCTACAAAGGCATGGCATATATTTATAAGTGATGTTTGAATGTTGTGAAGAAATAATGTTTTCAATATCATTTTTCTTCATTTACTTTTTGTTTCGTTTTTTTTACAGTTTTTAACCTCCCTAAGTGAGGTTTTGGTTAGTTGTGTGTAATATAAATACATATATATATTATATTATATTAAACATAGAAATAAAATACCAAATTAATGAACTCCTAATGAGATCAGAGATTTAAAGCTGCTGAAAATTATTTAAAAGCCGATTAAAGTGTTAAAGTATAGCACATTTGTTAGATTTTAGGATATCTAGTAAGTTTTAGAATGTCAATGTAAGACATCTATTGTATCTGAAAAATAGGCTTGCAGGTCTGGGGTGTCAGGAGTGCCCAATGGCGCTACCATCTCCGGCAGTGCCGCATTCAAAATAATGGTGCCCATGACCCACGTGGGTTGACGCCAGCATGATGATGTCACACACCCGGTGTGAAAATTGAAAATAAAAGGACTTTCAGGTCTTGGGTTCAATGCCCAATTATAGGATTTGTTTTAAGCATTCCTGGGTATTCCTAAATTCGTATTGATTGTATTCCTGGACTTTTGACCCTGCCTGAACATTGACTTTGCTATTTATCTCCCTGCCTATTGAACATTGTCTGGATTTGACTACACTTATTCCTGATCCCTTTTCTCTTACTGCGAATGTGGACTTTTACTCAAAGCTTCCTCCTTGGTCCGGACTTCTCCCGCTGGGAGCCGATAGGCCCCTGACATTGGGTTATTAGTAAGATTCTGAACAAGGCACATACTTTCAGAATAGAATAGGTGTTCTCTGGATAGATAGCACATTTCATGCCTCGTTCTGGCACTTCATCATCTCTGATGAAGTGCCAGAATGGGGCATGAAAGCGTTAGGTGACCATACATGTCATATGGTCCATACATGTCATAGAATGGGAAGTATGTTTCATGAAGATGCCTGTTCACTGTTTTGAATATAGCCTGAAATAAATATGTTGCATTTTTAAACTACTGCTGGCTGGACACTCCTTAACCTTTTGGCCCTTTGGATATGTCTAGGAACAGCTCAGATTCCAGCATCTTCCATCAGGGTTACTTTCTTAAAGCTGTATTGCTCATCAACACATTTTTTCCATGCTTTAAGCTTCAGCGAACTTGAAAAAAAATATGATTCTATCTCTATTCTATCTCTTCAATCTCTTCTTCACACTGAGGCACTAGTTTATCACACCTGATGTTGTATCCTCTACAGACTTGTGGGTTTAGGAACTGGACTTTTTGTATTTGACAGATGAAATGATGAATAAGGAAACACACTAGTCCTTCCAGATGCTTTGACACATGGTATTAAACTGACTATATACTGAGTTACATATATTCTCACATACAGATGATGTATCCCGTAATTACAAAATAGATTTTAAGCATTAGCCACGGAGAAAACAAATGAAATAAAAACTGTTGCTTTACCAGACATTATATAAAAAATTCCCTGCATTACCCAGTATACTCCAGACATATATTAGTTTAAGGCATGATGGAAGATGCAGTACACCAACATAAGGGTTGTATCGTTAAACTGGTATCCTACACCCTATGGTCCTCTGCACATAAAAACATCATCAATGAGCATCATGCAATTTAATCCCGTTGCACCCGTTATCCAGTTATATCTCTTACTGCAGCACCATCCGATCATCTCAAATATTTTAAAAAAGTTTTTGTAAAATGAATTGCAGACACTTTAACAGTTTAATCAGACCCTTTAATTAAATGGTTAAATGGTTAATATTTTCGCCCAACTCACTACTTGAGTGACTTGACCCCTGCTTAAAATGGGTGATATCTTACTTGTATACGTTGGAGATAAATGTTACCATTGATGTTGCCCATAACAACCAACCAGCAATTATATTAAACAAAAGCAAAGGTCTGTTGCTAAGGATATTTATCTCCAATGTTAATAAACCAATAATGTAGGCAGTTGAGTTTTATGTTTGCCCCATTTTTAATAACCTCTAGAGACCACTTGGCCATGAGTATTTACAGGTTTTGTTTTGGCCTTGGAAAACAGCAATTACTGGATTTCAGTGCTTTTAGAGTGGGAGAAAATGGTTAGGAAAAAAGGCCACATTTGGTTTTGATTAAATTATTGAATTTCTCTTCAGAAGTCAAAGCAAAGTCCTTTCCATTGTAGAAGTTAACCTTTACCAACATAATATGTACCGTTCTGCAAATAGTTCAAATGATAGCCAGATTAATATTGTCTTTATAATAACCGCCTACTAAATTAAAATCATATGAAAATCTAGGACACTTCTAAATTGTCAAAAAATACATTGGAAACAGAAAAATCTTATAGTCCAAAAAAGTAAAACTACAGGCTTTATATTGACATACTGTATTTTATTAATGAGAAAGAAAGCATAGAGCAAGAGTAAGCATAGAGCAAACAGGTGCAAAATAGTTTAGGCTACAGAACTGCACACTAAATATCACTGATATAAACTGCCATTTCAGAATCCTTCAACCTGTATGGAGACTTGAGACTGCATATTTTCAATTTTACATTGAAAATATATACATTTTCAGAAAATAAGATAAAATTCACTCCAAGGAGAAATGTTCCTGTAGAGCTCAATGTTTTATCCAGCTTTTACGTAATCTCTGACAAACAATCAGCGGATTAATTTTGATCAGTCTTGTGAAGTTCAGCTAATGAAACTGGTTGTTATAGGTTACGCCATGATGCAAAGCTGCACCTGTGTTTTGTCAATTTCACCCACTCAACCAGCTGCCCAGAATAATGAAAAATATTAGATGTCACCTATGTTCTGTGACCCATATTTATACGAACAGGGCTCTTCAAATACTTTTAATATGCTCATTTTGCAGCAGTTGAAACATGACAGCCTTGTGGTTTGCTTTCAGTAAGGTGGCCAACATATACAGTAGGGGCACATTTACTATTGGTTGAATATCGAGGGTTAATTAACCCTCGATATTCAACCCTCAAAGTTAAATCCTTCTACTTCAAATATCGAAGTTGAACGATGTAGCGAAACGATTGGAAGGATTTTAATCCATCATTCGAACGATTTTCCTTCAATCCCAAATTGCCTAGAAAGCCTATGGGGACCTTCCCCATGGGCTAACATTGGTGCTCGGTAGGTTTTAGGTGGCAAAGTAGGTGGTCAAAGTTTTTTTTAAAGAGACAGTACTTCGACTATCGAATGGTCGAATAGTCAAACGATTTTTAGTTTGATTCAAAGTCTTTATTATGGGCTGCATACTATCAACTTCATAAGAAGATCTGCATCATAATCAATGTTGGTCGTATTAAGTGCAGTACAGTTTTATAGTTGTCAGAATTTACAAATATGCAGTCTTATTCGCCAAAAAATAGCTTTCGCTGTGAGTCTGACTTTGAAAATGTTTGGGAAGGCTACGTCCTTGCCTAAATTAAAAGTATGTTCCAATAATCATTGATAACATGCACTACACGGGGGGGGCAAAAAAGGTAATTCTAATTATTGGGTTTGTCTGTTTAAAATATATTGTGAGATTCTAAGACATAATTTCACTATATTACAACATCTATATCCTTGCAACCTTATAATGTAATTATTTTCAAGTGCACTTGAGTTGGAGTATTTTCATGTAGATCATCCTCACATCTGCATCAGACATGGTGATTTTCAAGCAGACCTGGGATTTTTTTTTAGAAGTGGTCAAAATACCCTATGTGCCATTACCCAAAAATGCAGAAAGGGTGTTCTGGAAAAGATTTCCCATACAAGTATGGGATTTATAATCCTGAAGGTTCAGTACCTGGGATTTTCTCCATAATTACTTATATATTAAAATTAAACTAAACTAAATCAAAATACCTAATAGAATAAATATGGATTCATGTTGTTTAGTTACCATCAAGTACAATCTATTTACAAGGTACTGTTTTAATATTACAGAGAAAATGGAAATCATTTAAAAAAAATAATTATCCTTAAAATAAACTCTATGAGAAATGGCCAGGAAATGCCTTTCCATAGTTCACAACTTTCTTGCTACTGGGTTTCCAGATAATGGAACCCATGTATGTACCGTATGTACCCAAGTATAAGCCGAGTTTTTCAGCATCCAAAATGTGCTGAAAAAGTCTACCTCGGTTTATACTCTGGTGAGCGGTACCCGAGTAGCTGGGATTGCAGTCACTTTTATCATTCCTATAACAACAGTTCACTTGGGGAGAGACTGCAATATCCCACAATGCCCTCTGTTGGTTATATGAAAGAATAACAGTGCGCCCTCTGTTGGTTATATGAAAGAATAACAGTGACTGCAATATCACACAGCGCCATCTGTTGGTTATATGAAAGAATAACAGTGACTGCAATATCACACAGCACACTCTGTTGGTTACATAGTTAAGTTACATAGTTAAATTGGGTTGAAAAAAGACAAAGTCCATCAAGTTCAACCCCTCCAAATGAAAACCCATCATCCATACACACACCCCTCCCTACTTTTAATTAAAATTCTTTATACCCATACCTATACTAACTATAGAGTTTAGTATCACAATAGCCTTGGATATTATGTCTGTCCAAAAAATCATCCAAGCCATTCTTAAAGGCATTAACTGAATCAGCCATCACAACATCACCCGGCAGTGCATTCCACAACCTCACTGTCCTGACTGTGAAGAACCCTCTACGTTGCTTCAAATGAAAGTTCTTTTCTTCTAGTCTAAAGGGGTGGCCTCTGGTACGGTGATCCACTTTATGGGTAAAAAGGTCCCCTGCCATTTGTCTATAATGTCCTCTAATGTACTTGTAAAGTGTAATCATGTCCCCTCGCAAGCGCCTTTTTTCCAGAGAAAACAACCCCAACCTTGACAGTCTACCCTCATAATTGAAGTCTTCCGTCCCTCTAACCAATTTAGTTGCACGTCTCTGCACTCTCTCCAGCTCGTTTATATCCCTCTTAAGGACTGGAGCCCAAAACTGAACTGCATACTTCAGATGAGGCCTCACCAAGGACCTATAAAGAGGCATAATTATGTTTTCATCCCTTGAGTTAATGCCCTTTTTTATGCAAGACAGAACTTTATTTGCTTTAGTAGCCACAGAATGACACTGCCCAGAATTAGACAACGTGTTATCTACAAAGACCCCTAGATCCTTTTCATTTAAGGAAACTCCCAACACACTGCCATTTAGTGTATAACTTGCATTTATATTATTTTTGCCAAAGTGCATAACCTTGCATTTATCAACGTTGAACCTCATTTTCCAGTTTGCTGCCCAGTTTTCCAGTTTAGACAGATCACTTTGCAAAGTGGCAGCATCCTGCATGGAACCTATAGTTCTGCACAATTTAGTATCATCTGCAAAAATAGAAACAGTACTTTCAATGCCCACCTCCAGGTCATTAATAAACAAGTTGAAAAGCAAGGGACCTAGTACAGAGCCCTGCGGTACTCCACTAACAACACTGGTCCAATTAGAAAATGTTCCATTTACCACCACTCTTTGTAGTCTATCTTTTAGCCAGTTCTCTATCCAGGTACAAATACAATGTTCCAGGCCAACATTCCTTAATTTAACCAGTAACCTTTTGTGTGGCACTGTATCAAATGCTTTAGCAAAGTCTAAGTAAATCACATCCACTGCCATCCCAGAATCGAGGTCTCTACTTACATTCTCGTAAAAAGAAATTAAGTTAGTCTGGCAAGATCTATTACGCATAAAACCATGCTGGCACAAACTCATAGTATTATGATTTGCTATGAAGTCCAGTATCTTATCCTTTATTAACCCTTCGAAAAGCTTTCCTAATACTGACGTCAGACTAACTGGCCTATAGTTTTGAGGCTGAGAACGGGATCCTTTTTTGAATAGAGGCACCACATTAGCAATTCGCCAGTCTCTCGGCACAATGTCAGATCTCAATGAATCCTGAAAAATTAAGTAAAGAGGTTTGGCAATCACAGAGCTAAGCTTGCTAATTACCCTGGGATGAATACCATCTGGCCCTGGACCTTTGTTAATCTTAACATGTTCAAGTCTCTTTTGAATTTCTTCATGTGTGAACCATGCATCATTAGTTGTATTACTAGAATTGGGAGTGTTAAGAAGGAAACCTTCACTTACTGGTTCTTCATTTGTGTACACAGATGAAAAATACGAGTTCAGAATCTGCGCTTTTATTTTGTTTTCATCAACCAGCTGACCCCCCTCTGATAGTAAGGGTCCCACCCCTTCCTGGTTCATTTTTTTACTATTGACATATTTAAAAAATAATTTTGGATTTTTTTTACTGCTTGCTGCAATATCCTTTTCTATAGCAATTTTAGCTTGCCTTATAGCTTCTTTGCATGATTTATTGGCCTCCTTGTACCTTATAAATGTTTTGGCTGTACCAGCTAACTTGAAAGCCTTAAAAGCACGTCTTTTCTTACCCACCTCAACACCAACGCTTCTATTGAACCAAAAAGGTTTTGCTTTGCAACGACGTTCCTTGCTTACAAGTGGAATATACTGACAAGTATATTTATTAAACAGCATTTTAAAGACTTCCCATTTTTGTTCTGTGTTTAACCCTGTGAAAAGCATTTCCCACTTAATATGTTGCAGAGATGCCCTTATACTGTCAAAGTTTGCACGTCTGAAATTTAGTGTTTTAGTTACTCCCTTATAGAATTGCTTCTGCAACAGAATCTCAAAGGAGACCATGTTATGATCACTATTCCCTAAATGCTCACCCACACAAATGTTAGAGATGAGTTCAGTATTGTTAGTTATTACAAGGTCCAAAAGAGAGTCATTCCTAGTAGGTTCTTGAACGAGCTGGAATAAAAAGTTGTCATTCAGCATATTTACAAACCTACTAGCTTTTTCTGTCTTAGCAACCCCATTACCCCAGTCAATGTCTGGATAATTGAAGTCACCCATAGCAACAACTTGACCCAGCTGTGAAGCCGCTTGTATCTGCAAGAGTAGCTCGGCTTCATACTCGACACTTATACGAGGTGGTTTATAGCATACACCAATGATAATTCTTTTTGATACCTTTTGCCCAGTCGAAATCTCTACCCAGAGTGATTCTACACCCTCACCAGTGCCAGCTATTTTAATTTCTTTAGCACATGGCTTTAATTCAGGCTTTACATACAAACACACTTGTATGAAAGAATAACAGTGCGCCCTCTGTTGGTTATATGAAAGATTAACAGTGAGTGCAATATCACACAGCACCCTCTGTTGGTTATATGAAAGAATAACAGTGCGCCCTCTGTTGGTTATATGAAAGAATAACAGTGACTGCAATATCACACAGCACCCTCTGTTGGTTATATGAAAGAATAACAGTGACTGCAATATCACACAGCACCATCTGTTGGTTATATGGAAGAATAACAGTGACTGCAATATCACACAGTGCCCTCTGTTGGTTATATGAAAGATTAACAGTGACTGCAATATCACACAGCGCCCTCTGTTGGTTATATGAAAGAATAACAGTGACTGCAATATCATGCAGCGCCCTCTGTTGGTTATACGAAAGATTAACAGTGATGGCAATATCAAACAGCACCCTCTGCACATGGTAGTGGGACAGTAGGACAATGCACACAGTAATCCGTTTGGTAATTCTCTGTCACCAGCAACTTTGCAAAGAAGTCCGGTTGATCACTGGGGGGGGTCGCTTTGGTAGAATGTGTGCTGCTGGGAGACAGGGCTGTAGTTGTGTCTAGGCTTATACTAGAGTCAATAAGTTTTCCCAGTTTTCGTAGGTAAAATTAGATACCTCGGCTTATACTCGGGTCGGCTTATACTCAAGTATATACGGTAGTTTATTTTTTATTGCTGTAATGAAAGAAATCCATGGCAATTTCAATAAAAATAAATCATTTATAAGCATGGAACATACAATACAAAATAATGGAAGGAAATCTTAGCAAAGAAATGCATTTATCAGAGCTAATTGTCATTTTATCCTTAAATGAGGCTATGTTTTAGCTACTGTAATTTATCAAAGGAGTAAAGGCCTGACCTTTCTCAGTGGTGTAACAAGGCTACAGAGAGAGAAAAGCAGCAGTTCTGCTGATCAGGTATGAAATGCATGTAAACATCAGGTATGAAATGTACATAAACAGGTGCTTATGCCTTTAGATGTGCCATTTAAATAACATTTTATATAATTCTTCTATATTTGCATGTAAGTTCAGGGAATTTTTTTTTCCCAATGGCTTAACTGTTAGACAGGAAAAAAGCAAAAAGCAGAGCACTGAGGAGACCAGTATAAAACCATGTGACTGCATCCTCACATGGGTGGGAAGATTTTTACTTTCTTTGAATCTTTATATATGAAATTAAGGAAGCTATTTACTAATTTTTCTCATTATTTTATTAAAACAACTTTGACCAAACTCCCATCCACAATTGTACCTTATTTATCAATAAAATAAATCTAAAAGTTCTTTGCGGGAATAGATTATAACATCTTGATGAAAAACTTTGAAACACAAATTTTTTTGCATAATTGCCCAAAAACAATTAATTTTTCAGATTATCATACCCAAAGCACAGATCATGATATCTTCCAATTGTAAAAGGGATATCTGCCTTTGACTTCTACATGACCTCAGCAGGTTTGAGATGGAGTGTTTTCAGATTCTGACATTTAGCAGCTTTGGGGTATAATAAATCTTGGAAAATGTGAGTTTCCTGGCCACTCTCCATATCAGCATTACAATCGGGAGGCCCCTCCCATCCCCGCCCATAGACCAGACCGTCCCTCCCTCTAAAGTTATAAAGGTATCCCAAGAACACCCCACCTTGTCTTTTTTCTTTCTGTCCTCCGTTCAGGACTGTCTCAGGGTCATATCTAGCTTGGCTTACCTTCCCTGGATTGGCGTGTAACCCCTCTAGGTGAATCACGGCAGAGTGCCTAACTTTCCTCCCTCTCTTGCAAAGTTAGGGTTTGGCAAGTGTCCATGCGAAATGACACCCCCAGGTTTTCACTGCCATGGTTGTCTCGCACTGCTCTTCGAGAGGCGCGATATGGAGGTGGCCAATCTAGGTTGCCTGTGTTGCAAGGAATCCTTTTTCGTTCCCTTCCGTTCTTTTCCTTGTTCCCTTATCCAAAATGGTGCCTGAACTACCTCGAGTACTCGTGCTTGTTCGGGGTTTTTTCTGCGAGTCCCAAGTCTCGCGAGACCGACGGCCATCTTGGATTGGGGGCAGGTGCGGAACCGCACGTCAGTTCCGGACCGCGATTTTTCAAAACTGCGTGTGGGGTTGCGCTGGCCTCTTCTTCCTGTTTGCTTGTGCCCCCCTGGGAGTCCTGCCTGCCGGTTCGGGTTATCCTTTCTCCTTCTCCGTGGGTAAGCATTGCTTCTGCTGCGCATGTCTCTAACTGTCTCCCTTCTGTGATAATTGAATATTCACTCTTTGCTCAGGTTCTCTTGTCCTGGGTATGGATTCCTCAGCCTCAGTCGCCTCTGCCCTCCAACTAGGTAGGTCCCTCCTTCTCTCTCTCTCTCTCTCTCTCTCTCTCTCTCTCTCTCTCGCTCTCTCTTTTTTCTTCAATTTACCATTTCTCACTTCTCTTCTCTTCCTAGCTTGCCTGAAGATGGATCATCTAGGAAAATGGGTATTGAGAAGACTCAACCAGCCCCTATAGAATGCATAGGTTGTTATAAAGCTCCTATGCAAGGCAAAAAGTTTTGCTGTCAGTGTTGGAGAGATTTCTGCAAGTCTGCCTCTGGTCCATCAGGTCCTGTACCAACTCACCCTGCAAGAGATCGACCCCTGACCTCACAGTCTGGCCTTGCCTCAGATTTAACGGATGACTCCTCAGAGGATGATTGTCCTTCTCCAAAAGCGCTCTCTGAAGCCTTATTAGATTCGGATGAAGATGATTCTTCTTCTATAGACTCTTTTGACTTATCCCTAGTCTCCCCTCTGATCAAAGCAATCAGACAGACCCTAGGAGTAGAGGAGGAAGGGGAAGGAGACAAACCTCTGAAAGTCCTGCCAACCCCATCAAGGAGTCAGCAAGTGTTTCCCCTTTTCCAAGAGGTCTCAGATCTCATTAAGGTGGAATGGCAAAAGGCAGCAAAGAAAGTGTCCTTTCTCTCACAAGGCACAAGATTTTCCAAACTTTATCCCTTCAAGGATTCAGAGGTCAAGGATTGGAATGTACCACCTTCTGTTAGCCCAGCAGTCATTCACCTGGCCAAAAAGACTACCCTACCAATTGATGATAGTTCAGCTTTAAGGGATCCCATGGATAGACATCTCGACTCAGACTTAAGAAAGAATTTTGTAGTGTCAGGGGCAGCCTGTAAGCCAGCGGTTGCCTTAATATCTGTGGCAAAGGCTATGTCCTTTTGGATAGACAACATTGACCGAGCGCTAGCAGAACTTAAATTGGCCACTGGTTTCATATCAGAGGGAGCTGTGGACTTAACCAGGTTGGTAGCTCGTTCTATGGCCATCTCAGTCTCGCCGAGCTCTGTGGCTCAGGTCTTGGTCAGCAGACATGTCATCCAAGATGAGTCTCTGTACTCTTCCCTTCGAGGGTCAAGGTCTTTTTGGCACCAAACTAGATGATGTCATTTCAAGGGCTTCGGGGGGTAAAAGTCTGTTTTTACCTCAGGGAAAAAATAAACAGAAAGCCATGCCTTTCAAATCCTCTTTTTTTCGGGAATCAGGAAGAGCTAGACCCTCTCAGCAGTCTTCCAGACCACAGGGAGAAGCTCCAAAGCCTTTCCCATGGAGGAAGGGAAACACATCCTTTCATAGAGGGGAAAAGTCCAAGTCATCCCAGTTCATCAAGAAATCTTCCTGACTATCCGTCCATGACGAGGAAGGTGCGGGCCAGGTTGGCAAGTTTCCAGGGACAGTGGCTCTCCACAATCTCAGACCAGTGGGTACTGGACATCTTAAGAAGGGGATACTTCAAATCCTCCGGAAGACCATTTTGTAGTCTCCTCTTACCCCAGAGGGCCAAAAAGAGAGGCATTGGACCATCATCTAAGGTGGTTAATGGAGGAAAATTGATCATCCCAGTTCCATTGGAGGAAAGGAAGATAGGTATTTACTCAGTCCTGTTTTTAGTAAAGAAGGCTTCGGGAGAATGGAGACCCATTCTGGATCTGAAACTTATCAACAAGCATCTGAGAGATCAGAAATTCAAAATGGAGTCCATCTTCTCGATCATTGCCACAGTGCATCCGGGGAATTGGCTTCTCTCCATAGACTTACAGGATGCCTATCTGCATATCCCTGTGGCCGAGTCTCACCAGCGCTTCCTTCGCTTCGCAATAGCAGGGAAGCATTTTCAATTTCGATGTCTGCCCTTCGGGTTGTCCACAGCCCCACGAGTCTTTTCAAAAGTTTTAGTCACCTTGGTTGCAGCTCTCCGTCTAGAAGGCATTCCGATGTGGCACTATCTCGACGATATCCTGGTATAGGCAAAACAGAAGAGCACCTTAATCCATCACCGAGACCGGGTTATCAGTTTTTTGGAAAACCACAGGTGGTTAATAAATATGGAGAAGAGTCAACTGACTCCGTCACAATCCCTGGTTTACTTGGGATCATGGTTCAACACTCAGGAAGGGTTGGTGTCCCTTCCCCCCCAGAGAGTCAGTACCCTTATCAATCTATCTTCCAGATCAAGAACCAGGTCTCGGCAAAAGAACTGATGTCTTTGATAGGCTCCATGGCATCCACCATTCCGGTGACAAAATGGTCAAGATGGCATATGAGACCAGCTCAGTTCCTCTTCTTGGATCATTGGGACAGGTGGGAAAAGGACTGGAACAAGTTAATCCCAGGTTTTCAAAGACTCAATCCAGTGGTGGATGTCCGAGAAAAATCTGACACAGGGTTTTCCTCTATTTCAGCCTCAATGGAGAACCTTAGTCATGGATGCCTCATCTCTAGGCTGGGGAGCACACCTGGGCTCGCAGTGGGTTCAGGGAACGTTGCCCTCTCGGCAAGTCAATGTTCCTTCGAACATTATAGAAATAAGAGCAGCAAAATTAGCCTTGTTTCATTTTTCCAAGATTCTTCAGGGATCAGCAGTCAAGCTCTTGATAGACAACACAACAGCTGTAAGCTACAGTACATCAGGAAGCAGGGGGGAACCAGGAGCAGATCCTTACTTCAAGAAGTCCAACCAATCCTGGACTGGGCAGAGAAGAATCTCTGCTTGCTAACAACAGATTACCTGCCAGGCAAAAACAATCAGAAAGCAGATTTTCTAAGTCGCAACACCATCTCGAACCACGAGTGGTCCTTGAATCCAGAAGTATTCCAGAGGCTGGGAGAGAGATGGAGCTTTCCGGTAGTCGACCTATTTGCAACGAGTTCCAACACGAAGGTTCCAGCATTCTTTTCCAGAAAGTTTTCCCCTACAGCGAAAGGGCTGGATGCTCTTCTTCACCCTTGGTCATTCACTCTAGCTTATGCCTTCCCTCCATTCCCTCTCATCCTCAAAGTCCTTTTGAAGACCATTCACGACAAGAGCGAGTTAATTCTGGTTGCTCCGAATTGGCCATGCAGGCCTTGGTACCCGCTGCTCCTCAGTCTATCAGTAGGTCCTCCTTGGCCTCTTCCCAGGAGAAAGGATTTGTTGAACCAAGGTCCTCTTCTACACCCAAATCCAGCAGCTCTGTCCCTTCATGCTCGGAGGTTGAGCGCTCGAGACTGGCAAGGTTAGGATTACCTGAGAAAGAAGTGGAAACCCTGCTCAAGGCAAGGAAACCCTCTACCTCCTCTACTTACTACAGAGTATGGGAATCCTTTCTGGCTTGGTGCTCCAGGAGTCAAGACACCTTGGAAGAACCTTCTCTTTCTCAAATTCTGGGGTTTCTCCAGTCTGGCCTAGACAAAGGCCTGCAGTATAGAACCCTTAGGGTCCATTCTTCTGCTCTCTCAGCTCTATCGGGAAAGGCTTGGTCCGAGGAGCCTTTGGTTAAGAGATTCTTCAAGGCAGCTCTTAAATTTCGTCCTCCTGCAAATAAAGTACTTCCAGCTTGGAGCCTTCCAATTGTTTTAAAATCTCTATACATATCTCTTTTCAAACCCCTGGAATCCATCTCTACCTGGTGTCTCACTCTCAAAACTCTATTCCTGCTAGCCATAGCCTCGGCATGCAGGGTAGGGGAATTGCAAGCCCTTTCTTGCTCTCCGGAACATATTTCCTTCCTTCATGACAGAGTGATCCTGAAGCCGGAAAAATCTTTTCTACCAAAGGTTGTCTCAACTTTTCATTTAAAGAAAGAAGTGGCTCTTTTCTGATGCTATGCAGAGCTCTGAGAATCTTCCAAAGATCGACCCAGTATGTTGCCTAAAACGCTACCTGGAAGTTTCGAAAGCCTTCAGAAAAACCAGTAGATTGTTTGTCATCCCAGCCGGCAGCAGAAAAGGTCATGCGGCCGCAGTATCCACCATCAGTAGATGGATGTCCATATGTATCTCCAAAGCCTATCAAGCCCAAGGCAAGCTAGCACCTGAGGGTTTAAGGGCACATTCCACGAGGGCTGTTTCTACCTCATGGGCAGCCTTGGCAGAGGTGCCTACGACGCAGATATGTGAGGTTGCTTCATGGTCCTCAGCCCGAACCTTTGTAAAACACTATCATCTGGATGTGCCTTGTTCCAGCAATCATGCATTTGCAGCAGGAGCTCATCTTGCATTTTCCTTATAAAATTAATTTCAGCAGTTTGGTTTACTGTGTTTCTTTTTCCCACCCATTGGGATAGCATGGCTTGGTATGTCCAATTGTAATGCTGATAAGGAGTGGCCAGGAAAAGGGAGAATTATTTTCATACTTACCGTAATTCTCCTTTCCTGGCCACTCTCCATATCAGCATTCCCCACCCCTCCAGAACTTGAACTTGGTATTAGACAAGGTGGGGATGTTCTTGGGATACCTTTATAACTTTAGAGGGAGGGACGGTCTGGTCTATGGGTGGGGATGGGAGGGGCCTCCCGATTGTAATGCTGATATGGAGAGTGGCCAGGAAAGGAGAATTACGGTAAGTATGAAAAGAATTCTCCCTTTTTTTCTCATAGAAATTGTGTTTTCCCATTTAAAACCCCAGCTAGAAAAAGTCAGGTTTTAGTAAATAACCCCCCCCCCCCATGTCTGTTCTCTTTGCTTGTTTTTTTTCATACTCAGAGATGATTCACAGGGAAAGGAAGAAAAGTTGCCTGATGTCTCATGACCCACAATGACAATTGTTGCTAATGCGAAGTATGACTGCAATCTTAGCCTTGTGCTGAAAAAGTCTCCTGCCTGTTACCTCCAGGATGCACAATATTCAAACTATTGCATATTGAACTAGAAAATGCAGATGCAGGCAATTTTTTCTAGCCAGTGTGCTAAGTTAGCCTCTCTACTTCTGGGTTCTGTAGTTTCAGAGAGGAATCCTGCTTCTCTGAAAAAGTTTTTATCATGCATGGACTTAGGGGCTATGGGTGTGGATACCCACTGCTGGTATTGGCCAAGCCTGAAATCCACTCTTTATATAGTGCAGCAATAAGACAGCCTGCTAACTGGTGCCTCAGCTATAAAGGTCTCTGATTGGAGTTTCTCAATCTGCTACAAAATCCCGGTTAGCATGTGTGCGCAAATCTCTGTAGGGAAGCACAAAATGTATACAATGGGCAGTACCCTTAATTAATCATTATAAAGTTAAAATGCAACATGCAGTGATGTGTTAATTTTATAAAACTTGTTTAGAAAAGTGCCATGAATGAGATCAAGATAGAAGGGGGGACAAGACATTCTCTCCTCTTTTGTTCGCCCTCTCTCTGGAGCCATTGGCCAATGCCATAAGAAACCACCCACAAATAAAAGGAATTAGGGTAGGTGAAACAAACCACAAAATTGTCTTATATGTTGATGACATTCTCCTGACTCTGAGCTCACCCCAGACCTCACTACCACACCTTAACATGCTGCTGGACCAATTCAGCCTTATATCAGGGTTCAAGATCAACAACTCTTAATCGTAAGCATTATCAATCAAGATGCATCCTACAGAGAAAAAGCTACTTCAAGCCAATTTTGACTTCCAGTGGCAAGAAAGGGCCATTAAATACCTTGGAATACAGCTAACGGCCAAGTATGACTCCCTATAAGATAGCAATTACTGTATGTCCCACTAATCGCCTCCTTAAAATCAAGTTTGCAGACTTGGAGCAAATATGGGCTATCTTGGTTTGGCCGTATTTCAGCAGTGAAGATGACCTTGCTCCCTAAGATACTGTACCTCTTCAATCTGTGATAATTTAACCAGTTTTACAACTTACATGACCATACATGTGCTAATGATATGCTTGTTAAAGTTTAACAGAAAATAAAAATCTTTAAATAAAAAAAGAAAAAAAAAAGAAAAGTGCCATGTGCTAAAGACCCTTGAGTTCAGGAAAGACCAAGGTAGTTGGTTATGTGGTAGATGATTTTGGTGCCTGTGATGTATGTGCAGTAGCTGGCTTTTGTGCTTGTGCAACAGTATTGGCATGCACACTAGTAAGCTAGTGTAGTACCCCAGCAAGCTTTGATTTCAGCTTTTTGTATTTGCAGCTGTGGTATGCATTATAGCTGGTTTGGTGCCAACTTTGGCATATGCTGGTATGCCAGCATTTTTTTGGGGGTCTTTGTTTATCTATTTGTATTAGAGGATAATATTTTCCATTCCAAGTACATTGTTAATTCCTATACTGCTATGTCAAATATATAACAGTAGTAAGGAGACAGAGATTGGCTATGCTACAGATTTTATCTTCTGATGTGGGCTGGGAATTTACGCCACTAGGTACTAAGTGAAATTCCCAATATTTTCTGTATGAGCAAATGGCTACACTTCAGGCACCGCCATCAATAATATAATCGCTGATGCAAGACAGATGCACATATTAGCGCAACCTGCTAAAGGAGCTCTGACATTTCAAGCAGCTCAAAGCAGGTTTATTACTTTGTACTTTGCTTATTCGTATTCTGCTTTTAAGCTTCAGTTCTGTAAAATGGTTTGCTTTTCACTGCTTAAAAGTGCAAAAAAGAATTTATAATAAAATCATGTATATATATATTTTGAAGCATAGTACAAAATTGCCCTGCAGTCCTCCAAACTGCTTGTTTAGAACAGGTGTTGAAGGCATTTTATTGATCTGTACAGGGGTATGTTATATGTTACTGTCATATTTATTGTTTTCAGCTTTTGTTCTCCCATTTTTAAATAACAGGCTTGTAGGTTGAAGCAAAGAAAGTGTCATTGCTATGGTAATTCTGCACTTAAATGGAAGCATTTCTGAATATTTATCCTTGACATTTTGAATATAAAATTGCACACAAAATACAAATAAAAAGCATTTATGCTTGCTTGAAAGACAACTTTTATTGCTGTAATATGTGGTTATATTCAGGGAATGCTTCTAAAAAGGCATGCACCAAGTGAATATGCTTGACTTGGAGGTTCATAACTAACCAGACATTTTTTAATCAATATTAAAATAACAGCAAAAAGTTAAAACAATAACTATACAATATGAATTGTTAGAAAACTTTCCTCACTGTCATCTCTTCCACAAAAATTCCAAAAAAGGCATAGTATTTATACACAACATGGCAGACGAGACTGTCACGGCCGGCACCCTAAACCAGAACAAGTGCCAAGCACCCTGGCCTTGGCTCGGCTTCACCAGTAGTGTGACCACCGTTGGGCTTCGGGAGGAGCCCACAGCTTACTTGGGTGCCACCTGGACTTAACGAGGGGTGCAAGGTGAGATGTTCTGGCAGGCAAAGGGGCACGGCTGTTAGCAGAGTCTTTTGAGCCAAAGGTCACGGTACAAATGGAGCAGGCAACAGAATTGTCAGACAGGCTGTGTCGAGGCAGGCAGATAACAAGAATCGTCAAACAGGCAAAAGGGTCAAAACCGGGTGATCAATCAAAGGTTTAAACTGTAGAGTAGTCGTAAGCAGGCAAGGTCAGGATCCAGAATTCAGAATAGTCAAAATAGCCAGGCAGGGGTCAAAACAGGAATCAGACAGGTTCAGAAGGAATCAGACAATAGCACAAGGCTCAGGAGCACCAGGAATACAATCCTATCACGGGCAATGACAAACAGTGGGAATTGTCCTTTAATACTTTTGAATTTGGCGCCATTACGCCAGCGCGCATGCGCCTTTAAATACGGAAGTGCACATGCGCGCACACACTAAGGAAGCGTGCGTTGCGGCGGGCGTCCCCGCCGAGGGGGCGGCAGGCATTCCTGCCGTCCCCCCACTAGACCACCAGGGTAAGATTTTATTACAGAGACAGCTTACTGACTAATTCTATTTCCATTTGATTCTGCCTGATTGATAGATGTCATTAATGTTAGACTGTGTCTGTATATTGATCATTATCATCACCATCACCTTGTGCTTTCTTCTCTAGCTTATACATGTGGGACATACAGGGAGTTATTTATTGAGCTTCTAGTTGAAATTTTGAAAGGTGAAAATACAATTTTGTCAGAGAATAAAACTTGATTTTTTTTTGGGGATTGATTAATGTTCGATGGTGTGAAAAGTCAGATGAAAAAAGCACTCCAACTCAGTAAAAGTCAATGGCAGATGTCCCATTAACAATTGGAAGATTTGTGCTGGGTTTCCAAAAAAATCATAGCTATCAGCCGAGAGCATAATCCAAAAAAATCATAGGATTCAGGTTTTTTTAAGATTTTATTGTGACTTTTTCAGCACAAGAAAAATTCTTGAAAACGTATTATTAAATAGGGGGGAAAGTCTGTGCATATTTTGTCGAAGTAGTTTTCAGAAAATAGTGAGTTCTTTTCGGATTTTGATAAATAACCCTTTAAAATTCTGAAATACTTTATACTTGTCAGAATTCTAAATCTACAAACTATAGCCTTTCAAGTCATAACTTATTTACAACTTTTATGCAAATTAAACATTCCTACTCTAATCCTTTACAAATAGCTCGGACAAAAGAAGAAAGTGGTGGTATCATTTACACTGGATTGTAGAGAAATCGACCCTGAGCTGGTCATATTTTTCTTAATTAAACATGAAACCACATTAAGGGGCAGATTTATCAAGGGTCGAAGTGAAAATTCGAATTTAAAAAAATCTAATTTTGAGCTATTTTTTGTGTACTTCGACTAGGGAATAGTCCAAATTCGATTCGAAATTGAAAAAATTGTGCAAATTCGAATATCGAAATTTATCATGTACTGTCACTTTCAAAATTTGACTTCGACCACTCGCCATCTAAAACCTGCTGAATTGTTGTTTTAGCCTATGGGGGACCTCCTAGAACCCATTTGGAGTCAATTGGTGGATGTTTTTTGCCCCTAAGTGATAGACTGTTGATTGCAATGATTCTTAAGGGCCTACCTGAATCATTTAAACCCTTTGCTATCTATATCACACAAGGTGATGGAAAAGTGAATTTTACTGAGTTTAAAAGGCATTGAAGAAGTTTTGAAGACACTGAGAAATACTGTGTCAGCCCAAACACTGATATGATGCAGGTCAGCACCCCTGTTACAACAGTAAGGAAGATAGGCAACATTAACCCTGTCTGCTACAACTGTGACCAAAAGGGCCACAAAGTGAACACATGCCCAAGCAAACTAAATAAAAGAAGGTCACAGTGGTGTAACTATTGCAAGAGCCGGACACATAAAGAGACATTTTGTAGATGCAAGGGGTGGAACAATGTAAAGCAAGCAGCTGATGGAACAGAGCAAACATTTGCCTTTAAAATAAGTGTCTATGTGCAGTTTCTCCTCTGTCTAAAAGAAAGCTGCAGGCTCACGTGAGATTAAGCTACTGGTCATCCCATCTCTTAAGCAGAATAGAAACAATAAGATGAAAATGTAATTACAATATATAACAAAAAAGGCTGGATCCCCCAAAATTATTCAAATCCATGAATAGTTTTAGGACTGGAAACTAAACAGTTTTTGAAATTACCACCAGCCCTATGTTCAAGCACAATGACTATGCATGTTGGCCATGTTCACCCACTTCATTTGTGAGCCATGTACACATCTGCAGCCAATGGACAACTTAATGTGATTTACAAAACAAGGAAAGATGGCACAGCAGTACAATATTTAAGCTTTGGGGAAAACATTTAAAAACAACCATATGCAAATAAATATGCACTGTGCAAAGCCTATAAAAGACCAACGAGTAATGCATGAGGGATGTTTTTTTAAATCATGTTTTTTTAAAACATTATTCTACAAGGTCAAAGGTACCAAGGATGCAAGAAGATCATCCTCTCCATATTGTTTAGAGTTTACTCTTTTTCCTTGGGTCATAGAGCACTGATACAACAATTATTCTATCTCTAATTGGAGATTTTTTTTTTTTTTTGCATCTGTAATTTAGTTTGGGATGCCTTCTTTGGAGAGCTAGGGGGAGCAAAACAGTACATTTTAGGGTTATATGAACTAATTAAGAGGTTAACATTTCCTTGTGACAAATTACTTTTTTTTAGTAAATTATAGATTTCTTATTAACATTATTACTGACAGCAATTACTCAGAACAACTCTCTGGAAAATGCTAATTAAGAAGACAAGAAATGTACCTATATAATTGATGAAATTCACATCTGTTTTACTAATGAATTTAAATTCTTGTCAGGGTGTTTTGTGCATACTGTCCTAATGGTTATTAATACTTTATATTTTGCTTATCTTAAGCTACAGATATGTTCATTCATTTGACCTGATTTTATCACACATTTTCTTTCTAATACCTGCAGTCTACAGAAATACAGAAAAACTACTGATGCACTGAAATTGTGCCGCTGACTTCCCAGGACCTGTTATATACCGCTACTTGATGCGTCTGATAGAATATATTTACTATTAAGGTACAGGACCTGTTATCCAGAATGCTCAGAACCTGAGGTTTTCTAGATAAGGGATCTTTCTGTAATTTGGATCTCCATACCTTAAATCTACTAAAAACTAATTTATACGTTGAATAAACCCAATAGGATTGGTTTGCCTTCAATACGGATTAATTACATCCTTGTTAGGATCAAGTACAAGGTACTGTTTTATTATTACAGAGAAATAGGAAGTAATTCGAAATGTTTTAATTATTTGATTAAAATGGAGTCTATGGGATATGGCCTTTGTGTAATTCAAAACTTTCTGGATATCAGGTTTCCCAATATACTAAGTACAAGTGTGGATTCTATTATCTGTAATGCTTGGGTTTGTGGCGTTCTGGAAAAGCAAGAACGCCACAAACGTTCCCCCTCCCCCTAATTTTCCTTAATTTCAATCACCATCATATTTATATTTACAACCCAGTTTGTAGCCCTGGGAAATGACTAGATCTGAGGGACTCTTCTGCTATGTGAGGTTCCAGACCCAATGCAGCATCGTCCCTCCCTCTAACCTCCCCCCCATTAAATTTTAAGTAAAATATTAGCACAACCTTCTTTATATACTTTTCAACAGTATGTTTCCTTTTGCATCTAAAATGCATCACAATCCCAGTAGCATGTATGTCTGTAAATACTTGCCTTTGGTTTGTTATATCTAGCCTAGTATCTTTCTTTAATGTGTGTAATTTTATCAAAAGTGTTGCTATTCTGATATATCTGGTGAGAAAAAGAATACCTTAGGGGTATGATAAAGAATTGTCTTTTATTTTCCTCTTATCTGTGTTTCATTTTTGCTGCTTGTTAAAAGACTTACAGGATTCACGTGTTCTTACCTTTTGCAAAATGACCTCATACTTTCTTATTGCTGTTTTAATTTCCGGGTACCGGGAGTGAATGATAAAGACTGAGAAAAAAGATACCAAGTCACTGCTATAACTGTATTTGTTTATTTTGCAAACCAGCTGCATTTAGAAGTCATCATTATTGGAAATGATTGGTAATAGAACAATCAATATTTGAAATTGCATCAAATTGCATCAAATTTGATCACTCAGGATGTAGTTGTCTATGAGATGAATAATTTGTTGCAGTAGAGCAATGTCAAATGGCACAGCCTAAATAATTATATTTTTCATAATTGACTCATATGAGGCCAGGTTAAGTCTTCCATTTGATACCTCTCGACCTCACTCAAGGCATTATCTAGTAATTGTGACAAATATTTTCTTTATTTGAGCATACTGTTGTTACTTCTGTCATCAATCTGCTTTACAAATAATGACCATACCCAAGTATAGCCTTAGGTTTACTAGATATCCATATGGTGAGAAGGAATAATTGCACATTAAGGGGCAGATTTATCAAGGGTCGAATTTCGAAGTAAAAAATACTTCGAAATTCGACCATCGAATTAAAATACTTTGACTTTGAATATTGAAGTCTAAGGATTTTTCACCAAATTTTGTAGTTGAACGATCAAATTAAAATTGTTCGAACGAACAAACAATTAAATAGTTAGAATCGAACGATTCAAACAATTTTAGCGTACGATCGAATGATTTTACTTTAATGTGTAAAGATTTAGAAAATTATTGTAGAAGGCCCCCATAGGCTAACATAGCACTTTGGCAAGTTTAATTTGGCGTATTGAAGTCTAAGTTTTCGATTATCGAATATTCGAATATTCTAACTATTTTATTTTGAATAAAAGTCAAAGTAAATTAGTAGTCGTAGTATTCTATTCAATGGTTGAAGTATCCAAAAAATTACTTTGAATTTCAAATTTTTTTACTTCGAAAATTCACTTCGACCCTTGATAAATCTGCCACTAGGTGTGTTTTTGTACCTATGATACAGAACAATTTCCTTTACAGATAACTTTATTCTTTTTTTTTTCAATTTGTCTTTTTATTGAGAAATTTTTCAGCACATAAAACAACAGCACAGTAGTACACAATGAGACAATAAGAAATAAAAACATAATAGTCTATAGTCAACAGTAGGAATAGGGGGGGTGCTGATGGAACCCTTAGTGGCATACACGGTAGGGAATGTTAGGTTCCTGAAGTATCGGCTGCAAGGGGCAGCTACGGCCCTACAAAGTAAATCCAGGAAGTATAGGTAGATCACCATTCCCCCAGCTTCAAAAGAAAGAAAAAGAAAGAAAAAGGGAAAACAACCTTGTGTCTACTATGTAGGAAACCTGGCTAGAGCCAGGAAAGAAAAGAAAGGAAAAGAAAGAAGAGAAAAAAAAAAAAAAAAAAAAAAAAAACGAGGGGGAAGAAAGATAGAGAGGGAATAGGGGGTTCCCAACACGGATCAGTGGGTTTTGCATAAGGTAAGTAAAGGTACATACCTGACTAACTTCTCATAACGCGAGACAGGGGGAGGAAGAGCCCGCTCCGGAGGCGAGGTACCTCGGAAAGACATTGACCCTGAATAAGCGAGGAGTCCGACTGTAGCTGAACAATATGGGTGGAGAGGGTTGCCTGAACACCGTGAAGGTCTGGTCCGAGCCCACACCACTCAGAGGTCATTGAGTCCCTAACCACATGGTTTTAAATTGGTCAGTTTCCATAAATTGGAACCAATAGTACCATTTCTTTGTAAACTGAGACGTATCTTTTTCCGAGTTAGACTTAAGCTCCTCAAATTTCTGGATCTCCCTTACCTTGACCAGCCAGTCTTTGATAGTTGGGCCTGAGGTGGATTTCCAGTGGAGGGGAATTAGGGTTTTCGCTGTGTCCAATAGAATAGGCGTGAGGGATTTCCGATAGCCTTTCAGTGAATGAGTAGTGTCGTGTAGTAAAAGAGCTAGTGCAGTGTTGGGAATGTTATCGCCCGTGAGTGTTTCAATAGTATCCCGGATAGAAGTCCAATAGCCGCTAAGGGAAGGGCAGGAGTGGAAGATATGAGTGAGCGTCCCAGGGTGTTGCTTACATCTCCAACATAAAGGTGAAGCGGAGGGAAATATCTTGGCCAGTTTAGTTGGAGTACGGTACCATTGTGTTAGCAATTTGTAATTAAGTTCCTGAAGCTTTGTACACCTGGAGGTTTTATGAGTAAATTTCATTATTCTACTCCAGATCTCGGTCGCTATGGGTGTGCCCAATTCCCTTTCCCATTTGTCCTTCAATTTTGGTGATGGGTCTGGATGCAACTGCTGGATGAGCTTATATAGAGTGGATAGGCCTCTCGGGGGCGCCGTTGCAGAGAGCCATATACGTTCGATAGGTGTCGGGTCTGGCCTTACACTGTTATGGGGGAAATAGGAGTGTATGAAATGTGAAATTTGTCTGTGTTTAAATCGGTCTAGGTCTGTAATCGGGCGGTTTGGTATCAGTGCATCCAAAGTTTTAAGAGTGTTGCCATTATAGAAGGAGGATGCGCCTTGGTGAAGGTCAATAGCCCATCCCTTGTAGTGGCTAAGATCCAAACCTGGGGTAAAAGAAGGGTTACCGATGACTGGGGTATGTAACGTTGGACTGTTCAGCCATTTGCCAGTTTTGGTGAGAGAGTCCCAAATCTGAAGGGTATATGTAAGCTTAGTATCGCCTTTATCGAGAATTACTCTAGTTTGTGGCGAAAGCCATTGGAGAGCCCAAAGGGGGGAAACTGCTGAATTTTGTTCAACTCTCACCCATAGTTTATTGCGTCTATGGAATGCCCAGTCCAAGCATCTAATCACCATTGTAGCTTTATGGTAGGCTGCCCAATCTGGAAGACTCAGACCGCCTTGGTCTTTGGGGGCTGTAAGCGTTAATCTAGCTGTCCTCGGTGTTTTATTGGCCCAGATAAATTTAGTAGTGAGTGCAGTCAGTTCCTTAAGCATGCCAGGGGGTGGGGGATATGGCAAAGACTGAGAGATATACAGGAAACGTGGTAAAACATTCATTTTAAGAATATTAACCTTGCCTATCCAAGAGAACGATGGTCGCTGCCACGTTTTAAGGTCCTGTTTAACTGCTAACAGGAAGTCTGAGTAATTCCGCTTCACCGTAGTGTTTAAATCAGAAAATATCTTCATACCTAGGTAAGTAAACACGGATGAAGTGCTTTTTATGGGAAAGTTAGCCATCAGATCAGTGTATTCTAGGTGAGGGATTGATACATTTTGGGCTACTGACTTGGACAAATTGACTTTGAAATCACTCACCGAGTTAAAGAGCCGAAGTTCAGCCATAAGATTGGGGAGGGAGATTCTGGGTTGCCTAACAAAAATGAGCAGGTCATCAGCAAATGCTGCAGTTTTGTGTATTGTTTTACCACTCTGTATTCCTTGAATATTGGGATTCAAGCGTATCCTGTTAAGAAGGCTTTCTATAGAGAGAACAAATAGGATTGGGGAGAGGGGGCAGCCCTGGCGCGTTCCGTTTTTTATTTGTATGGAGTCTGAGAGGTGACCGTTGACTAATAATTTGGCAGAAGGCTGGGTGTATAAAGCAGAAATCCAATTGCGAAGATTAGGGCCTAAGTTGATGTCTACAAGAGTGGCGTGTAAGAAGGACCAGTCCAGCCGGTCAAAGGCTTTTTCTGCATCCAGGGAGAGAAGCATGAGAGGGGTGTTGTTCCGCTTACAGTAGTGTGTGATACTGAAAAGTCTATTAAGATTGTCTCTTGCTTCTCTCCCCGGAATAAAGCCCACTTGTTCCGGAGAAACTATTGTAGGAGCTATCTGTGTGAGACGGTTGGCAAGCACTTTTGCATAGAGTTTAATGTCAGTATTCAGAAGAGAAATGGGTCTGTAGCTACCAGGGTCTGCGGGATCCTTGCCTTTTTTATGTATAAGAGAGATATGGGCCTCCAAAGCCTCGGGGGGGACTACTATCGTAGGGGAAATGGAGTTAGCCGCTTCTAGGAAATGGGGCAAGAGTTGATCACTCAGTTCCTTGTAGTATGAAATAGTAAGGCCGTCCGGGCCTGGGGCTTTACCAGATTTAGTGGTTTTGAGGGCCAGCAGAAATTCCTCTAAGGCCAAAGGGGAATCCAAAATACGTTTTTCATCGTCTGTGATCTTGGGCAGGGCAGCCTCTGCAATATAGTCTTTGCATGCTTGAATATGAGGTGGTGGGAATTTGGGGGGAGAGTGTAGTTGGTAGAGCTTAGTATAAAAGTGTGTGAAGGTATCAGCTATATCTACAGTAGAGGTCGCTAAAGAACCACCAGGTTTTCTCAATTTGGTAATGTGATTCCTGAGCTGTTTCGTCCTAAGCGCAGAGGCTAGTATGCGGCTACATTTGTTACCATGTTCAAAGTATAGTGATTTGCATAATTCTATGGCTCTATTGTGGTAAGAGGAGTGGAGGTCTCGTAATTGCTGTCTAGCTATAGTGAGGTCCTCAAGGACTCGGTCGAGGCGGGATTGTTTATGCTGGCTCTCTAGATTATGAATTGTCTTTATGAGATCTTGAGTTTTGGCTAGGTGGCTAGCTTTTTTTCTGGCACCGTGTTTGATCAGTTCCCCTCGAATGACACATTTATGGGCCATCCAGATCGTCCAGGGGGAGAGGCCTTCAGTTTTATTCTCAGCAAAATAGTGTTGGAGGGATTGGGTAACGAGTTGTTTAATGGCCGGATCTCTAAGGAGGGATTCATTTAATTTCCAGCGTGTAGTTTTCCTTAGCGAAGTATGTCTTTTGAGAGTACAAGTTATGGGAGCGTGGTCGGACCAGGAGATTACGTCGATGTGCGCTTTTTGAAGGGTAGGGATTTCCTGATGGTTAATCATAATATAATCTAGTCTACTATACACTTGGTGGGGTTGAGAGTAGAAAGTATAGTCACGGCCAGTCGGGTTAATCAGCCGCCATGTATCCATAAGAGTATGTTTTCTAAGTTGGGACTTGATTGCCTCTAGGTTCCTATGTGACATGCTGGAGCGACCTGACGAGGAATCAAGGGTGGGTTCTAAGGTAACATTCAGGTCGCCTCCGATTATTACTGTACCTGCCGCTATCTCAGAGAGGGCCTGGAGGGTCGCAAGGAGAGCCTGGTGTTGATCAGTAGGCGGAAGGTACACTGAAGCTAGTGTGTAGGTTACATTTTGTATGTGGCCTTTAATTATATTAAACCTGCCGAGTGAGTCCGATTTAGTGTCCTGTATAGAGAAACCTAGAGAGTCAGCAATTAAAATCATGGTCCCTCTGGTTTTGGAGGTCAAAGGCAGGCTATGTCTAAGCAGTTGGAAACCCCGGAATTTGAGGAGTGGAACATTTTGTCTTTTGAAATGGGTTTCTTGCACAAACATAATGTTTACCTTTAGGCGTTTCATATCTCTGAGTAGATTGTGGCGTTTGAGAGGTGTGTTCAGGCCCCTGACGTTCAAGGATCCAATGGTTAAATCACACATTGGTGTGGAGAGGCAGTGCCCGGCTCAGAAGGTCTCGCCTCCGGAGATGCTCCCCCGTATGGTAGATCTGTTTGAGGTAAAAGGAGTAATCAGAGAGAGCCGTGGTGGGAGAAGGAACAGAAGAGAGAGTAGGTAGTGGAGAGTAGAAAAGTATAGAAACAGAGACATAAGAATATAACCAAAACACAATTTCAGCTAAAACCCTAGCTGGTCGTGGTAGCCCCATTGGTGCAGTCGTGGGGTTGCGGGCGAAAGCGCCGCTGTGGGAAAAAACAGAATAGAGAAAACGGTAATAAACTTCTGCCCTCCCGGGACAGAGCCTTTCACAGAGAGCAAAACGCTATCTGGGGAAAATGGTTGAGTAAACTGTTCAAAACAACTAAAACTGTGGTGGAACAGTGGAGCTCCCAGTGCCAAAACAGGAAGTAAGTGCGGGGAGAAGGGTGAGATAGCAAAAAGAGAAGCCATGTGGTAAGTGGTACTCCTTTTGGTCTGGACTTTTTTATGATTTTTTGCACGTCTCTGCAGTTCCCTCTTTTTTCCCTTTTTTTTTTTTTTTTTTTTTCCTCTCCTTTCCCCTTTTTTTTTTCTTTTCTCCCTTCCTTCTTTTTTTCCCTTCCTTCCTTCCCCCTTCCCCTCTTTTTTTTTTTTTTTTTTTTTTTTTTCCCTTCCTCCTTCCTTCCCCTTTTTCCCCCTTCCCTCCCTTCTCTTCCCTTCCTTTTTTTCCCTTTTCCTTCTTCTTTTCTTATCCCCCTGTTTGCCTCCCCTTTCTGTCCTTTCCTTCCTTTTCCTACCCTTCTCTATCTTCCTTACCCCCCTTCCTCCTTCCCTTCTTTCTGTCTTCAGAGGGGGGGGTAAAGAATCTTCTACGCTAGACTGCAATCGCCTAGTACCAGCTCATGTTATACTGTAAATAATGCATAAATGGAAATTAAAACACAAGATCAATAACAGGATGGCAAAACATACAGGGGAGAAAGGAACAGGGGCGACGAGTCTCATCAAAAAAAAAAAAAAAAAAAAAAAAAAAGGGGAAAACGGACAGGGCAATGGGGCAGACGATGGGAATCTTGAAGAGTCTCAGTCGGGGGTGCGGAGTGTCCATAGTTTGCCTTTGAACTCTCGACAATCGCAGAGTAAACAATGCCTTCACCAGGATAACAATGTAAAATCTCCATCTGTACGGAAATACGGATCTCTGTCGTCCAGTCGGGGGAGACACCTGTAGGAGGAAAATAATTAAGGATGTATCCAGTCACCGTCCTACAGTTGGATCTTCCAAAAGTTGCATCTTCTAGTTGTGTTCTCGTTTTGTGAAAAAGTTGCCAAAATTATGAGGGAAGTAAGTCCAGAGAATCTCCAATATAGGCCAGCACTCAGTCTTCCAGGCAAGGGAGCCACCTGTGGGAGGAAAATGAGCAGGGATGGTTCCAGACACTGTCCTTCAGTTAGATCTATCAGAAGCAGCATCTTCTAGTTGTTTGCGTTTTTTGTGAGAAAGTTGCCAAGACTGCAAAGGAAGTGGGTCGAGAAAATCGCCATTATAAGCCAGCTCTCTCCAGCCTTGCAAATCAGGCAGCGGTAGGTCTAGTGAGGCGCAGAATGCCTCAGCTTCATCTGGTTCCCGCAAGCCATACTGTTTGCCATTCTTGGTGGCTAGGAGAGCAAAGGGGAAGCCCCATCTGTATGCGATATTTTTGTTCCGAAGAACCATGGTGAGTGGTTTCAGTAGTCTTCTTTGCTGAATAGTGAGCCAGGCCAAGTCCTGAAAGATGGACACCTCATAGTCCGCAAACTTGAAGGTCTCAGTGTTGCGCATTTTCCGTATTATTGCTTCCTTGGTCGTATGTTTGTGGACGCAGCAGATAACATCCCTGGGTTTGTCGGACCTGTTGTTGAAGGACCCCAAAGATCTGTGGGCTCTGTCCAGTTCCAAGGGGGTGTCTGCGTCGACCTCAAGAATAGCGTTAAAGAGGGTGCGCAAGGTATGAGGTAAGTCCGCAGCGGAGACCGATTCAGGAATGCCCCGAATACGCAAATTATTGCGCCGACCCCTGTTATCCAAATCCTCCATGTGCTTGCGTAGGAGATAGATAAATTTGTGGTGGTCGTTAACCCTATGGATGAGGGTATTGTGGGCCTTCTCTGTTACTTCAAGCCTATTCTCAAGCATACCTTGGGCTTCTCCTATGGCCCGAATGTCGGCCTTGATCTCAGCCAGGTCCGCCTTGTGTGCCTCTTGGATAGTCTTGGCCATGGCCCTGAAGTCCTCCTTAGTGGGAAGAGCAGCCAGTATAGCTTGCAAGTCCGGCGGGACCGACGCCGTGCTGTATTCCGAGGCCACGGAGCCAGATGGGCTGGGGCTGCGGCCTGCGCCCTCCGCCATCTTGGGCGCATGTTTAGCCGTTCTGGAGCTGTGGCGTTTGTGGAGAAATGGCGACATAGAGCTTTGGCTGTTCTGTGGAGTCGCGTGGGTGCTTAGTTCTGCTTTCTTGTAATGTTTCCCCATCGTGCAGGCTGTCAGGAAGCTGAGAAATAGCTAAAGATATCGGCTTTACCCGGGAAGGATCAGTTAGTGCGTCCTCTCAGCACGCCATCAGACCACGCCCCCCAGATAACTTTATTCTAAAGATTATTAACAATGAAATGTAAATCTGAACCATAAAAAACCTACATATAGTTGAAAACAAAAGTGTGGGCATCCCGTGCCAAATTATATATTTTTATATTTATGTAAGTGAAAAGTAATTACTGAAGGAATCAGTGTATTATAATCCATATTTGCAAATGATAATGAATCATTACACATTATATCACCAACTTTAAAACATGGTAATTGTGGCATGTTCAAAAGATTTTTCACCCTAGTAAGTCAGCATTTAGTAACATCCCCTTTGGCACAGTTCACAGCTTGCAAACACCATATCCAGCTTTATCCAACTAAGAATCTTGTTGTAGGAACATTGCCCACTTTTCCTTGCAGGTAATTTTTAATTCCAAGATCTACCTGGACCATTTTCAATGTTTAAGATCTGCACACAGATTTTCAGTGATGTTTAAGTCAACAGACTACTGTTGGCAAGGCGATAATATTAATTAAATGATGTTCTTCTTTTCTTATAAAAAAAACATGTTATATTTTTACTTCATCAGCCCACAGTAATTCTTTCCAAAAGGCCTCTGGTATGTCCATATGCAATTTTGCAGACCTCTAAGTTGCAGGCAAAACATTCTCCTATGGACTTTTCCATTTGTGTCAGTTAAACCAGTTATAATTGGTGTTCAATTATGTAATTTATGTCACACGACTCATTGAAACTAGTGTGATAATAACTAATGTACCAACTTTTTTTAAAACATGAGGATATATTAGCAGTCACCTTGAAGATCCATGACCTGAATTAAAACTCTGGGGCATGTTTACTAACATTGGAGATAAATATCTGGAGAGATTTCTGGAGATGTTGCCCATAGCAACCAATCAGATCTTTGCTTTTGTTTTCTAACTTGGCTGTGGCTGTTTAAATCTAATTGCTGATTGGTTGCTATGGGCAACATCTCCAGAAATCTCTCCAGATATTTATCTCCAATGTTAGTAAACATGCCCCTCTGTCTTGTAAAATAGTCATGGTCCTCCAGGATGATTTACAATATCCTTCTATTTTACAGGGTGTACATTATTCCATATATAGTAAGAGGTATTTATGTAATTATTTTCCTATTTCTTTCCTTTTTTTGAAAGGTGCCATAATTGCAGTTTAAGTATTGCCTAAGCAGTAATGCCTTTAAGACTTCAAGGCTACAACCTTCCTTCCTTCAAGGGAATGTAGTCTGAGTAACTAGATTGTAATCTACCTAGCAACAAACCCTCTAAGTTTTCTTATATCTTGTTCAACCACATATGATACAACTATGCCAGCATGGGTATTTCACTGTACTAAGCACAATCCATAGGATAAGTTATAGTGAAAGTTGCCAACAATTCTATACAATTATTGGCTGGATATTATGCATAAAGTCAATAATGCTATAAAATCAACATTTCAAAAAAAAAAATTTTCTTCAGTGTTCATTTCCATGAACAGATTGTCTCTTCTTAAATTTATTTTGTGTTGATATCATTCCTCATTTACACAAACTGTAAAAAAAAACGTAACTTCTAAATTGCACTGGCTTCGTACCAAATAGACTAATTCATGTTAATGAATTCAGAGGAGAGAAGAAAGCCTTAGAGGTGTTGGAACAGTTCACAACACTTAATACAATTTAAAACATGGCAGTCTGGGAATTTGACCTGTAATTTATCCAGAAAAACCTTTGAAGTGTGAGATAACAGATAAGCATAAAACATTCACCTGTGGAATACTTAATCATTAATCGCAATGCAGTGGATACAACTTGTATTTACAATTTGCCATCTCTGCACTTTTTCATTTTGTGGCAATTAGAAGCTCATGAGTATAGATATAACAACTACTTTCATGTATAAATTAGTTAATGGCACAGGTCATCTTCGCAGATTTCAACTTGGCATAAATATTGATATCTTAAAAAGAAAATGTAAACAGCGTACTTACAGTATGAAAGCAGCTCACCATTACACTCTTCAGTCATGTTTCACTACTCTAAGTAGGCTCAAATTGAACAGACTCTATAATTTTGTAATGAGTCATATAATCTTCAATTGCAGTCAATTAAACCAAAGTATAGTGTGAAGAGATACATTTCATTGCAGTGACCTTGCATATGTGTGTAAGGTTATCACAGCTTATAAAGCATCAATTATAACATTAGTGATAATATTCTGTGACCTATGTGAGGAATGTAACTTTCACTGTATTCATATCACTGACTAATTCATGTTTAATGAGAGTTCAGCTTCTTACTTGCTAGGAGATTTTTAAATTCTACCTTACTGTTTATAAAAAGCCTAAAGAAAGTGTTGAGCAAATCTGTCCCATTTATCTTTGAAGACAAATTGAAATTGCTGTATATTTTCTTGCAAATAGCATTGACGTCAATGGGTGCTTTTTCCTTGCATGTTTTTTTGTGAAAAAATACATTATAGTAAATGGAAGTTTTTTTCCACAAAATGCATTGGGTACCATTTTTTGCAATAAATTCAATGAGTATTCTTTTCCGCTAATTTTTTTCTTCTATGTTTTTTTTTAAGGCAGACATTTTTGTGGTGGATTTTTGCTGTGGTTTCTCAAATCCACGCTTGGCCCAAATTTTGCTCATCACTACCTGAAGATAACGATGGATTGCATTCTGTATGCAGAATATGTAGCAAAAAATGTAAATGTAATTTATTGTATGAGCTGGAAAGTGAACAGCTAACTGTGCCAAAATACAATGCCAAAATACAAGTGGTTTTACAGAATCTCTGGTAGCACTATTTGACAAGTGCATGTGTTCAATTACAAGTGCATGTGCAGTATTTAATCTGCAATTGTGGATGCAGAATGTGTTTTGGAGTGAGTTTTACCTACAATTTAGCATTTATACCCATAATTCCAGCTTAATTGCAGCTAATATGAGCCTGAGACAATTGTGTCCAGAATGTCAAACTGTGCAGAACTTAGAAGCAAACTGAAAAAAAATGGAGACATTTTGGAGTCAGGATTTAATCATTACCAACACTTAGGGGCCCGTTTACTTAGCTCAAGTGAAGAAATAGAGGGAAAAAAACGTAGAATTTTGAACGTTTTTTTTTTAGCTACTTCGACTATCGAATGGGCTACTTCGACCTTTGACTACGACTTTGAATCGAACGTTTCGAACTAAAAATCGTTTTACTATTCGATAGTCGAAGTACTGTCTCTTTAAGAAAACTTTGACCCCCTAGTTCGCCAACCAAAAAGCTACCAAAGTCAATGTTAGCCTATGGGGATGGTACCCATAGGCTTAGCAATCTTTTCGAAGTTGAAGGATTTAACTTCGACCTTAAGTAAATTTGCCCCTTGATGTCATAATCTACACGTTACTTTTTATATATAAGGATGCTGTGTTTATTGATGCAACCCTGGTGGCAATAGCTGCAGGGCTCATCAGCAGCAATAGGCAAAAACATGCACAATTTCGAATTATGCAGAAGTGCAAGGAACAACTTTGGACTAAATGACCATGCCCATTTTTACACAAATGCAACTGCATATTTACTGGTAAGATGTGGATCAGATTCTTCCAAAAAATAGACATTTTTGTGTGACTTGAATAGCCATTTTTATTTTGCCCTTGTTAAACATAAACCTTCTGTTTGTGTATCTGTTTTTGTCTGATTGTTTTTTTTTTTTTTTCACTTTCTTTCCTGATTACAAAGCCATTCATTTTCTGATTTGATTCTTTGTTCCTTTGCTCAGAGTTAAATTAAATACCATTTCAATTGTTCCATGCCTCTTTTTAGGATCAATCACTGCCTATTAAATTAAACAAAAATGACACAAGGAATTTATATAACATTACCAAATATAGCTCTTTATGTGGATACAGAAATCCTTATTTATCAGTGATGTCGTAATGACATGAAATGGCCCAATTCTGTTCTGCTATTCTGAACTTGAAAAAAACATAAAGCATGAGGATGCTATGGTTACTGGTTGCTAAGCAGTGAAAGGAATTTTAGGTGAGCTTTGTGACTTGATTATTATTGAGCAAAGTATATACCAAATATATAACAGAATGATAAACTATTCATGGAGCATTACAGGAAATAATGACACATTTGGGGGTTGAGAAGATGTATTGGTATGCCAGGAGGTTAATGGGGAATGGCAGGGTTCCACACTTAAATGAGAACTAAAGCTTAAAAGGAGAACTAAACCCTAAAAAAAGAATATGGCTAAAAATGCCATATTTTATATATTTTATGTATTTTACCAGCCTAAAGTTTCAACTTCTCAACAACAGCAATGATCCAGGTTTTCAAATTTGTCACAGGGAGTCACCATCTTGGAAAGTGTCTATGACATTTGCATGCTCAGTGTCAGGGGGCCTATCGGCTCCCAGAGGGATTGGTCTGGACCGAGGAGGAAGCCCAAAAAGGGTTAAAGTCTGAGTTCGCAGTACAAATAGGAACCAGGCACAATCGTTAGTAAAAGTTCAGGCAAGAGTTCAAACAGGCAGGCAGATACGGATCAGAGTCAGGATCGAAGCAGGGATCAAAACCAGGAATCAGATGGACAATAATACACCCAGGTACTCAGGATTGAAGGCCTATAATTGGGCAGGGTTTCTATTTTATTTTATTACAAAATCCCGGCACCAGTGATGACGTCATCATGCAGCAACGCATCACCCATGTGTTCAGCATGGGCGCCGCCATCTTGGATTTTCATCACGATCACCGGGAGGGTAAGCAGTGCCGTTGGGTGCTTCTGGCAGTCCTGACAGTACCCTTTCTCCCACAGGGGGCCACTGGACCAAGTCTTGGCTTCTGGTGAAACTATTTGTAGAATAATTTCACCAAGCGAGGGGCATGGACATCAGAGTGCTTTTCCCTTGAACATTCTTCGGGACCGAAGCCCTTCCAACGGATCAGGAATTGTAGCAGTCCTCTGGAGAATCTTGAGTCTAGGATTTTCCACTTCATATTATTGTTGGCCATCCACGAAGAAAGTTGAAGGGGGAGACTGATCAGCAGAGAAGCGATTGGAAATTGTTGGTTTTACCAGGGAGACATTAAACACATTGGGAATTTGCATCTCAGGAGGAAGCTGAAGTCTAACAGCCACAGGATTGACCATCTCCGCAATGGAGAATGGACCAATAAATGTTGGACCCAACTTGGTTGAAGACACTCTTAAGCCAATGTTCCTAATGGATAACCATACCTTGTCACCAATCTTGTATGGGGGAGAGGATCTGCGTCTTTGAAGAAGTCTTATGCACAGGAGCACTCTTTTCCAAACTTGATTTGGTAGCAGCCCAAATAGCAGACAAAACAAAGTCTTGTGGAAAGGCTTGAGGATGCTGTCCGTACACAGTCATAAATGGAGACCTTCCAGTGGAAGTGTGGCAAGCATTATTATGAGCGAATTCTTCCCACATACTGGCAAAGGAAAACATGATTCCTCAAGAATTGCTCCAAGGCTTGATTCACCCACTCCGATGCCCCATTGGTTTGGGGGTGATAGGCAGAGGAGAACTGAAGAGTGATACCTAAGTGTTTACATAAGGAGCGCCAGAACTTAACTGTGAATTGAGATCCCCTGTCAGAGACTATCTCAGCTGGGAAGCCATGCAACCGGAAAATAAGTTGGATGAAGAGCTGGGATAGTTCCACTGCTGAAGGAAGTTTCAGCAATGGGATGAAATGTGCCATCTTGCTGAAGCAGTCAATACCTACCCAGATCACAGTGTTCCCTCTTGAGGGTGGAAGCTCTACAATGAAGTCCATTGCTAAATGAGTCCTTAGATGAGAGGGGATGGGTAGAGGTTGTAATAACCCGCTAGGGCAAGTATGGCTAGCTTTGGAAGTGGCACAAATAGTACAGGCAGCAACAAAGTCTTTGACATCTTTACGAATAGTCGCCACCAGACTCGGAATCGTAATAGCTCAAGAGTCTTTTCAGGACCAGGATGTCCAGCTTGCCTGGAACAATGATGATGGGCAGGCGAAGCTCAGAGGGTACAAACTCCATTCCAATGGGGGTATCAGTAGAAGCGGAAGACTGGCCAGCCAAGATTTGTTCAGCAAATTGAGGAAACAGAGATGCAATAATTTTGGCAGGAGGAATAATTGGTTCTTGCCTTTCAGGAAGATGATCCACTGGAGTGAAGCTTCAGGATAGAGCAACAGCTTTCCGATTCTTGGAGCCAAGGCAATAAGTCAAAATGAAGTTGAAGCGAGAAAAGAAGAGAGCCCACCTTGCCTGTTGGTGATTCAACCTCTTGAGAGATTGTATGAACTCTAAGTTTTTATGGTCAGTATAGATAGTGACCGGAATCGAATATCCTTCATGAAGGTGACACCACTCCTCGAGAGCAAGCTTTACTGCCAAGAGTTCACGATTCCCAACTTTGTAATTCTGCTCTGCTGGAGAGAATTTTCTGGAGAAGTTAGCACAAGGATGTAGTTTCCCATCAGCAGGATGTCTTTGGGACGGGATAGCGCCAGCTCCAACTTCAGAAGCATCCACTTCAATGGAAAAGGTTAACACCGGGATCTGGATGTCGGAGGACAGAGGCAGAGGTGAAAGCATCCTTCAGGGACTGAAATGCTTCTACAGCTGAAGGGGCCATGAGTTGGGTTTACCCCCTTTTCGGATGAGGGCAAGGATAGGCGCAATGCGAGAGGAGAACCCCTTGATGAACTGTCAGTAGTCATTTGCAAACCCGATGATTCATTGTATTGCCTTGGTGGTCAAAGGAATGGGCCAATCCTGAATTGCGGACACTTTGACAGCATCCATCTCGAAACCCTCTGGAGATATGATATAGCCAAGGAAAGAAATCTTGGCCACTTCGAAGACGCACTTCTCAATCTTGACAAAGAGGGAGTTCTTCCTCAAATGAGAGAATACCTCCTTCACCTGGAAGCAATGGCTTTCCAAGTCCTTGGGGAAGATTAAGATGTCATCGAGGTACACAACTTTGAATCTCCCAGATCCCGGAAGATGTAGTTCACAAACTCTTGGAAGACGGTGGGGTCATTGCAGAGGCCAAAGGGCATCACAAGGTATTCGTAGTGCCCATTCTGAGTATTGAATGTCATCTTCCATTCATCCCCTTCATGAATACGGATTAGGTTGTATGCCCTGCGTAGATCCAACTTAGTGAAGATCTTTGCCCCTTTCAGTTAGTCAAATAGTTCTGCGATCAGAGGCAAAGGGTATTGATTCTTAAATGTAATCTTGATAAGACCACAGGGACACTGACCACGTCCTTCTTCTCCACAAAGAGAGGTGGAAGGACCAATAAATCCCCGCTGGAGATTCTCCTGGATATAGTCTTTCATGGCGGAGGTGTCTGCAGGTGAGAGGGGATAGGTGTGACCCCTGGGAAGCATGGCTTCGGGAAGGAGATCAACGGGACAGTCGTAGTGACGATGAGGAGGGAGGAACTCTGCAGACTTTTTACAGAAGACGTCGGAGAATTCCTTGTGCAGGAAAGCAGGGCTTTCAGATCTGTAGAAGAGATAGTCATCCGGTGGAGGGGATTAGCGGGAAGACAATGTTCTTGACAGAATGGACTCCAACGAGAGATCTGCCCTGAAGACCAATCAATGGAGGGGTTATGTAGACGAAGCCAGGGTAGACCCAAGACGACAGGAACAGAAGGGCAGGAAATAATCAGGAACGATATTTTTTCTTATGTAAAGTCCCAACCTGCACAGGTAATTCCTCTGTCGTCATGGAAATAATCTCGGATGTCAATGGTCTGTCGTCAATTGCCATAACCGGTAGGGGAGTAGTCAATGGATACAGGGGAACATCCATATATTTGGCAAAGAGAGTGTCCATGAAATTCCCGGCAGCCCCTGAATCAATGAAGGCAGAGCCAACAATAGTCTTAGTAGCCAGACAAATCTGTAAATGCAGAAGAAACCTGTGAGAGTTCTCTTGAGACTTTGGAGTAGTGCCACCCACATATGTTTTCCCAGCTTTACCTTGAAGAAGAGGACCCTTTGACTTCACAGGACAGGAGTTGGCAAAATGAGACTGACCACCACAATACAGACATAGACCTGCCAAACGCTGTTGGAGCTTATCCTGCTCAGAGAGATGTGCCCTTCCGATCTGCATGGGTTCCTCCGGAGGAATAACAGAAGACTGCTGGGGAGACGGAGGCAACAGGGGTCTTTGGAAGCGGGGAGCCAACGTAGGTTGGAATCTCTTGATACGGTCCTTATCTGCTTGATGTTCTCTTTGCTGAGTGTCCACCTTGACAGCCAAAGCAATAAGGTCGTCTACCATTGTAGGAAATTCACGGGAGACCAGGTCATCTTTAAGGCGGCTAGAGAGATAGAGAACCCATTGTAGAAGGCAGCATGATAAGCAAGCATCAGGAGTCAAACCCTTGTGTCTCATTAGCCCTAAAACTCTTTCACTGAAATGTTACTTTGTTCTCTGTCTTTTTGTTATCTTGATCTCCTTTTCTCTCTTCCCTTTTTCCTCTGGTTTTTACTTTGGTTAAGGCTAGTGTTGGGCGAATTTGTCCCGTTTCGCCAAACAATTTGCGAATTTTGTGAAACGCAAATTTTTAACGCAAATTAAATAACAAAATTGGATAAGAGGACTTAACCTCCAAGACTGCATCAATGGATCAAAAGAGTCATATCCAGATAATTTAAAAAGGCAATATTTATTCACAACCATGCCCTACATGTCAGTTAAAAACAAATATAAAAACAAGGTGCAGCATATGGGAGATGGGATCCCTCTATTTTAAATCATTTGACCCCACCACCCGCTTTATGTAAAGCAGGTGGAACATGGGCGCTGCCCAGATTTTTTGTTATTTAATTTAGTCTTTTTGTGGACACTTTGTATCTGCATCAATGGTCACTATTGTAATTATCTATGGTCCGGCTTGCTTATTTCGAAAGTGAAGGTAAATTTTTAACCCAGCATCAATTTTGACCTCCGCGTCACTTGATGATGCCTGAATTAAAGTCAAAGGGCGTCCGAATAATTTTGACGCTTGACAATTTATATGCGCGCCACAATTCTGACATGCATCCAAATTGGACGCTGCAAATTTTCAGCGCAGTTTTTCAAATTTATTCGCAAAAATTGTCATGCATTACAATTGTTCCTCGCATAAAAATTGCTGTGCCTCAAAATTATCTGGACGCCCATTGACTTTTGCATTTGGACAAAATAGTGGATCATATAAAAATTGTTGTTCGCGACAAAATTTGTTGTGCATCAAAATTATTCTGATGCCCATTGACTTCAATGCATTTCACAAATTTTCCGGATTCACTAATCACTAGTAACAATATTTAACGACAAACTTTAAACATGAGAAAGTAAAACTTGTGTTGCAAAGGCTACAATCTCACTTCTTGCATGATTTTATCCTTATTCAGTTTTTGAAGATAAACTTTAGTTGATGTTTCCGGTCTTCTGTGCCTGTCAAATGACTTCTCTAATGCTCAACTTCATAATCTATAAATTGAGGAATTAGTTTAACCTCATTGCTGGCTGAATTGCTCAAATATGAGTTGTAAAGTAACTTATGAAATGCACAATTTAAGAGGATTAGAAGAATGTTTTTACATGAATAAGATTAAAATGCAGGCTCCTTCATGTATTCTCAATGAAGAAAACAGTTTCTGAGAAACACTTTAAGCCACAAGAATTTGTGGAAACCTATTTTTAAAAGAAAACACAGCAAGTCAGATTCTTTTATTAAGCTATATTTCTTATTTAAAGGAATATATTTTTATGCCAACTCATTTTCTCTGGTTTATGCGTAAGGACTTTTTAGAAGCATGCAAATTCCACTTTAATATGAAGATTTTTGACATCTGCACTTAGTACCCTAGGCACAGCATGAAACACAAAGACCTGCCCAAAAAGGTAAAATTTCACTCATTGGTTCTTCCATTTGTGTTTAGGGGGTACTTAAATGGTCCTTGGGGTCATGTAAAAGGGAAAACACAAGATTTAAGGACATTATTTGCCAACCATGTACAGTATATAGTATGAATTTGTACCAGAAAGAAAGGAACTGCAAAGAAGAGCTAACGAGGTCACACAGCCTTGTTAATAAATATAATTAGATTCTGTGGGTTTTTTTTTTTTTGATTAGTGCAAATAAATTCATTCAAAATAAATTCATTGTGTCCACACTTTGATGTGTTGTCCTTATTATATCTTTTGATAAACAATTAAGAATTAATAAAGTGCAATAGTGTAAGGGGTGCTAATTACATAAACAACAGTTTGCATTCCACTAGTCTGTAGAAGAAGGAATCACTCAATAAAACATAACATTTAATAGTTCATTTAAAATCAAAAGAGGGAATTAATGAAATATAAAAACACTTAAAAATATGATGTATCCCAATCTGGCATCACAGTTGTAAGGATTGCAGTATATCTGAGTAATGAAAATACTGGTCTCACCTAAATTATTACGTCAGCCTATATGCCCTCTAATAGTAGTATGAGTTGGGGTGGGGAGCAGGAGGGCGTCTATAGTAAAATAAATTAGGTAGCTCCCATTTGTATGGCATTGTTCGTCAAACTAAAAAGACGCGCGTCAAAAAAATTACGCCACATGAGAATTTTTTTTTTGACACCCATAGACTTTAATGGGCGTCGGAGACAATGCACCGGCAGCAAATTTTTTGTGAAACTAAAAGGGTCAAATTCGCATATCCCTAAAACCAACACCTTGTATGCTGGACCTTGAAGTATCACACAAGTGTTAATTCCAAAATGGTGTGCAAGGAGAGTAAACTGACACTTTGTCCTCTCAGAGGCACCTAAGTAGGTATGGCCTATTCCCTATATCTTGTGTTAAACCAAAACCAAAAGTTTGGATGTGAACACAATAAGTTAAATAACCAAAGGTAGTGCATACAAACGGAGGACAGACCCAGTGTACTGTATTTTGCAGTATTATACAGACATATATGTTTCCAATACGGTGTGTATTCCCTATCGCTACTGCAAATGCAACACTGAAAATTGGAAACGGGCAAAGCCCAAAATTAAGTCTGTGCGAGTGCTGGTAACGACATCACAGGTCTGTCCAGAAGGAAACTGCTCCCACCATTCAGCCCACCCTCCAGACTGCCTCCTCCCCACTCTTAGAATGCTCGATAGAGCAAACGCCTGACGTACGTTTCGCCTGTATAGGCTTTCTCAAAGGCAAAATGACGCCCAAGTCTTGCAATATTTACATCCTCTCGGTTGCGCACATTGGTTGTCAGTAGTCATGTGATCATTAGTTAATTCTACGGTTTCTTCAGTGTCCTAGTGCAGAATTCTGCTGTAGTTTAAATGGTAAGGAATGAGCAATAACTGCAATTCCACTGTGCATCCACTGGATCAGAGTATCGTGCACGAAAAAGCAATAGTATTCCCAATCCAAAATGATACATTTATTTGTGTTTATTTTATAACGTCTTGTAGTACCAGAAAAGTCAATCAAAGCATAATACTAAACTGGTTGATGTGTTATTATGTATTTAGCATATAGAGAGGTGTGTTAATTCATACAGATGGGGGGGATAACTTGTCAAATTCTAGCAGATTAATCTAAGCAGATATTGTATTATGATTTTAGATATGATTTTAGATCAAATATCATTGACCAAGTGTGTAGTGACAGGCTTTCATTCAATCCACAAGGGATCAAGGTGTTAAGTTTATATATCCATCTGCACTCATTAGATAATAGTTTCCGATCCAAATGACCCATTCTGATGCCCAAAGATACTTTTTCTAGAAGTCACTTCTATTCCCTCCAATTTTCCATTATGATGTAAATGGAAGTGTTTTCCAAGTGGGCTCGCTTTTTTATTTTTATTGGTTTCCATTTCTGTCCTGTTCAGGTTTTGTGTCTGCATTTTGTTCATCACAGTATACCATATATACTCGAGTATAAGCGGAGTTTTTCAGCCCCCAAAATATGCTGAAAGACTCTACCTCGGCTTATACTCGGGTCAAGCGCAAAAACGGTCGCCGGCACCTCAGAATAGTCACCGGCTCCTAAGAATAGTCGCCGGCGCCTAAGAATAGTCTCCAAGAATAGTCGCCAGCATCCAAAAATGTGACACCAGCACCTCCAATGGGAGCAGAAACCCTCAATTTTTTGATTGAAACTTACCAGAAGCTGCTGCATTTCTCACCCTAGGCTTATACTCGAGTCAATAAGCTTTCCCAGTTTTTGGAGGTAAAATTAGGTACCTCGGCTTATACTCGGGATGGCTTATACTTGAGTATATACGGTAGGTGGATTTTATACTTGACAGATGTTCCAAAATTTGTTTCTTCAGAGCACTCTTGGTTTTGCCTATGTAGCGTAGTTTGCAAGGACATGTGATCATATAGATCACCCCTGCTGTGTTGCAATTGCTCCAATGTCTAAGATCTCATACTTTTCCATACCTATCTACAATTTTTTTAGTGTTTACAACAAAGGGACAGATGTTACATGTTCCACAGGGAAAAGTACCCTGATTATGGTCCCTTGTTTGTAACTTGTTTTTACTGTTACAGAAATGACTGCGTACCAGTTTGTCTTGTAAATTAGAGGCTGGTCTCAAAGTGATCTGTGGAAACTCTTTAATATGGTTGGAAAGCCCTGTATCAGTATGTAAAATTGGCCAGTGTTTTTTTACAATTGGTTTAATAGCATTCCACTGGTTACAATATGTAGTATTAAATCTTATAGTTTCAGGATTGATCTACTTCGTTATGGAACATAAAGTTTGTGATCTGGGTGTTTTGAAGGCCCTTCTTTTTCCTTCTCTAATAGTTTTGTTACTGTAACCACGCTTTTTAAGTCTGTCTGCTAGTTCCTGAGTTATTTTCTTAAAGTTGGTGTCATCTGAACAGTTTCTCCTAATCCTCAGGAATTCCCCTATTGGGATGGCCTTCTTTACATATGCATGGTGGCTGGAGAAATGTAATGTGGAGTTGGTTGCTGTTTTCTTTCTGTATATATCTGTTTGTAAGAAGCCATTTTTATCCTTAATTATAGTACTGTCCAAAAAGTAAATTTGGTGCAGATCAGCTACAAAAGTTAATTTGAGATTCAATTTATTGTCATTCAAAAAAGTGATAAACTGCTGTAGAAATTCATGTCATTCATCCCATATGATAAACAGATCTTCAATATAGCGTATCCATTGATTGATGTTACAGGTCCATTGGTCTGTCTTTTCTGAGAAAACATAATACTGTTCCCACCATCTGAAAAATAAATTGGCATAGGTGGTGCAAAGGGGGCTCCCATGGCGGTCCCCTGTGTTTGTTAGGGATGCACCGAATCCACTTTTTTGGATTCGGCCGAACCTCCAAATCCTTCACAAAGGATTCGGCCGAATACCGAACCGAATCCGAACCCTAATTTAAATATGCAAATTAGGGGTGGGAAGGGGAAAACATTTTTTACTTCCTTGTTTTCTGACAAAAAGTCACGCAATTTCCCTCCCTGCCCCTAGTTTGCATATGCAAATTAGGATTCGGATTCGGTTCGGCCGGGCAGAAGGATTCGGCCGAATCCGAATCCTGCTGAAAAAGGCCGAATCCTGGCCGAATCCCAAACCGAATCCTGGATTCGGTGCATCCCTAGTGTTTGTAAGTAGTATCTGTCATTGAAGACAAAATAATTGTGTGTAAGGCAGAAATGTAATAAGTCTGAAAGAAAGGTTCTGAAGTCTATGCCAAAATCGTTTTTCACTCGAGAAAAGCATTAACTGCTATGATACCTATTTTGTGGTCAATACATGTATATAGCGATGTAACATTGCAAGTTGCCAGTATAGTTTCTTTGCTCTGATGTCTTATAGTTTACGCAGGACATCTCCTGTGTCTTTGACATAGGAGGGCAGTGATAAATGAAGGGACGTAATTTCGTATAGATGAATTGGCTGGCAACTTCATATAAGTTGCCATTTCCGGATATAATTGGTCGCCCTGGAGGAGTATCTTTGTTTTTATGTATTTTTGGCAGCATGTAGAAAGTTGGTACCCTCGGGTTCAAATTAGTTAGTGCTTTGTGCTCCTGTGGCGATAGCACTCCAGAATCTTTAGCATCTTTTAATAATTTGTGGTATTTTTTGCTAAATAAATCTGAATGCTCGTAATGAAGTTTCTCATAGCAGATATTGTCACTCAGTTGTTTTAAGGCCTCAGTCATATACATGGTTTTTGGCCATATATTTTGGCCATATATTTCCCCCTTTGTCAGCGGCCTTTATAACAACATCATCCCATTTACTGATTTGGTTGATGGCACATCTCTCTGCGTGAGATAAATTATTATCAATACCTTTATCGGGTAAAAGGCTGAAGTCTTTTTTTATTACCAATTCCCCAAATATTTGTACTGCAGGACATATTTGGCCAGTGGGGGTAAAGGTGCTTTGTGCTTTAAACTGTCTCTGGGGTACATTGTCCTCATTAAGTAAGGAGCATAGAACTTGTAGGGCACAATCAAAAATCATGTCTTCTTCATTGAGTATTTGTTGTGCAGTATGGGTCAAATGGGTTGTTCCATCTTGTTGATTGTGATATGGGATTGAATTCATTGGTTCTAGAATTATTACTGGAGGAGAAATGTTTCTTAAGCAGTAATTTTCTGCAAAATAGAAATGTCTTTGTATAGTGTAAATTTATCGACATTAGAACTCGTGAAAAAGACAGACCTTTTTGAAGAACCTCCTTTTGTGTGTCTGTCAATACATGTTCACTTAAATTAATAATGCTCAGTTCTTCTGATGTCTCTTGTATTTCCAATGATCCCTCCCTCTGTTTCTCTCCCACATATTTTGTCTGGGATAACCCCATCTGTCTCTGTTTCTTAACCTTCTTATAAACCCCTTCTGGTCTGCTTGTGTATCCTAGGCCTAAAAAAAATGTTTGTATTAGAAGTAGAATCATTGGTGGATTGGGAATCAATTGGATGGTCAGAATTAGCCTTGATGTTTTCATTCATTTCTACATCAGATGTATCTGTGCCCGTTAGATCATGTTCAGAATACGATCGATTGTGTGTGAATCTTTCACATTTCTTTCCCCATCTATAAATGTTACTTGTTTTAAAACCATTTACATCTCTCATAAATTTCTGTCTGTTCTTGGCAATCGTTTCCTGTTCTAATTTATCCAAGTGTTCATCCATCTTGTGGATGAAAGAGGTATATTTTAGACAATCTTTATACTCTTGTAACAGGACTTCTTTATTTTTAATTTTTTCTGTGAGCTCATTGACCATTGTGTCCTCATATTCTCTGAGTAATTTTATCAGTTCAAAGAACATTTAGATGAGATATTCTCCCATCTTTGTTTGAAAGTGGGTGCATTGGTAATGAAGGCTGGGAATAATTTGACTCTTAGGCCCCTGGGGATAATCTGATCCTCCAGGTATTTCATATAGGTGGATTTATTCCACCAAGCCTTTAGTAATATAACATTATCTCCCCGATATTCAATCAACAATGTCATTAGTGTCTGATCAGATTGTAATTGGGAATCAGTTTTATCCCGAGAAACGGTTTCTAACATTTTATATAGTATATTTTAGGTGAAGGCTTAAAGTACCTTCAACCTAGATTCTACTTTAAATTGCTCTTCCTGGAATAGCTTCAGTATTGGGTGCAAAGCCGGGGTATGTGATCACTCCCAAGAGCCAATTGTCCTATAAATTACCACCTGCAATATAAATTGCATCATACATTTTCATAGTGGTAACAGTATTACTTCTGGCATGCCAATGAGTGGTGTCAAATCACAAATCATTTGTGGCAATGGATTCATGAGAATCCTGTAATTACCATCAGGCAGATGCTTCCAATAATTTAAGAATTCCATGTTCATGGTAATCATCAGAGTAGGCTGAATGCATGTTGGTGCTTGCGCAAGTTGCAAGGGGCATACATAGATGAAAATACATTTGTGAATAGTATGAATGTTGGGTCAACTTTGAATCCATTCTATCGCTATGTGCATGCATTCCCAAATAGGTCCTTACATTTTATTATTGAATTACCATTAAAGGGGCCATTCAGTTTTTTGTGTAAATATACTGTCTGACAGTGGCAATTAAAAGCACTGGGAGAGGCAACTTCACTAAGTATCTCCACTGCTTCCTTAATCCCAACTCTCACACAAAGTTGGTCAGTGTTGCAAAATATCTAAAAGAGAAGGAAGTGCACATAAGGCAATACTGTTTTGTGTTGTCTGATAAGGGCAATCCAGCCACAATAGGGTTAAAATGTGTTCAGAAAAAAAGGTTAATTGGTTCCACCCAAGGTGCACAAATCAGGCTTCCCTTTTGGGTATGTACTTACAAACAGTCAATATTCAGCTCCATTTCATATTTGTTGTGTTCCACAGTTCATTCTTTAACCAATACATGAAGTGGAGATAAAAGAGAAAATAAAAGTATAATTCTTGTTTAATATATATTTTAAAAACAAACACAGAACACCAATTACCTACTCACAAATAGTTCAGCATGAAAAGCACATCACCTTCTAAGGTAAAGGTCCGGATTTAGCTTTTAGGGCTCTGACGAGCGGTTGAAGCTGCACTCCACTGCATTCCGTTTTTCTGCTTTCAGATGCAAGGGAGCGCAGGAATAAAGCTTATGTCAATGGGGCTGTACTCACACAGGCATGTGTAGGTGCTGAATGCAGGAAAAAAGCAGCATGTTGCGTCTCAACCTACATTCGGCGCCCCATTGAAAGAAGCTAAATGTGTCTATTCCTGCACTCCCCTGTGGCTGAACGCATAAAAACGGAACACAGGGGAGCGCAGCTTCAGCCACTTGTCAGTAAGAGCCCTAAGCCAGACCTTTATAATGTGATGTGCTTTTGATGGTAATTGGCGTTCTGTGGTTATTGTGGCTAGATTGCCCTTATCCGACAACACAAAACAGTATTTCCTTTTTTGTGCTTACTTTTCTTTTCTCTTTTAGCATGTGACAGTGTTTTTAAATTAGAACATTTTGAAATTTGCTTTCATTATTTAACAACAAAGTTACTGACAAAATTATGAAAAAAATGAAAGATGCTGGAGACAGGAAAAGTAAATATTATGATTTTGCAGTTTGTGAAAAATCCATTTGTAGAGGGGTGTACAAGCAATCCAGATAATAACAAATCTAACAACTGACAATTGTATAGAAACAGGGGAAGTGATCAAGTAAAATGCACATTCTCTTACAAGAGACTTTTGACTGAGGACATTGATTTCAAGGGTATGGAAAGATAAGAAGACACCCTCAATTAAGGAATGGATTAGAGCAACAGATGAAATTAAAATAATGGGAAAAAACAAACCTCCATCAAACATATTCAACAGGATCCATTTTTTAAAGGTGTGGCTGCCATAATTGACATAGTGGCAATACATTTAATGAATAATAATAGATATGATATAACTGAAAGGTTTTACATAAGCCTTGTATTACACTTCTGATGTCAATTCTATGACAATTCTATTCTTCCAACTTTCCATAAGAAAGGAAAAAGTAAAAAGAAGAAAAAAGGAAACATAGAAGAAAAACAAAAGAACTTTTTTTCACTGAGCCCTATAATTCAAGGTACACACTGATGCTCCTTAGGGGGCCCAACATTTTTTTTTAACATGGAGCCACATACTTGAAAGGGAGTAGGTTAGCCACACAACCATGAATAAAAGGTCCTGGTGAATTCGAAAACATTAATCTATTTGGTAGCCCAGTGTAAATTTGTGTTTTTATGCCTTCACCTCTTACCTCTATGGCTTTCTTAATGGATAAGTGCCTGAATTGTGTGCTTGAATGTGTAACTATGTTAGTCTTGCTTATGTTAACGTATGGAGGGGTGTGTGTATGGATGTTGTTTTTCATTTGGAGAAGTCAACTTGTAACAAGCCGACATGTTAGGATTTAACAGTTGGGTATAGCTTGACTGAAGCAGATATGCTGGGTAGTAGGGTATAGGTATACTTCCATTAACAGTTTGCTGTAGTTACCAATGTTCCCTCTAGTCTGTGCACAAATTTTGAGGCCACAGTTTTGTGTGATAGGGCACAATTTTGCATTTATTCTGACCTGACCACATAGTTTTTTAAAATGTGCAAACAAGTTTAAAATGTTTATACAAAAATAATTATTTTAAGCACATTCAGAGAAGGAACTAGAGGGAACATTGGTAGTAAAATCCAAAATAGACAGCAGCACTCCCATATCCCAGTAAAATCACATTTATTTCAGAATTACATCTGGCACAGCGTATGTAATTCTGAAATAAAGGCGGTTTTACTGTGATATGGGAGTGCTGCTGTCTATTTTGGATTTTGCCTGAAGGATGTGAAGGTGAACGCATTAATTGCCATGCACCCCTTAAAGTAAGATAAATTTAAATGCTGGATGATTTTTCTATAGGAACATTGGTAGTAACCAGACAGGGACTTAAGTACAACTGAAAAAAACAATACTTAAATAACCAAATGACAGAAAAAAGTCATGCTGATTTAGGCCTTTGGTGGCTACATTACTGGCATCCAATCTTAACAAGGTTGAAGAGGGAAACTGTACAGAAAGAGGAGGCATAGAATGCTATGAGCTTCAATAGTCACCAGTGATGAAACAAAGTATTTAATCACAGGATTACTGTATCACACAGTTTAAACTTTAAATCTATAAAGGCAAAAGATGTGACTGTAAGAGACTGAAGTTTAATGTAAGAGCAGAAGTAATCACTTTTCATGGCCTCTTCATACTATTGTTATTTCTCTGTACTAATCACAACTTCACAACAGAAAATAACGGATCTCAGTGGCTCATTAAGTCTACGGCTAAAACTTATGAGTAGCACAAAAGTCTTTTGAAACAGATTGGGAATTGACTTGGTCATCTTGCCACAGGGAAAAAGACTTTAACAAAATAAACAGGTGTATAAACAGATGTACGATATAACCTTTACATTAGGGGCATGCCAGTGTTTCATTGAATATGCAATTAGCTTCAAGGCAAGTAAAAAGTCAAAGGCAGCACATATATATGTTAGCTATTGTGCTTTCTAAATTGAAACTACACTCAATTTAGAAATATCTATCATCTATCTATCTATCTATCTATCTATCTATCTATCTATCTATCTATCTATCTATAAACAATATTGCAAATATATATTTTATCTATTTTATATTATATCTATAAACATGTTTTTTTACTATGGTACTTGTCCATTCCAAATTGATTTTGAATTCTTTTTTTTCTTTAAATAATTCTGTTGTGTTGTATAATGAAAGCATTGATGTGATTTGTACTGTATATTAAAGACTATTAGAAAGTACATCTGTTTAGTATGTTTGCATCTTTAAAGCAATACTACTTTACCCCCCACTCTCCATTTAAGCAGGGGCGCTCCTCCAATGAGCCGAGTTGAGCAGCACTGGGTTGCTGACTGTTGAGTCAAAAGCCTAATATTAGGAGTCTAAAAATAAAAATATCTCTAACATCTGAAAATGAAAATATCTGTAAATTGCAAAAATGTGTAGAAAAGAACCCTGAGTAATTTACAAAAAATAGCTTTTCGATTTAAGACGTAATAGAATCCTTCAGTGCCATTCCTACCTGATCTTTGCCAGTGTAGCTCCATGTTCTTTATTTTTGTATCTGAAGTTGGAGACTTGCAACATACTGTAGTTTTATATCATCGGCAGTATGTACTCCCTTCTAACGTTTGATTGACAGTTTTGAACTGTACTGCTCAGTTGTTTCTTTTGCATTGTATTTTTAATAAGTATGTAGTCACATAAGCTTTGTCACATGTAATAAATCTGCAGATCACCCATAGCTTTAATATCATTGCAAGCGTCTAACGGAAACCTATAGATGCTTGGTGATGTTTTGTCAGCCTGACACAAAAGCAGGAGGATGGTAAGAATGGAGTCAAAACAGAACAGTGGGGAGCGCTGGACCCTTGTGTTGTGGCCCAGGTGCATGCTATTTGACCCTGATAAGAGCAAATTGTCATGGGTTTCAAGAATGTCTTATGGCACACTGTAGTTAATCATAAAGTAAAGGACACAGTCAGGCACACATATTTCCAAAAGCTTTCAATAAGGACTAATGTGAGATATTTCTTCTATAATCTATAGACATAATGGCACTGAGAAATATTACAAGCTGGTGTGAGGCCATTTACAAAAGATCATCAATTATTACTGAACTGGAATGATTGGGACTGCATAGTTATAAAATGCTTACCCTTTCAGATCTAATCATTTATTTTCCCACTGGAATGCTGGAAATGGTGTGGAAAATTTTCAGCCTGCTCCTCAAGGAAAATTTGCATCTAGGATTAACAATATGAATCTTAGCACTTCCACTGAACCCTAACACCTCATAGAACAAGATTTTGAGCTTGACTGCTAGACACATTGCTCTTACTTGACAGGTTTTAAGAGTCATTTAAGCTTTGCCTCTCAACAACTTATGTAATATGTTGTTGGCGGGCAAAGTGACAGTCTGTCAATGACAGAGTACATATGTTTCCAGATTATGCTATAGGAAAATGCATTGCCATGGAACCTGCTTTTTCCAGAGTGCCCATAACTCTGACAATCATGTAACACCTGTGAATGTTATAATTCCTTATTATTATTATTATTATTATTATTATTAACTTTATCGTCAAGTATACAATAAATTGGATAATCGTGTAAACCAATCTGAGATGAGAAAAAGAAAATTCTGCCAGAGAAGATTAAACACAATTTTGTGGACCAGCAATACTATATACTAATACTAATATATTTATACTATTTTAACAACATTACAAATTAAATTTTTTTTAGAATTCACTGCATAGAAGTTATGTGGTATGTATTGATTAGCACACTTCAATATTTGTAAACTACAGTACACACCTTGTGCCTAGGTCAAAAGTTAAACATAAACATATGTGAAGATATACATACTGTAGGACTCTACTTTAAAGGAAAGACACACTCTTACACCTATCAAAAATAATATTTGGAAAGTATTTTTCATTAAAAAATTATTTCAGTACAACTAATTTATGAAGAATGTGTAATCACTGGAGCCTACCTTTAACTGGTTATAATTTATAACCAGTTATAATGTACTGTATTCAAGGAAATCACTGGAAACCGTTATAATCCCCTATAGGTGTTGTAAATTAACAATATGACCAATACAATTTCAGATGAATACTGGGCTTGTCCCCAAGCATGTGCTGTCCAGCTCCTGTGGGGATGTAAGGTAGAAAGCACCTGCAATTACCTACTAACATTATGCCAAATCAAGGAATATTATTATTCAATAATTGCACTTCAATGATTTTGGCATATACAAAGTTCCAAAACATGTGTTCTTTAAAATGTCCAGTGTGTGAGTTTTTTTCAATAGACATCTACTTTACTTTTTTTAATAGCATTAAAATAAAGGTTATGTTTTATTCATTTATGTGAGATGTTGCCATAAAGAGATGGTCTAGAATATACAGTACTGTACAGCCCATATTTATTTGTGCAACTTTATTAAAATTATTGTATCTAACAAACAAGCCTACAGACATCTATTGTGGTCATACGAACTGTAATTTTTAGGGGCCTATTTATGAAGCCTCGATTTTTGAAGGAAAAAACTAATTTGTTAAACTGCTAAAAATCTGAAAATATTCTAGCTAAAATCCATGAAAATAATATAAATTATTAATGTAAAAGTCAATTGTAGATGTCCCTTTAACAATTTGAAGATATTTCTTGCCTTCGTGATCTTTGAGGGGTTGGGGTTAGTTTTTATTCAATAATCCAAAAAGTCAGGTTTTTCTGGCATCAAATAAAAAAACTTTTTTCCACATGTGCTTTTTACATTTGTATTTATTGGTAAATTAAGGACATTCGGTTATGGGAGTATGGTCAATTTTTTTTCTTATATAGTTAGGAAAAGTCAAGATTTAGTACATACCTCCCAAGTGTAATTAGTAGCCCAGCAGTTCCTTTCTATCACTTCTCGCAATGGCTGTCAATGGCAGTGCATAGTAAGAAAATGAGATTCGTGGTTGATAGAAATGGATATAGATTTAAGATTAATATGAGAATTTTAAGATAAAGTCTAAAAGCTGTGTTCAGATTTGATGGGATGTAGAAGAATATGCCAGAGGTCTAGAAGATCTAGTAAGGTCTTGAAGGAACATATGAAGAAGTGGAGGTCATTATGTCTTCATTGCATCTGAATTAGGAAGGTCCTTGTATTAGATAGTTGTCAGGTAATAGAGCTCAATGGTAAACTGTGGTTGACCAATGTTTAAAAGTATCTGTGAGCATTAAAATGGGACTTAGGTATTCACAAAACCTTCAAAACTAGACAAATATGGTTATTGGTTGAATTGGTTGACTAATAGTTGTTAACCTTGTTCACCTTGTCAAATAAAGAAAAGACCAAACAAAATAGATGTCCATGTGCAAATGCCCCAGACTAACATCTTATGGGAAAGTAGATACACTTGCTTTCATGAAACAGAAGGCTGAATAAATATACAATGATTATCCATGAGAAACATTAGTATTTTGTCAAAACTTTAGTATTTGTTACCTTAATAGATTGTGAGGAAGTGCTTTGAGATCAAATGTGGTGCATGATTCATAAAAGGCAAAAAAGTGAACTATATTTCAGTTCTTAGCCTTATACTGTATGCAGAATCTTTTGCCAAACTACAATGAATTGTGTGCTTTGTGCACCTTGGGGTTCATTAACTAACTGCAATAACCCACAGCAACCAATCAGAGATTTACATTACTTTCATTATTCCCCCTACAGTAGACTGATTATTATGCTTAATATAACATTGGCACGTTGTGCAGCTTTTAACAGTGATTGCTCATTATACACACTAGTCCCTGACCCAGTTTATAATCTAAGATTCCTTATACATTCCTCCACACAACATTATTGCTCTAGGGTCAGTTTCACTGGGAGGCTGATAACCTGCCTGCATGTTTTTGGACTATGAGAGAAAACTGTGGTGTCCAGAAAAGCTAGTGCATGCACACGGAGAACATACAAACTCTATGCTGATTAAGCTAAGCATTAATAGGCTACAGTGGTAAATACTACAATGCTCTGCTGCCCCACGCTAAAGCTAAGTGCTCATTACAGTAATTACAATGGTTACTGCACTGGTGTCTAGTTTTATAAATTAGTCCCCCTGTGTCCCATATGTAGCAGTAAAATCTTATTTTTCTATACACTATATAATATATTGTTTTGTGAGTAATATCATTTATCATCTTAAATTCATAGATTTTCAGACATTTTCAGTAAAACTAATTATTCCAGCAGCAATGCAATGCTGATTGTATATTATTGTCAATGTGTGTGTTTATACACAAATGTCAGATGTATGGAATGTAAAAACAAATAGAACTTATCACAATGACAACAATGTTATTTTGTCTCAGATGTCATTAAATAATGTCTATTCTCATCATTCTATGATACATATCTTTCAGAATGCCATATTTTGTAAATGTATTTGTTGCTCAGGCATTAAACCTTTTCATATGTGCTGCTGTTATGAGCCATCTAAGATGCCTGTAGGGATCTCTACTAGCCCTTTGAAAGATTAATGAATTAGCTATGTTTTTTATGAAAGCATTTCAAAGGGAAAAGTAAGCATATATAATGGGGTTATTTCTACAAACTGAGATTTGAAGAAATGTACCAATTGCAGATATTGTTGAGAGTTTACACAGATATTGTACAGGGGTCAGGAATAAGTAGTGGGCTGCTTGTATGGCTTTTCAATATAATTTTTTCTTTTATTAACGATTTTTTTTTTCATTTCTTCGTTTGTGATTTCATTTTTGTTAAAAATAATGTTCTTACATCTTGATTCAAAAAGATGAAATAATAATTGTTTTTTGATTACAGGTAAGCCTGAATTTTACATCCCCTGATTTTAAATTTTCCATCATTGTACTTTATTTTTTTCTGGCCCCACCAATATATAATGCATAATACATTTCCTTGATTTTAAATTTCCTTGATTTTAAATTTTCCCTGATTTCACACCATTTATTTTCTGGTCCCCATAAATGTAAAATGGGTGTTTTACTGTATTTTTAATAAGTTATTATAATTTGTTTTATTTTTGGAAAAAAAGAGAAAGATGCACTGTTCTCCAGAGAGCCATAGTTCATCAGTAGATTAAAACCTGTGTCATGCTATTTGATTCGGGAAAAGTCTAGGGTCCTGCACATAAATAAATCCAATTTAACATAGTTTAATGGAAAATTACATGTGGACAATTATTTATACCTCTCTTGTAGAGACTATGCTTTATATCACATCTTGTTATTAGTTAAAACATATTTAAGGGAATCTGTCGTCATTTAAAAAAAAATTTTTTTTTGCATTTTTATAAAAAAACACACATCCATAAACACTGTCTGGCAAATAAAATGTTAATCCACAAATCCATGCATAAGTTATTTTAGTTTGTTTTTTGTCATGGGGGCTTCCATTTCTGCTCATTACACATTCATCCTGTGCTGCTCTAACAGCAGGCACAGCATTACCTGTGTGCTTGGAGGCAGCCACTCTATAATGAAAAGCCTACGACATGAGAATCTAGCTGTAAACTCCCCCTCCCCTCTCTGCCCATGCCTGTGATGTTTGGAGGAGAGAGGTCACATGGTTTGCAGGGAAGCAATTACTTTCACTTTCCTACCTTCTGCCTTCTCTACAGCTGCACTAGCAGCCCCTCCTCCCACAGACACTATCAAAGCTCCTGCTGTTCTGTAAGTTTGTTCTCTGCATTCCTTTGGTGAGGTGAACTTTTTCTCCTTGCTGCCTTCCAAGTTAGTTTTACTGGTTACTAGATGTGGTAAAGGAGCTGTGAGTTCCCTCTGCTATCCACCTCACACAGACCTTGCTCCTTTCCTGCCTGCAATACTTCTTTTTTCATTAACTACTTACTGCCTCCTTTCTCCTGAGCTATTTTAACCCTTCCTAGACTTCCTCCTAAGTTTTCCTGGTTTTCAAGTATGTCCTCCTTATTTTATCCTTTTTTTCTATTCCCTGTCATCAGTTCTGGGAGTGTACTCCTGTGTTTCTGCCATTCATTTTTGTGTAAACAAATATAATAAACTATCTATATAAAATATTTTCTCCAGTGTCCAAAATGAATTGTGTGTGTATGTATATTTATTTTTTGAAAGGCAAGTGGGGGCAGTGATCACAGGACTATCTTATTTCAGTCCTTCTGAAGTGGTGTCAGTGGGAGCTTATCTTGATTCCTGCCTATTGTTCAATTGACAGGCTCCGCAGACAAGGCTCTATTTACATTACAGCAGCTTGTAGGAGGGAGGGGTAATGACATCACTCCAATTTGTAGTGCAGCCGTAAAGTGTGACTGAAGTTTATCAGAGCACAAGTCACATGACCTGAGGCCAGCTGGGAAATGTCAAAATGTCTAGCCCCATAGCAAATTTTAAAATTAGATATAAAAAAAATCAATTTCTTGAAAAACGGATTTCAATGCAGGATTCTGCTGTAGTAGCACTATTAACTGATACATTTTGTAAAAAACATGTTTTTCCATGACAGTATCCCTTTAGTTATGTTATTACCCATGCCTCAAGATATTGCTGGTGTAATGGACACTTTATACAGTAGCTGTAAAGTTGATTAAGCTCAGCATATAGCCAGCCTGATGGAACTTAAAAGTTTCTGGTCATCAAAATATTGAGGCCAGTTTACGCCAGATATCATAGTAACAGTATGTTTGTGCAAATTTTCAGTTGGTGTAAATCAGCATTCATTAACGGTACTTGCATCAATAGGCTCTCTTTGCACTTCCATATAGCTGCGCTCAATTGCTCCTGTTTCCCATTCCAGCTGCAGAGGAACCCTGGAGCTACTCTTACCTATGGACCAGGCAGTAGATCCAGGCTTTCTTCAAAACCCTGCATCAATTGATATACTGCCCTTGCAATGACAGACTTTGGCACAATTGGATCTTGTGCCAAACAGTGGAAATTACACCAAAAAGACTTGCATCTGGTTTTCAGCTAAGTTCAGGTTAATTTTGCCACATCACGCTGCCCCCTTGGAAATGCAACCACACTGTAATTGTGGAAAAAATGCTGCATTATGGGATAGAAACATAGTGATTGCACATGGTGATTCAAAAATGTACTTTACTGACTGCACTTGCGGACATAAATGAGGCCTATTGTAACAACACAAGTCCAAAGGTGGAACCAGCCTCCTTCAAGCCTGTATATTGCTGTCCTGTGCTGTGGGAGAATCACTCTTTAGTTCGTAGCAGCAGCTCCTTTCACACAGATAAGAGACAGTACACAGGGTTTCCAACTGAACGTTGTGTGTGATTTTATTTAACATAGCAACTTAAACACTAAATTAAAGTTCATAACTTCTGAGGTTGCCAAATAACAGAAACGTAACAGTCTTGCTTATGAAGAAAAATGTCCTTTCCAAAGGACCCACAGCAAGATAAATTCAGCAGGCAATAATAAAAAAAAAATACTCGGTCCTTTTGGAATTTCCCAGTGCTTTTTCTATGATGCAGCTGCTGCTCACTCCCAAGACTTAGGTCAGCAGCTAAGTCATTGCTACCAGGAAACTGCTCTGTAGCACTTAATTTGCAATTATTTTTTCTACCAGGAAACTAGAAATAATCCTAATGCTCAAATAACACCCCATTGTACTTTAATTTAAAGAATAACAAAAGGAATAATTTACAGACTCTTGTAGGTGCTACTTGCATATATTCTTACACCAATCAGCTAAACAATAGTATGTGTCCCCTTCTCATGTTTGATGACACAGATATATACTGGAAGCTATAATTTCCACAGTAAACTTTGAAAAAGCAAGATGATCGTGCATGAACTTTAATTGTTGAATATTTTTGCATTTGTGTGGTCTACTTTGAAGAGCTACGGGGTGTGATTTTACAGAAGGTAGAATTATATGTAACAAATACGATTTTTTTTAAATAGTTTGTAATAATTGTATTAAATATTAACCACTCCAACTAAAAATAATATATATATATATATATACATACATACATACATACATACATACACACACATATTTGTGTATTCTTGTGTGTTAGACACTAAGTGGAATACTTTACTCTGCCGTTTTAACTGGAATTTATCATATACGTGCATTCTGGGTGATTTAAAAGATAGACAAGTGGTTATCTTTCATTTTTTTGTGTAAAGTAATGTATAAATAGATTTCTGAAAAAAGTCAACATTGATTTTTGAATAGCAGAGTTTTGTGATGTTTTTTTCCTCATTCAAAAAAGCAAGAAAACTGATGTCTGAAATCATCTGTGATTTGTTAACTGTAAAAGAAGGATGTAGGCTTTTACTGTGCACGTTAAAGGAAAACATAATATTGACCATATGGGTTCACCATTATTTATGTGTACATTTATTTATAGAACTCCGTGGGATATGCACCACTTTACATGGTCTACAAGCATAAAATATGAGATATTGATTCTTATTTTACAGGGCCAAAAATGTAGGAACAAATGTAAAAAAGATACGTGGGTATGAATTTAAGCGCAATTTATTGCATGTGCATTGGAATATAAATCAAATGGTACATTTGAAAAGCTTCTCAGTCATAAAAAGATATTGGAAAAAATCAAATGAGTTTAGAGTTAAAGTAGAATCAGAGATGGAAACATTTCCTACAGTTTAAAGAGTTGAAATGTAAAAAAAATGACTTTGAAATAGTTGTGCTCACTTTTACAGTGGATGAAATGCGCTTGAACATTGGTGATTGATATGTAATGTTCTTGTCCAACATCTGATCTTATTATGTGGCAGCAGTGAACAATGTGTGTTTTTCTGAATAGCACACATGTTTGAAGTATTTAAGTAGTAATGGGCAAATTTGGGGCGTTTTACTTCGTAGAAAAATTTACAAAGTTCGCAAAACGGCGAAAAATTCGCAAAAAGGTGCTGGGGTCTAATTTTTTTGCGAAATGTCGCTGGCGAATTTTTACAGCAGTTTCGCAATTTTATTTGCCAGCAGCGAATCGCGGGTATTCGCCAAATTCGCCCCTGGCAAATACATTCGCCCATCACTATATTTAAGTGGTAATTTATTCTAGAAATAGAGAACAAAAATCACCTGCTATCTTACTGCAACTGTTGTGTAAACTAAGCTCAGTGGGATCCAAAAGTTAGTGCTAGTTATTTGGTGTCACTGACAATTGAAATGTTAGTTTCATTTTCAAGAACTAAAAATGATATTATTCTCAGATTAAGTCCACTAGAAAGTCCCGTAGAAAACCTATGCAAACCTGTTCTACTGCAACATCAGCAATGTGTTTGTCATCCTGTTATCTTATATAATGAGATTCATTGTGAAATGTTGTCTTTTATTAATTACACTGTAATCAAACACAAGGGAGGAGGGGTTTGGTGTAAGGCAGCTATGCTCAATATTTCCATCTCGAGTTGCAAGAAGGGGCAGGGACTTGTGTGAATGATGTTTTATCCTTGTAAAGTGCTGTATATTTATAAAGTTTACATAAATACAGTGTAAATGTGCTAAAAATAATAATGTTAAAATCTGCCTTCTTTGTAACCGCAGACTTTTAGAAATCCATATTCCTTTAACCCTTTAAGTGCCACAGAACGTAGAATCTACGTTCTGTGGAAAAGTAACTTGAAATGCCACAGAAAGTAGATTCTACGTTCTGCAGCACTTCCGGGTTCTGGAGCGGAGGAGCGGCTGTTAACAGCCGCTCGCTCCATTCCTCTTTGATCCCCTGCCCCTAGGCAACGAGCAGAGCAGGGGATCGAGTGGCCCCTGGGGCGCGATCGCCATGGGGCCCCAAAGCAGTAGCAGGCACGTGTTACTTACGTGTCCTGCTGCTGCAGCCTGCAATGCGCCGATCAGCTCCGCCCCCACAGCACAGGGGCATGGATAACAATGCAGATGTCTTCCTGGGGCCCTCCCAGATCTCCTGCAACAGTCTCCAGTGACTTTTTCAGGTTAGTGCAACAATTACACACACAAACACACCAACACACACTTATTACAGTAATACACACTTACACACACTTACACATACATTTTTGTGGATTGGGGGGGTCACTTACACACACGTGCACACACACACACGCGCACATAACATGTAATTTACCAATTGTACACACGCACATACATGGCATTGTGGCTTTTTTTTTTTCTTATCACACCGTCTCTTTTTTTGGCTGAAAAAAATGTTTTATTGCCATTACAAATAGCGTATTCGCTAACTGTACTGTGCAATACCTTTTGTATGTTATTTTGGTGATTATATTGCAATTGTGGGTATTTTGGTGCATTTTTAGCCATTTTATTGAATTTTTAGCCATTTTATTGCATTTTCAGCTCTGCATATGTTGTGTTCACTTGTTTCTAGCCATATAACCTGTTTGGCCCAGCTAAAATATTCAAACTGTGATTCTGATGGCTGATAACACTAGTCTGGAAAAAAAACATTGATTTTTGTGGTTTTATTGGATTTTTTTGCATTTCACTCTTTACTGCCTTATTTTGTTTTGCCTTGTAAATTTTATCTACTATATATCCATTTGGGGGTCTCTGTGCGCCACATAGTTTGGTATATCTATGCATATTGGGCATCAAAGTGTTCAGTAGACCCCTGGCATTCATATTTAGGATTTTTTATGCTGATAAGTTACAAAAAGTTGGGCATATAATGGGGTAAAATTCAAGCTTTGTGACGATTTTCAGAAATTTAATAAAAACCGTTATGTTCAGCATTGCTTTGCAGTTTGGCAGTTTGCAGTAGAAACACTTATTTACCCATATTGGATTCGTCAGAATGTGTACTTTCTGAAAATATATGGTTTTCTGGTGTCTCTGTATTGTTAGGTGGTCTAATGTCGCATAATACACAAACCGGGTGGTTATATTGCAGCAGCCAGCGCGTCAGTCGTGAAAATGTATATACACTATTGTCATTTGGGGGTCTCTGTGCGCCACATAGTTTGGTATATCTACTGTATGCACATTGGGCATCAAACTGTTTAGTAGACCCCTATGTTTATATTTAGGATGCTTTATGCTGGTAATGATACATGGACAATACGATGCTGGGAAGTTGAAGCTTTGAGGCAATTTTCAGATATTTCACCAAAACCGACAACTTTGGGAAAGCCTTGCGACTCAGTAGTTTGGAGCAGAAAGGCATGGGTAACCATTTTAGATTCTGTAGAATGTGTACTTTCCAAAAATATATGGGTTTGGGGGGTAAACATATATTTCTGTGTTTTTACCCCACAAAAATGCAGTCAATGTGTTGATTTTTCATTAGATGAAGTTACCCACAGGACTATTTGTATGTGCTAACTTGATTTTGAGGCCTCTAAATGCCAGATACTTTTGTAAACCTATGAACAATGGCCACCAAAATGTTCAGAGGAACCCTGGCAATCATATTTAGGGTGCTTTTTCTTAGTACGTAATGATACATGGGTGATATGGTGCTGGGAAGTTGAAGCGTTGAGGCAATTTTCAGATATTTCACCAAAACCGACAACTTTGAGAAAGCCTTGCGACTCAGTAGTTTGTAGCACAAAGGCATGGGTACCCATTTTAGATTCAGTAGAATGTGTACTTTCCAAAAATATATGGGTTTGGGTGGTAAACATATATTTCTGTGTTTTACCCCACAAAAAATGCAGTCAATGTGTTGATTTCTCAGTAGCTGAAGTAAAGTCCTGATCAATTTGGATGTGCTAACTTCATATTGGTGTCTCTAAATGCCAGATACTTTGGTAAACCTATGCATAATGGGTATCAAACTGTTCAGTGGACCCTTGGCAATCATATTTCAGGTGCTTTTTCTTGATACCTAATATAGTTTGGGATATGCGGAGCAGCAAAATAAAACCTTTGAAATGATTTTTCAGAATTTTGAAATTTTTTTTGAAAAACCGCTATGTTCAGACAAGCTTTTGTGTTTGGTAGTTGGGAGTAGAGAGACATAGTTACCCATTTTGTAATCGACAGAATGTGTACTTTTCAAAAATGTATGGTTTTCTGGGGTAAACCTACGGTTTCAGGATTTTTTGCCTTGGAATCTAAAGGATGCCGTTTTCTGCCTTAGTGCTTTCAAAATTCGGCAATATACTGCCGGGAGTTTTTGAGGTACAGAAGTCCCAAATCTCCCTAAAACAATACATATCTGGTATTGGCACGTTTGAGAGACATAAGGCTTTCAAAAGCAGTTGGATTTTCATCCATAAAATGAAATATTTGTCTGGTATAAATTGATATACGATGAAAAATGGTAATTTTTCATTTTTTTGTTGGTATTTAGCACTAAAAATTTGTTTGCACGGGTGGAAATACATGAAAACTCAGACAGATTTAGAAAGCTCAGTTTCTACCGAAAAAAAACAATGTATAGTTTTTCTAGGTAAACTATAGGTTTCCCCTCAGAAAATGCTCCTAAATTGAGAGAGCACAAAATGTTTCAAAAACGGCTGGCATTTCGTGTAACCAAAATGTGAAATTCTGCTGGCACTTAAAGGGTTAAGAAAGATGTTAAATACAGCTACTAACATGGTTTAACCTTTGAAATAATATATAAATTCATATTGATAGAGGCACTGCACCAATAAGAGGAGTTGCGCACTCTGCACTAATGCCATGGATCGTCACGGACCTCCCGGACATGTGATTGCGAGGGCCGAGGTGGAGGCAGGGTTAGGAATCGCCCCTGCTGCATAATGAAATAATATATTAAATTACAAAGTCTATGTTGGGATTCCTGTTAAAATCAACTAAAGATACCATCTTTGTACTCTCCCACCATTAAATACACTTTGTGTGTATTTAATAACCCCTGGTTATTATAACCCCTGGTAAATCCCAGATGGCTTTTTTTGCTCTTATAACCATGTTTTGAATCAGGTCAATGAGAAATCACGAAAATAAACTGTGTATGAATAATCTCACAAACATGCATGTCAACGGGGATGTTGGATTCATCAAGTAACCTTGCAAAGTGTATTTACAGACAGCACAATGCAAAACTGTAAAAAACTAAACAACTTAATGTTCTTTTCTTCTTGTGCATTATTGATAGCAAGCTAAATTATGAAATACACTGAACTGTAACATTTATTATACTTAGTGCAGCACATCCACTAATACTAGTTGTTTTATCCTAATCTTTCCATCTTTTCTGAAATAAAATGAAACAAATAAATGAGAATAAGTGAAGGTGTATTGGTGGCTAGTAATTTAGTAAATCAATACAGGTCACATGTTAATATCAGGGCCAGATATCCTTCCTTTTCTAATTTAAACTTTGTGATTGCACTTTCCGGATGAGCTTTTCAACGCAAATGCTGCCAGCTTAATTACATTTAAGGTATGCATTTAGGAAAAATGAATCTATCTGCATGAAAGCTGCAATCATTCAGCCTCCACATATTTTAAAATGTACGTTCCTTTGGCAAAAACGAACTCAGGAATATCAATTGACCCCATTTTTGGATGGGATTCTACAAGCTCTGTGCCTTTTTTCCTTTTATACATATTGGCCAATAGCCTTGAAATGGCAGAAGGCCATTTGCAATCTATAAAGAATCCTGATTAGGTGTCTATCATTATGAAAAATAATGGGATTTATTTGCCAATTTAATTTAATTTTATAGTGAAGATATGCAGTTTATGCTTCTTATTATACACACCAGGTGTAGATGCATTAAAAAAGGGGTTGACATGCAATTTATCAGATAACATATTCCTACCCCTGAAGTAATACACAAAAATAATTGCTTTTTACTACATGTATACGACATTAATTCTGTTAAAACCTTATACATCATAGCAAATAAAAAAATATATATATATACATTAAATGGTATTGGAGGCAGCTTCTGGTGAGTTTTTATTTTTCTTTGGATCATCTTGATGCTAGGCTGCAATTATTTGTGGAGAAACTGAATTTCATAGACATGTCTTTTTTAACTAAACTACTACAGTATGTAAATAGCAATTTTTACAATTTTTATAAAAATCAGTAAACTTTGGGTGGAACATTGGATAACTTTGCATCAGGGCTGCAATTAGAGAATACTTGGGGGACTGTTCACAGTAGCCCAGTCATATTTTTACTCAAGTTGGGGCCCAGCCAAGTAGAACAAACGTATGTAAAATGAATGGCTTACATAGAAATGTAATAACTATCAAGCAACTTGACAGAGACAGGCAGGTTTGAAGGTTTTATACTGACCCCAATGAAATGGCAGACTTTTATTAACTGAACTATCTCTATTAAGACTTTTTATAGTGCAACATCAACTGTTATATCTAGTATAGGTAAATTTAAAACAACTGGACTTGCTGAGTAATCAATGAAGACTTTGGCACATTGTAAATCTTCAAAGAGGTGACATCTGAAGAAATTCACAGAGGTGTTGATTCTGTGTAGTTACTGTGATAGGATTATCCAATGTGTCATGCAACTCCTAGAAAGAGGTGTTACTTGTGAGTTGCATAAATGGATGTGTGAAGTGTTCTGAAACCGCCGGGGTACAGATTTAGAACAGCATTGTATGTAGCAGACAAGTCACGTCGAAGGCCCCCACATCTGTTCAGGGATGGTTTCTCCACCTTGACATGATTTACCTCTTTCACACCTCGTTCAAACCAGTAGTCTTCTTTATCCAATATTTGGACCTTGCTATCTTCAAAGGAGTGTCCCTTGTCTTTTAGGTGTAGAAAGACAGCTGAGTTTTGCCCTGTAGAGTTCGTCCTCCTTTGCTGAGCCATTCGCTTGGTGAGCAGTTGTTTTGTCTCCCCAATGTATAGATCTATGCACTCCTCGCTACACTGGACTTCGTATACCACGTTGCTTTGTTTTTCTTTAGGGGTTGGATCCTTTGGGTGTACCAGTTTTTGTCTCAGTGTGTCGCTAGGTTTGAAAAACACAGGGACGTGGTGTTTGTTAAAAATCCTCCTGAGTTTCTCAGACACTCCAGCTACATATGGGATGACTATGTTTCATCTACTATGTGTCTCCGGGCAGTTATTTCTAGTGGTGTTCCTGTTGGGCTTGGTTGCTGCTGTTTTGACAAAGGCCCAGTCTGGGTAGCCACACGCTTTCAAAGCTCTTCTAAGATGTTTTTGGTTTTTGTCTTTGGACTCTGTATCAGTTGCCACACATTCCGCCCTGTGGGGCAGAGTTCTAATTACACCCAGTTTGTGTTCCAGCAACAGATATTGATCCATATGAGTGGGTTTCCTGTATACTTCCATCTTCAAGTTACCCCCCCCCCTCGTGGATGCATATCAAACAGTCCAAAAAAGCAAGTTTGTTCTCGTGAACATCTTCCCTTGTGAGCTTGATGTTATTGTCCACTGAGTTAATATGTTCTGTAAAGGCCGCCACTTCATTGGATCTTATTTTAACCCAGGTGTCATCCACATACCTGAACCAGTGACTTGGTGTAGTTCCCTGGAAAGTAAGTAAGGCCCTCCTTTCCACTTCCTCCATGTACAGGTTTGCTACAATAGGAGAGACCGGAGAACCCATTGCACAGCCATGTTTCTGTCTATAAAAAAGGTTCTTGTACATGAAGTATGTGGTGTTAAGACACAAATCTAGCAACAAACATACTTGGTTGGGACTGAGCTTTGTTCTGCTGCTGAGGGTGTTAGCTTGTTGCAGTCGATTTCTTACAGTCTCAATTGTGGTAGGTATACATGTGAACAAAGAAGTGACATCATATGATACCATTGTTTCTTCTGCCTCTAGTCTAACGCCGTGAATCTTGGTTACAAACTCTTTGGCATTCTGAATATAATTCACTGTATTGCCTACCAACGGGTCTAAGATGTTAGCCAAGAATTTTGCAATGCTGTAGGTCACTGAATTTATGCTGCTGACAATGGGTCTTAGTGGGGCTCCTTCTTTGTGTATCTTGGGGAGTCCATATAAACATGGTGTGGCTTCTCTGGGGTACAGGCGGTGGTATAAAACTCAATCAATGGCTTTCTCCTTTTCAAGTTGTTGTAGGCAACCTATTACCTTTTTCTTGTAACCGCTGGTTGGGTCTTTCCTTAAGGGTTCATATGTATTGCTATCACTGAGTTATCTTGCAGTTGTAGTCAGTTGTGTTGAGCACAACTGTGCATCTCCCTTTATCTTCTGGCAGGATAGTGATATTCGGGGTCCTTACTCAGAGAACTGAGCGCTCTCCTCTCTTGTGTAGTAAGGTTAGAAGGAGGAGTTCTGGCAGCTGACACTTTTAGCTGTTGTTCGGCTTCTTCCTTTTTCAAGTGATTATTTTTGATAGCAGATTCTGTGGCTGTGATGAGTTCAGCTACTGGGATGTGTTATGGTGTCACTGCATAGTTTAACCCCTTGGCTAGCACGTCCTTTTCCGGCTGAGTTCCTAACCCACGTGTCTTTGATTTTCTTTGGTGTCTCATCTTTCTGCATCCAGGTTAGTTCTTCAGTCCTTTTCCGACTGCTGCTTCGTGACAGTAACATGGTGAATTTGCTTATTTGTGGCTCCTTACTCTTAATGTGTTGGGCAATCTGTGCACGTTCAACAACACAACCACCCTTTCCAGGAGTTCCATCAGGCAGTTCTTTTGCCAGACTCAGTTTCAGATGTTCAACTTTCTGCTTAAGGGCATCAATGATAAAGTTGATCTGTCTGACCCGTTCATTTAGTAGATGTTTTTGGGCTTTTTGTAAAATATTGTTGGCTCTGTGACTTTTTATGGTGGAACCCAGGCGTAGGCTACAAGGGGTGAGTCCCTGATATCGGCATCTGAGATTCAAGCGTAGATGGTTTCGATAGTCCGCCACTTTTCTTGCTGTTCAAGTTTTAGAGTATTCTCTCCAAAATTAATGGCAATATGACTAGGAAGATTTTCATTCATCCAGGTTATGGTAAATCTAGAATAGGTAAATTTAAAACAACTGGACTTGCTGAGTGATCTATATATTATATAGGGATCTATTTCATAATCACGTGAACTTTGTAGTAGTGGAACGACTAGTATTTGGTCCTACAGCAAGATCATTGGGACTCCCTAAGCTTTAGGAAAAAATACATTTTCCATAAACACACACTGCCACTTCCTATTGATCAAAGCCATATTGGGCCCCTCATGGTTCCTAAACCAGACAGCAGTTGTAGTGTCTGTTTCCCTCTACCATGCTCTTCAGTGAAAGAAACACATCCATCAAGTTAAACTTTTTGTCCTAGCAAAACCTGCCTGCTACTTGATCTTTTGTAGAGCATACAAGAGCCATGACCAAAAATGTTGATACTATGTGGTTGTGTTAATGGGGGTGGGGACACCACAATTTCTAATAGCAGTGCTGCTTTAGTGCTAGTGCAGGAGCTTGCCATGCCTTATTGTTAGCTATGTAGGTAGCAGTGGATTTAGTACAGGTAGAGGGCACCTTTAGCTATGTAAGTAGCGGTGGGTTTAATACAGGTAGACAACACCATTTCCACATCTGTCATCTCAAAGTGCAAACTGTGTAAAGGTTTTTGGACAGTGTTCTTTAATGAAGGCTCATCTTGAATAATCATTTTACACATGTCACAGTGTGCTGCAGCCAATAGAAACTATAGAGGTTTGTATTTTTATTGTACTATACAGTGCTCAAGCAATACTGATTGCTTGCAAGGGGCAGTTAAAGCTCTGGTACACATATTCATATTTTCCCCTGAAAACAAGGAAATATTACTTCCAGACAAATTAATCTATATCATGAGATAGTGGGGTGGTATGCACACAAGTTTTGCTTTTTGACCTTCCTTTGTACACAACACACTACTTTCTTTTCCAGGTGGTAAAAAAGAAGCGCTGTAGAGCATACTGACGGTATGGGCCCATGCCACATGATAAGGAAGAACAAGACCCTTTTTTTTAGGTAGTGCCGGAAAGATTTTGGATTTAATTTTCTATGTGTTTGTCTTTGTTCTTTAATGAAAAAATGGCTACGTTTATTTTCTTTCCCTTAACCTTTATGGGGGTTTTGATGATACAGCACACTTTATTATATATGAATATGTAATAAACTGCACATGAGAATAGCTTTGAAACAGGGTTTTAATTTAAAATACTGATGTGTCAATACCTACAGCCCTGTCCGTATTTGGTCTTGGATGCGCCTGAAGTGTTTTCGCTTGCTTCATTTTTATTTTACTTTATGAGAACATATCACATCTCATGGCTTAGCAAGGTCTTCTTAAATGGTGGGGAAGCCCATTGCTTCATGTGCCCTCAGGACCCAGGTTTGTGTGTCCATCTGGCTCAAATCTTGTTTTGGCACTCGTGTTGCAAAATTCAAATAATTTAAGGGACCGTGGACTGAACATCATTGCCCAACAAAGGTTCTGTTTGCTAATAGCTCCTGGTGTGAATCTGTTTCCCCTGTTTGACCTGAACTGCTTGATCCCCATCCATATGTTACACTCTGGTTCCATGCCTGCCCAAAATCTGGGCATTGGCTCTCTCACTTTAAGACCTGTTTGAGTAGCAGAGGGCACCTCCAGAAGCAAAAGGTAACTGTTATAATCAGAATCATGAGCCATGAACAGAATCTTGATTCTCATTCTAGGTTTTGACCAACTGTGCCTATCAGTATGTATTAGGATAATGACATCTGGAACAAAAAGAGGCCTCATGCTTAAGGGCACTATTGGTATTTATTCCAATAGCAATATTTCAAAGCACCCAAATACCACTGAGCACACCCCAAAATAATGAGTAATTCTGCTTTACTACAGACATACTGTATGCAAAGATTCCTCTGTCTGAGCACTCATGACCAAAACATTTTAGGAGGTATGTATTTCTGGACAAATATGGTTTAATATATTTTAATGGGGTAATGTAATAAAAGCTTAATACAGATCAAGAAACCAATAGAAACCAATAGTTAGCAGCTAGACATATTGTCAGTTTACCAGCTGCCCCCAGTCATGTGACTTGTGCTCTGATAAACTTCAGTCATTCTTTACTGCTGTACTGCAAGTTGAAGTGATATCACCCCCCCCCAGCAGCCTAACAACAGAACAATGGGAAGGTAACCAGATAGCAGCTCACTAACAAACGATAACAGCTGCCTGGTACATCTGGTAAGAACAGCACTCAATAGTAAAATCCAGGTCCCACTGTGACACATTCAGCTACATTGAGTAGGAGTAACAACAGCCTACCGCAAAGCAGTTCCATTATAAAGTGCTGGCTCTTTCTGAAAGCACATGACCAGGAAAAATGGCCTGAGATGGCTGCCTACACACCAATATTACAACAACAAAGAAAATACACTTGTTAGGTTAGAAATTACATTTTACATGGTAGAGTGAATTATTTTGCAGTGTAAACAGTGTAATTTAGGAATAAAAATGACACCATAAACATCTTGACAGAATCCCTTTAAGTCTGCTAAAAATCATTGAAACATTGAATAAACCCAGTAGGATTCAGATTTTTGCAGCTCAGTTACCTTCAAGCACAAGGTACTGCTTTATTATTACAAAGAAAAAGGAATCATTTGCTTAGAATCGTCTCAGTAGGATATATCCTTCCCATAATTCGAAGCTTTCTAGATAACAGATGTCCCGATAACGATCCCATTCCTGTACAGAAGCTTTGAAATATCAGAGCTATTAAAGTATTTTCATGAAGTATATTTTCTTTCTTAGATGGCTACTTTTTTAATGGTTTTCAGGTCAGATTTAGCGACAATTTTTTTTCGATGCACACAATTTTTGTTTTTGTTTTTTTTGCCGCTTGACAATTTTTTTGACGTGCAACAATTTTTTCACCTATGGGTGAGTCTATGGACATCTTTTTCACAACGAAGCCTGGTGAAATGTCGCTCATCACTAGTCAGATTCTATTTTACAGATCTTCTATTTTTTAAATATGCAATATTATCTTGCTTTTATTGCATTTTAGAATTTCAACTTTTTTTTTTTTTGGTGCAAAACCATAATAGCGTCCTCAATTTTATCCATGGTGATCATTCAATTCCACAGTTTACTCTACGTAATTATTAGGCCTGCAAGTACATGATTATTTCTGCCTCCCAAACTAAGTGTTATCAAGTGATGTAAAAAGTACAAATCACATGGTAATTAAAGTTGCCTGGCAACTTGAAATGTAATTATCTTGTAATCTTCAGAGAAAACATGACATATGTATTAAACATTGTTGCCAGGCATTTTATTTATTATAGAAGCAGTTACATGCATCTTTGCTCTCTAAAAACAATGAATAAGAAATTATTTTAAGATAAAATGAGACAGCCATGAATTGAAGATAAGGTACCTCAAGCTTAATTACAATATTATTCTCTGGTTAAAATAATTTCCTGCAATAGGTTAGACACAGCATACTGAAATTACTATGCAATTTTGCTTGCTTTATTTAATCTGGTAAAATACTGTAAGGCCCAATAAAGACTCTGTTGTACAATAAAGACTTAGTCTACAGCTTATTGGGCTGTGTGTGGCACCATTACAACTGTCTACCCAACAAATAACTGGCTAAAAATTGGGCAGATGATGATGGAGCAGATTTGGAAATTTCATCCCAGTTTGGCAAAGCCATGCTGTGGAATGGTGGGAAACACTGTTCTGTGCATACTCATCTGCTCTGTATTCATACATACATTCATTCTTGTGTTGCTCTACCAATAGTGATAACATTTTGGAACAACAACTTTGTGTAAACTTCAGCTTTTGGAGAATTTTATTCTTAAAGCCACAATGTTCAATATGCATTTTCATGACCTAGTCAGAGGTTCACCTAATGTTAGATTTGTAGTATACTGGACTATGTCAGCACCTGTAGTAGCAGCACTGGACTAGTTTGTGATGTACCAAGAAGTATTATAGAGAATCTGTACATCCCCACATAGCACATGTTGGAGAAGCTTTGAAATAAAACTAAGTTCTGCTCAGTCTTGAGTCTGGTAACTCAGCACAGCCACATTACAGAATTGTCTAATAACAACCCTGCCTGTTCTTTACACTACTGAGTCTCTATCCCTTAGTTATTGCTGGCATTAAAGAACATGTTGTATATTGTTAAATGTTGTTAATATTGTTACTTGCTTTCTGGCTGAAGTCTCAGCATACTCTAAATGATTATTAATGATCAAAACATGTTGGGAGCTTTTATTTTGCTCTCCAGTTCAGTAAGAACCGTACATTATCTGTATAAATCTAGCTCCATGTTCTTTTGTTTCTGCTATTAAAAGCATTTAAAGTGTTTTCTACTGTGAGCATTAGGCAATAAAAGGTGTAAAGTTTACTAAAGGTCTAGTTACCTTTAGTAACCAATAAGACTGTAGCATTTTCTGGTCACCTATTTAAACACAAGCATCTTATTGTTGCTATAGGTTACTGCACCTGGGCAAATGTTATACTGTTTATTACATACACAGGTTTATGTCCTCTCTCCATATGTTTGATTATAGTGGTATATTATACATCTGTTATCAAGTTTGAATCACATACTTAGAGAGCTAAGGGTGCAATTAGACATTTTTAAAGAGTCTTTTGAAGAGTATTTTCACTCTCTTGATTTTTTCATTGCAATGTAAAACTAACAAGTGAATATGGCCCAATAATCTCATTATATTTGATAATAGAAGTGACTGACATAATTCCCTTATCCTTGTTTATCTGTAATTAGTTTGGGGTCCTTGCTTTTTAGAGCTACAGAGAGCAAAAGCATTGTTTTATGTAATGTTCATAATTATTATAAAATATAAATTGTGAGCAATATACTGTATTACAGATTAGAAGTATATATCTGATGTCCTTTCACCTTGGTTTTGCTTTACAACTAATACATATGCAACGGTAAAGCAATGCCATTTGGAAGGGGAATGCCTGAATGAATGAACAGAACACCTTGACTTCATGCTTCTAACTAACAGGCCCTTTAAAGCCTTATTAACCTATGTGACAAATGTTACACTAAAGGATCATTTGCTGCTTGCCAAGCACAGGAGTTGAACATCTTAATGACATGAACAAACAAGACTGACAAGCATTGAAGAGGAGGTCTTGGTTGAGCACACTTTACATTTAATTTTGTTTGATGGTTCTAGCCCTGATAAAGGATTGTTGTGTATAGTACAGTATCAAGCAATTAACAGTTTAATATTTTACATTCTATGTTCAGCATTTAGTGCAGCTTTGTTTCTGTTTCAGTATTCTCCACTAGCATTATTGATTTTGGCAACAAGTAACTAATCGGAGCTCTGAAAATTTTATTTGTGGCTTTTGGAATGTGTGAGTCGATTTATCTATTCTTCGCAAAAGCACTTAGGGATGATGTTGTGATCTCCTCTTAATTGCTGGTATGACCATTAAAATTAATGGCAGGATTTACAACAGGTGTTAACAACAGATATTTCACCACATTGTTGTCAGGTAAAATTTAATGTAAAGACTTTTTGCAGATGAGAAATACGACCAAAGCAATTAGGCAAGTTTTAGAACTCTATGCAAAATAATTTATAAGTCCACACACTGAGAGAAAATTCGGCCATTTTAGTAAATCTTTAATGAAACATAAATTCCAAGATCTTCCTTTTAAGGATAGCAAAACTCTCTGTAATATGTCCCACTGGCTCTCTTGCCTGATCAAAATAGTTTATAGGAAAGGATCAAATACGAAAGCAATGTGATTAAGAGAAATTTTGGAATAGTAACTGTCCAGTCTGTTTCATAAATTGTGATTAGAAATATCTCATAGGTCTAAAATATAAACTCATGAGAATTAAATCTTTTTCCAATTTCATCTGCTACTCTGTTCATCATAAAACAGCAACTGAAGCCTCAATAAAAATTGTAATCTAGAATCTTATTTCTAAACATGTCATGATGATATTTAAGGCTGCCACCTTACTGATGTCAAATAAACAGAAAAAAGGAGCAAAGCCGTGACATTAAAAGTCAAAAGTGGTAACATTGAGAAGGCAGTGTTGTAATCTTTGGGGCAGGGATTGGTTGAAGTTTTGTGTCCCATTTGGTATCCCAGAACCCAGAACAAATGCCAAGGTTCCAATTATGGCTCACGCTTCTCCCTCTTCACGTGGATGCTGCCAGATTTTAAAGTGAGAGGACCAAGTTGAGGGTTCTGGGCAGGCAAGAGAACTGGAACATGTGACAATAGGAATGGGGTAGTCGTGGAATGGGCCAAGGTGACTAATCAGTCAGTGCAGTATATAATCAGAATCCAGAAGAGTAGTCAGTAACAGGTAAAGGTTGGTTTAGGCAGGGATACTGTACCTCTGTGGTCAAGGACAGGCAGAGGTCAAATAACACAGAATCAGATTAGAAATGCACTCAGGAACTATAGAATAGACCTACGTTGAGTGATGGTAAAAAGGTTTAAATATTTGAATTTCTGCTCCAGATGTGATGATGTCACACGGTGTGCCAAAATAAAAGGATGCTGTGCATGTTTTGACACTTATGCCAAACTAAGAACAGGACAAAGACGGATGCGGCATCCCCACAGGGACCACTGCAGGCGTCACTAGACCACCAGGTATGTTTACATTACACTCCTCTAGAGGGGGACCACCAGAACGCCAGGCTTCTCAGAAACTTGGCATGAAACCGACATTTGAGATGGTCAACACGGATATCAGAGGCTGGAACCCAAGCTCTTGTCTCAGGACCATAACCTTTCCAGTGTACTAGATATTGCAATTTACCTCTGGAAAGGCGGGATTCACTAACCTCTGTTTCAAGTATTCAGACTCACACTCAACTGGAGGAGAGTTCTGTTGAACAGCTCTGGCAGGCTTTAACAAAGAAATATGAAAAGTGTGGACCAATGAATTTAGGTCCTATGCGATTTGGAGGGTTAGAGATGTCAAAAGGATTGCTTCCTCAGACTCTGTAGCCATAGATTATACAGTCTTTTGTTTTATCCCAATTACAGTGGTGTTCTTTGTCTTTTTTTTAAGAAAAGTGCAAAGGGAGAACTAAGTGTAAATAGATTTTTACAAGGAACTACATGTTATAAAGTCTGAGTCCAAGTTTCATTTGCACACCAAGTACCAGGGGATGTCACACTGTGTAAGTGGTGGTAAACTGAATGATAAATGTAATCAAAAGCATATCAACAACAAAGAAATAAACTAGAAACAATAGCAAATCATATTTAGATTAATGAAACAGTCAAGAATATTTCTAATTCACTATGGAATTATAGTGCTTTGTGAGATGTCCTTTTTCTGTAAACCCCCTGTGTCCAAAAGTCTGCTATTAAATATAATTATGTTCCTAAAATAGCATTTTTTTATGTACTGAGAAAGTTCACACCATATTTTATAGTATATTAAAGTCTGACAGATCACTTGAAAATGTAGGGACATTTCTCATGAATGCAACTTGCTGGGCTACACTGATTGTTGTTGCTTTGTCAGATTTACTCAGATTTGCAAAGTGTTCTTCCTCCAAAGGTTTGATCACAGCATCATATCTGGAAACTCTTTAATAACAGCAAGATGACTGATGTAGCACTGGTTAGTAGAATTCTCACTGGTGAATACAGTATACTTGCAACTGTAATTAAGTTTGGCATTTTTACTATAGATAGGTGGAGGCATTGTTTTACAGGAATTTTGATTGCACTTGAAATTGCACTTTGCTCACTGCAGGTGCAGTCCTAAATGACTCCTATCGTTGTTATATGACAAATTAAAGTATTTTAAAGCTTTTCTGCATAATGTGTTTGCTGGAAAATAAATCTAATTAATTTATTCATTTTGTCAAGACAAAAAACTTTTCAGCAGTTTTGCAACTTTTTTGGCAAAGTGACAGATTTGCTCACTATTAATAAAACTTGCTGTTCTATCAAGTAGTGCCTTTCATGGAGGCCTTTTTATTAAAGTTAACATTTTTGTGGTTTTATAGGTTTTTGAAGCCACAAATAAACTAATTTCCACAAATGTCAGTCATTTATCAAAAGATCTGAACTAAAAAAGCACGAACCATAAAAGTAGCAGAAAATTAGTTAGAACCACAACTAAGACCACGAATCAAAGAAAGATATTCCACTTGCAAAAGGGACTGTAAGGAGCTCTCACCCTGTTGGTCAAGTGGGCCGGTTGGGATGCCTGCCGCGCTTCCGTCAGGACGTCCACCGCATGATGTCTCCAGTTCAGCCACTCACCCCGGTCTGTCTTAGGATGCATGCAATGGTATTTAAAGAGGCTTTTTGTTCAAACAAATTGCCCGTTGTTAGGTCTAACTTGTTAATATCTGGGTGCGATTCTTTTACTGTCAGATTTCTGTTTTGACCCTTGCCTGCCTGACCATTCTGAATTCTGCCAAATCTGACCCTTGCCTACCTGATCACTCTGAACTCTGATTACCTTGACCCTTGCCTGCCTGACTATTCTGATTCTACTGGTTTTGACCCTTGCCTGCCTGACTATCTTTGAACACTGCCTGCAATGACCTGGCCTGTATGACCTTGCTTGAACTCTGCCTGCTCCGACGCCGGCCTGTCTGACTACACTTTGTCTACTCCTAGAACTGTATCCTTCCATCCTTGCTAATGACCGTGCACCATTGCTCATTCAGAACCTTTGCTTGGCTCCTGACTTTTTAAGACCTGGCGGCATCCAATTAGCTGAGGGAACCTCCCGAAGTGAAAGGCAGAAGCAAGAGCTGAGACCAGGGAGCCTAGCACTGGTTCTGAATGTAGGGTGCCGATCGTGACAGGGACATCTGACATGATTTACATGATTTTTACAGGTTTTTGCTGGAGTATTTTCGGATTTGGAATTTTCACATTTTTGTCACATAATAAATCCTGGAAAAGTTTTTTTTTTTTTTTTTGGTAACAAAAAAACAGACCCAAAAAAGGTTGCAGTTACACCGTTAGAGTAGGAAAGAGATTAAAGTCTTGCTGCCTGTCTCTATAAAATATATCTGTAGTGCACCCTTAATGGTTCCCTGCTTCAACAGTGATAAAACCCAATTGATTATTATACATTTTTGCTATAACTTTAAACAGATATATAGCTGGAGAAAAAAGATCATAATTTCCTACTAAAATCTTACATTGCTGTATTTTTTTTTACCTTTCCAGACCTCTTAAAATTCTTAATGGAACTTGTTGAAAGCCTGAGTCATTGGCCAGTGACCTATAAATCAAGTCAATTCGCCCTTTGCTCAGAGAGTGGATGCTGAAATAATGTGAGAATTATTTGTCTTTGTAATGATTTGTCAAATATCACTTTTCACACAATCAGTTTTGTTTGATGACAAACAGCAATAAAAACATAAGAGCATCTCAAATAAAATGATCTTCAAGGACATTTATGGGCTTATGGAACTGCATAATAGACATTCATAATCGTGATTTAATTTCGGAATCTGTCAGAATAATAGCCATAACTGTAAAAATCCATAGACTGTAACAACAGCACATACAAACATGATGATATAAACAAAATTATTTAGAATTAAAAATATCTACATTTGGGCCACAGTATTTGTGTACCGTATATATTCGAGTATAAGCCGACCCGAGTATAAGCCGAGGTACCTAATTTTACCTGCAAAAACTGGGAAACCTTATTGACTCGAGTATAAGCCTAGGGTGAGAAATGCAGCAGGTAAAAGGAGACTTTTCAATGCTGTAAAAAACAGGCATTTTCTATTCTAAATAATTGTTATAGCCAGCTATGTTTAAAGGTTGCTGGAACACAGCATTATTGACCTAAAAAAACTCAAGCCCCCAGAATTCACAGTAGGATTGCACAGTGCAATTCCATGTATAAATGCCCCCAGAATTCACTGTAGGATGGCATGGCAATTCCATGTATAACACCAGGAATATATTTTTTTTTGCTGCCCCTGCTTACATGTGGGGTGCTGCCCTCTGAGGTAAGGTTCTCATAAGCTCTGGTTACAGAATGTTGTGAGCAGTTAAAGCTTGAGTATTCTACTACATTCATTCAATTTTCATTTAATCTCTCAGCAACTTAACACCCTAAAACTTTTTCTTGATAGTTTTGCCCCTCTCCCCCACAATGGAAAATCTACTGCTGTCATCAAAGGCAACATGATAAAAGACTTTAACAGCACACTCCACTGACAGGAAAATCCCAACTGGAGTTTCCCTCACGGATGAAAATGCGCACCACAGTGACACTAACCTGCTCCAGTCGCAGTTCTTCCTCGTCAACTGGGGTAATCCCCACTCCCCCCTGCGCTTGCAGAATGGTATCTTCTGACTATCGCAATCAAATAATATCGCCCTGCGAGGCAGATACCAAAAAAGATGTCAGGAACATCATTGAAAGATACAGCAGTATCGGTGGTACACGAGCTGCGGGGGGGGGCATTAGTTCCGCCACTGACCAACGTCCAAACGATCGAGATCGAGGCTGTGACGTGGAAGTGATCTGCGCTGGAACGTTGGGTAACAGGTAGCGTTCTTTCCCTTACGCTCTACAAAGATTTTGGACTGAGACTCCCGATGCAAATTTGTGGGGTTATCTATAGTACAGTGACTGGGATCCCCTCTCCCAGGCCCGTTCTTAGGATTCACTAAACTGAAAGCTTTGGCCCATGTTCTGAAAAGCTTGTACAGTTTAAAGACCGAATCTGTCCTCACAAATTATTTAGCGATTTGGATTCCAAAGCAGAGTTTTTCAGCACTGACTCGGGTATAAGCCGAGGAGGACTTTTTCAGCATATTTTGAGTGCTGAAAAACTCGGCTTATACCCGAGTATATACGGTAAACCATAAAAGCTAGAATGATCGAGCTATGATGCATTTTCTATGTATAAATTTTTAATAGATTCTGGTATATTTTTCTCTCCTTTCTGAAAACCATTTCAGTTAATACTTTCATAAAGTCATGTGTATTCCAATATGAAAGTATAAAAGGCCAAGGTGTGGTTTCTAAGTTTGAAAGCTGTCTTTTTTTTAAATATAATCAATTAAATTCAGTCTGCCCTCTTGACTTTAAAGTAACCCTGTGTCTTGCTACAAGTTCCCTTGGCAGACTTATCACAAACTAAATGTCTAACTGAGCACTTCCCCCAGTAGACTTATCAAATATAGGGGTGGAAATAAAACACACACACATTGATCGTGATTAAACCAGAATAATATATTGTAAGAAAAGTAATACAATACCGATTGAAGACACCGCAACGTCTAGCCGAGCTTCCCTTGGCAGACTTCTGAGAGGAACATCAGCTGGGGGACCCCGGGCCCAAATCAAATACAGCGACTCCCAGAGCACATCAATCGGCCAATGGTCCTTACAAGACCAATTATTCTACACAACACGTCTGCTTGTAGATGAAGTCCCAAAGCCCCCCCAGCTGAGCTCCTTTTTATATTGGTACAATAACAAAGTAATAGATCATTACACATAGACATATAAAATAATAATAATGGCTACATGCCCAGGACATGGCCATGAGAATGACCATGAAAATGGAAATAACCATGTGAATGGAAATAATTGCTGTGTATAATTGCTGTGTATTTTGATTATAACTATGTGAATAAGATATGAGCTTCCTCATTAATAAACATACTTATATGTTTATGAGTCTATTACCTTAACTCCTACTATTCCCTGTTCTCCTGCTAATGACTGAATAACTCAACTCCAGTTGTTCCCTGGTCTCCTATTAATACCACTCCGGCTGGTCCTTGGTCTCCTGCTAATATCAGTACATCCATTTTACAACTAAGGAGCCATATTGAATGCACTTGATCACACTCACATTCATACATGGCCTGCCATGTCACATTTGTATCACACCCTGTTATGCTTGTAAATCAGATTTGCTGTATATGCAATAAATAGAACATACTGGTTCTTGGCTGGTAATGTTGATTGTGGCCTGGGGGGGGTGGATGTTTATTATGCCCACCTTGAATTCTTCAATATCAGGGAGAGCTGTGCAATATCTGCATACATTCCTATTATCATGAACTTGTGACTACCTTTCTGTAATCCAATAAACTATCATTACAAGGTTAAATGGACTGACATTGAATAATACATGTTATCACTCCTTCAAAACAATATTAAACTCCAGATATTACCAACCTGGCTATCTTTTCATTTTCTATATATTAAATTCTGAAGAAACAAGGAAGGTACTGTTTTCTTATTACCCATTATATTAATAAGAAAAGTTTGACTTAACTCCCAACTACGATCTGGCTTAATTTACTAACAATTCAATTGTTCCACATGTTCCAATTGTAAAAGAGACCATCTGCCATTAGCAGCTTCGGAGTATAATAAATCTAGGTCTTTTTGCTCTAAAAATGAGTTTTTCCCCTTTATAAACTTAACCAGAAAAATTTTAAGTTTAACAAATAGGCCCCTACATGAGCATAAGGCAAACATATATCTTTCCGAAACCTTGCTCCTTTATAATCTGTCCTACCCACTCCCCAAATCTCCATACTAAAGAGCTACAACTTCTCATCACTTGCCTTTGGCTGGTGAATGAAATTTTACATCAAGAAAAGCTTTAATTCAAATGGATTGTATGATTAATAGCCTAAATGGGTCCACAACTTGAACTTCATGGCCAGATGGTCAGGCAGTATGGTCAACATTGGCTAATAGATCAGTTAATCTATTAGATTTAGATTTGAAAGTGCTGAGCAACAGTTGCAATGCCCTTGTCCTTCTCCTTAGCAGATACATTTTAAAATACTGAGAGAACAGTGTCATTGTTCTTACAAATATTAAAACATACACTGTTGCCAAACAGAATGTTCATATAATGTTGTTTAGTTGTTAAGGCATTTTTTTGTTTTAATGCATTGAATAATAATCATAAGAAACCCAGGAGGGTTTGTAAAATCTTTAACTTAGAGTTAGACATTTACATCTATAGAATACAGTTCCAGCTGTAGCCATGATTTCACCCATGATAGGATGCTGGAAAATGTTGGGAGTAATTCAGCAACATCTGAGTGGAGCAACAATGCTTTCATTATGCAGCCTGCAATAGACAGTTTAAAGGTAACAGATGGTTTGAGTTTATAGTTTATAGATGAAAAATGTGCCTACACATACTGTACATTGTAATTGATTTATTTTCCTGCAGCTTTAAATAAATTTTTACTCTTCTAGTTAGTAGAACTAGAGATGAATTTGCGCCATTCTATGGAGGGTTTAAATTAAATGTATAACTTGAAAACCAGCATTTCCTTTGGTACACACATATTTTGGAGATTCGTATCCAAACACTACATGGATGCTAAACGAAAAATATCTCATGCAAATTTGGCTACTTATTTATTTTACTAGCTCACAAAGAAGGAGCTATCTGATGGAGATAATGTAAATATACAATATTTACAACTAGACATTGCTGCTAGAAATGGTGTGACTATTTACTGGCCACATTGGAGGAAGTAACACCCAGTCAACTAATAAAATCTCTATAAATGCTAAATAATAACAAAACCTTCACTCCAGCCAGGCAGCATGGGAAAATGAACAACGCACATTTTCCATGTTGCCTGTCAAGCACAAGTTTTCATAAGAAACATTTCCCTTTCTAACAGCTAAAGAGCTGTCCTGATGACATGTTTGGAAGAAATTGGCAACACGGAAACCTTTTTTTCTATGAAGTTTACTTCTATAAAACAGTTGTAGCATAGTAGAAAGCATTTTCTCTACTAAGTGTATATTACAATGCAAAATTTTGCCTTAATCATAATATTTTGTCTTCCTATTGCAAATATTTATGCACAGCAAAATGCTGCAATACTTCACAAACTCTAAAACTACAAATGTCATTGAATCTATCAGTACAATAAAATATTGTGAACGAAAAAAAAGAGCTAAATGATGCGGTAAAAAATATGAATACCTTGAAAACCTCGAAAAATTCAAGTTTTTCAGACAATTCCTAGACAAAAAATTCCAATTTAAATTGATCCAATGAGATCAGCATAGCTCCAATGACTTCTGTTGCACCTCCACAACTTTTAATTGTTGAAGTTTGGTATTAAAGGTTTTAGTGTTTTTTTTTTTACTGAATTTTAGAACTTTTTAGCCATATAGGAAAACAGCAATTTTCTAAAGATTCGTGGGAATAAAGAAAAACACAGTTCGATAGTTAGTAAATGGGCCCCATAGTGTTAAGCACTATGTGCATACCAGAAAAAATTCACACACTTTTTTTTTTTTTTATGATTCTGCAGTGTAGGATTCCTAACTTTGATTCTAAGCTAACTATTGTTTGTAAGAAATGCATATATACTCTCTATGGGGCATATTTATTAAAGGGCAAATGTTAGAATTGTAAGTATTTTCACCAAAAATTAAATTTGTTACAACATAGCCAATTTACTAAAAGCATAGCATGGTTTTAGCAAAATTACAATCGCATGTTTTTCCCAGGTCCAATGTGAAATTGTAAACATATGCAACATTACCAAAAGTTCAAGAACTTCCCAAGAGGAATTTCTCCAGGTTCAGGCTGGTAAACTGGCATTATGAAGATAGAGCAGGCACTTTTGCATCTCATTCTCCTCTATGCTAATATCCCACATACCCACATTGGTAATTTCTTTATAACACAACTTCTCTAGAGATTTGTATCCCCTACAATCTATGTCTATGGAAATTACTTTTTTACCGAGAATTCACACCAAATGAAAATTTAACAAATTAATCTTGCAACAGCTCACTCACAATTTTTTAGTAAACATGGATTGTCTTGTCAAAATACAGCTAATATGTTGAGGCAAACTTTGGCAGGGTTAGTCAGGGAGAAAGTTGATATTCAGTAAATATGCTCCTTATTCTGCATGGGGTTTCTTCCAAATACATACAAACAGACTTCTTAGCTTGACTTCTGGTGAAATTGACTCTAGGGTTTTGTGTGAATGTGATAGAATATTTGCATTGTTTGGCATGGTGAATGATGAGCAATCTTTGTATTGGTCCAATATAAATTAAGGATAACAGTGATGAAATCAGCCCAGTGGGGTAAGTTTCCTTGTGGATTCCTGCACTTGTTTCTCAACCACAGAATGCTTTATATGAACAGGCCATTTATTATATGATGTGAAATCTACGAGATACTAGTAAAGCTTATGGGAACAGACCTTACAAGAACATGTCATTTTACATTTTTTTAACTTGAATGCCAAGCATAGATATATCAGAATATATCATATAGCTTATTCCATTATATTAGATTTCATCATGGCTATTGATGTAAATGTCACAGTCTTATTCTATGATATGCCAGGGGTTCATGTTGGTTCAGTGCACAAATAGAAAAACAACTTCTGGAATTGCAGATGTTGTGGCATTTTTTTTACATCTATTCTACATAGTTGTTTTAAAAAGGCTTGTGGAAGTCTAGGTGCAGAACTATCAGCTAGTCTTTGCAAAATTGATGCCAATGTTAACTGACACCAAAAGAAATACACGTTGCCACAAAAGTTTTCATTGATAAGATGTTTTAAACATAATGAGAAAATATTAGTAAGTGGATTATTTAGTAAGGGGATAACTGTATGATTGTATGTTTTTTTTCGTGATTTGAATATGTTTGCGCCTTAACTCATGAATGTGAAAAATGGTTTAGAAAACTAATTTTGGTTATTTATTAAGCAAAAAAACACACAAAAAGTTTGACGGTATAACATTGGCATCCAAAAGCTTGCAAGACCATTTAAAAATCAATGGAAGCTGTCCTAGTCAAAATGTAAACTATTAATTCAATTTTAGTTTTTACATTTTTTTGAACTTGAAAACTCACTAAAAATGAATGAATGAATAAAAAAACTAATTTGAGGTATTCAAGATTTTCCATAATTTTATATATTATTTTTTAAATGTAATATTTATATTTTTTTAAACTATTTATTTGAAGTAGAAAGAACCTCTTAAATTATACACATCCAAATTTTGATAAATATACATCCCAATGCATTATTAGTAGGGATGGGTGAATTTTTTCGCCTCGTTTTGCCGAAAAAATGACGCCCATAGACTTGTATGGAGACGTGCGTCAAAAAAAAAAAAGGCGACAAAATAATTTCGCCGCGCGACAATTTTTTTTTGACGCCCATAGACTTTAATGGGCGTCTGCGACATTTCGCTGGTGGCGAATTTTTGGCGAAACTAAACGGGTCAAATTCGCCCATCCCTGATTATTAGTGAATTCAATGTCAATACATTACTTAATATTTAAATAATAACTGATATTAATATAATTATTAAAGTTAATAATCTATTAATAAATATTTTAACACAATGTATTGACATGCATTAATGTTGTCTTTTGTAAGTTTTAATTTATGCAGAATTTAAGCAGAATATGTAGGTGGCCTAAAGGGGCATCAGAAAACTCACCGGCAATAAAGCCAAAAATTAACTGCTATTCTTGCATAAATAATGGCAGTAATTGCAAGCACGTTATTTTTTGGTAAACACGGGAGCTGCATTAATATATCATTTAGAAATTAGCAATGTTGACAGGCAATGAGTTGCAGCTAATTTTAACAAATGTTAGCAAAGGCATGCCTACATGCTTACTTAAATGCTTAGTGGCAAATTTATCAAGGGTCGAATTTCGAATTTGAAAAACTTAAAAATTTGAATTCAAAAAGACCAACTGAAATTAAGTCGAAGTTTTCGATCAAATAGGTCAGTTTTCGGCCCAATTCAAATCGTACAAATTGAAGTACAGTAATAGCGCATTCAAATTTTCCCCCAAAAAACTTTGATTTTTCAAAGTCCACCAATTGACTCCAAAAAGGTTCTAGGAGGTCCCCCATAGGCTAAAACAGCAATTCAGCAGGTTTTAGATGGTGAATGGTCGAAGTTTTAAAGAGACAGTACATGATACATTTCGATATTTCAATTCTTTTTCAAATTCATATCGAATTTGGACTATTCCCTAGTCGAAGTACACAAAAAATAGCTCTAAACTCTAATTTTTTGAATTTGAAAATTCACCTCGACCTTTGATATATCTGCCCCCTAATTTGTAAAGCTGGAGGGCACAAAAGAATAAGCTTTAGGTAAGGTACCCTTTGTTGTTGGACAGGTGTGAACATGTTTATAACCAGAAAATATGTTACTGTACACTGGAACATGTTGTCTAATATATTTTGTAGAAAATTGATTTGAATAACAGTGCTCAGATCCCAGTTAAGCACTGTGCACATTAGCATAGCACATTCTCATACATCAAAAGCTGCTTGATACTTGCCCTCAAAAAAAACAACTGTCTTTAGGGTGCTATCTGCTTGAACCCAGCTGAGAGGGGATTTATACACAGCATATATTACATGGGGAAAGTACAAAGATGTTTAAGCAAAAATAACATACAATATACAGGGAAATGCAAAAATCAAGGAATATTTCCCTAGATATACTCTGTTAAGACCAAGTTAGTAATTCATTGGTTTAATGAATCCCCAACTCCTCAGCATCAGGGTCACTGTTTGCAACACATACAAAGGTACTGAGAATTCACCGTTCACTCACGCTTTAAACTTTCAGGCTGGTTGTATAGCTAATAGTATAGTCTGGGATATTTGTTTTCTATGATCTTACATTGAGGCATCTGACAATCAAACCTTTTGCATCATGCAAACATAGTCAAAACAGAAAAGTGCATAGTGTGGGGAAATATCACCTTTACTATTTATTTGTTGTAATTAATTTAAAAAAGTATTTCCATTGGCCCCATGCATTTCATGTCACCCCCTGGCACGAAACAATCTACAATAAATAATTTATTTTTTATACTATCTTTGATTATTATATGGCTCAATATAAGATCATAGAACAACAACAACAAATATCTCAGAATATACTATTACTACAGTATATACTATTTTTTCTGCTATTGGTTTATTCTGCTCCCAAAGCTAAAAGTCTGGAGCTGGTGCTCCTGGATAGGGATGTAGCGAACTGTTCGCCGGCGAACTAGTTCGCGCGAACTTCGACTGTTCGCGTCCGCCGAATGTTCGCGAACGTCGCGCGACGTTCGCCAATTGGTGTTCGCGTTCGATTCGAAGTAAAATTTCGTTCGACCATTCGACCATTCGACCGTTCGATCGCTAAAATCGAACGATTTCCATTCGTTCGAACGATTATAAGCATTCGATTGAATTAAAATCATTCGATCGAATAGCTTCGATCGTTCGATTCGAACGAAAATCGTTCGATCGTACGAATAAAATCCTTCGATCGTTCGATCGAACGATTTTATCGAGCGTTCGAAGTTCGCGAACTGTTCGCTTTTTTGCCGGTGTTCGCGAACGGCGTTCGCGAACATCAAATCGGCAGTTCGCTACATCACTACTCCTGGACCACCTGATGATTCAGACATTGAGTCATGGGCCCCTATCTGTTGTTTCATTGTGAAAAGTCAACTTAACATTGATCTCCTTTACAATCCTAATAATTCATGACTGGTATCCTTAAGAAGGTGTTGCTGGTTCTCCACCTCCCCCAATTAATGTTTTTTTTTTTTTTAATCTGGATTCTGAATAACATGGCAAAACTCAAAATAAAGTAAAGCACAAATAAAGTCATCACTTGTGTTCTTTACAAGGTAGAGAGAAAGGAAACAGTTTTCATTGAGGCTCCACACAACCAATTCCATAAATAAGACAAGAGCTTAGAGAGGAGAAGCCAAAGGAAAGCATTTGTTTGTTAGGAAGCAGATCAGCTTGTATGCATGCTGAAAGTTGATGTTAACCTCAAATATCAAATGATGCAAATGTACTTACAGTGGTTATCTGAGTCATTTTGCAATTTACTGAGATATTAACAATTTTAAACAACTATCATTGAAGGTCATGGTATCAGAAACCCTTTGCATTTTCTTTATAGTGAATTAATTCTAGGGTTGCTGACTATCACAGAAATTTGTTGAGTCGGGTAATTGCAGTTTAAAACTGATAATATCTCAAAAATAGGATAAAAAATAGCAACCCTACAAGTACTATATCGTTTTCAGTTAGCCCCACCCCATCTCTGACTGCGTCCATGTTCTAAACAATATTTTCTGAATTGTAATCTGTATTATTTTGTATCTTCTTGGATATCAGTATTAGATATGTTATTTGTCAGTCCTTTTTGCACTTCCCCAGTTATACATGTACATTTTACATTTTCTTTTTAGTCCATCCTCATTTTTTATACTACGACAAAAAAACTAGAGATCTATAGTTTTAAACTCTCTTGCACTGATTATACTTGGTCTGTTGCCTTCCAGTTAATGTAAAATCCATTTCCCAGGTGATGCAGTAAAGTACAGCTGTATCTGGATCATTCAAACTGCAAAAAAATGACTTCATTGGATTTTAATTATGATGTACTTTTCTAGCATATTGCTTTCTGATGAATTCACCTTACTGGAGTGTTAAAGATCATTAGATTTGACCTCATTAAAAGTGTAAAATTCAGACGTGACTTACCTAAAAGGATTGGGGTTGAATTCTATTACACAGGGAAGAAACAATATTTTTAATGTAAAGTATAACTTATGTGTGTCCTGGTGTTCAAATTCTGAAGTATTGCATCACTGAAATGAAACAAATGTATTTGTGTGTGTATGTGTGCGCCATCATAAACTCTTTAAAAAAGTTTGAAAATGTCATCAACACTAATGTCCTTTGGAATACATGTCAAATTGTATAAATCTCTTCCTTTTGCATGAATTTAAAATCTTTTTTTTTAATAGAAACACTAATCATCTGCCCTTTTGCATTATCTGTAATAAAACTTCTTGTTGTTGCCAAAAAAATACAACACCCTTAAGCAGGCCTTAAAAATGTCCTGTGCACAATTGAAATCTGCAATGCATCTGTCAATTAATGAAGAATATTCTAAAATTATAGTTTTTATCTATTGTATATATTTTTCTTCATTACACTTATAAATATGTGATGAAGTAGAAAGCATGAAACAATAATTTACAGCATTAAGTATTTGTGCCAGTTTTTGTGGTATACTCTCTGATACAATTCTTTTAATCACTTTCTGTAGATTAAGTTAGGCTGGCCTTATTGAACCTTACTCATTTACAATCTATTCAGATTCTAGACAGAAGAGTGGGAGAACTAACATCAATGACAGCTGTCCTTGAGAAAGAAGACATTAGGATTCAAGAGTAGTAAGTGTATTTTGCAAATATTCTTGAATAAGAACTTAATTTGAATCTTATTTTTTATGGAAACAAAACTGACCTTTCAATGATTTTGTTTGAGCAGTCATTTAACTGCATATGGAACAATAACACAAGGCAAAGATCTTTCATGAGATTTAAGTTCAATCCCACTTAATAGTCCAAGCCTCCTTGGCTTGGTTTCATATATAAAAACATGGCATGAGCTACAATATGTGTGATTTCAGTGACTAGGGATGGGCGAATTTGACCCGTTTCGTTTCGCCAAAAATTCGCCGCCTGCGAAATGTCGCCGACACCCATTAAAGTCTATGGGCGTCAAAAATAATTTGTCGCTCGGCGAAATTTTTTTGATGCGTGTCTTTTTATTTTGACGCACAATGCCATACATGTCTATGGGCGTCATTTTCTCGGCAAAACAAGGCGAAAAAATTCGCCCATCCCTAGTGACAATAAATATTCACCTAATCCATTCTGTTCTGGTTTAAACCTATAATGTGCATGATGTTTCAGACAATGCATTAAACAAATACACAAGTCAAACTGGAATCAGTGATTCCTGGATAAAACATGTCTCAAATGGCATAATCACCAAAAACAAAAATTAACACCACCAATAATTACATTTCACCCACTTCTCTGTTTCACCTTAATTCTTCACCACTGGATATCTCAAGTAATGGATAATATGATCATTATTATTTGTATTGCAGCCAAAGACTATCCAAATGGTATAATGGGAGCATGACATCATTCATGTATGCTGGAAGAAATACAGTTATTTGTCTAGTAGCTAAATTAGCAAATTGCTCGATAGTTATTGTGTTGCCTGTTTTATTATAAGCAATTTAACCCAAAAGTAAACTACTGCAAAGATTTTAGCAAATATAATAAATGAATATACATGTATACATGCAGCCTATGTACTGTACTCCTAGTTTGGCCAATAGTAGGTTCTTGGGTGGGTTATCACCCTGACTGGTGGGGGGGGGGTCGAACAGCCTCTCCTACACTCTCACAGGTTACAAAGTTATTGAGAGTTAAGACAGGAAAGCAACCAGTGAAAAATAATCCAATCGTAAAAACAGAATCAGTAGGAAAAAAAACAAGTGAAACAGGCAGAGGGTCAATGCATGCAGAAAATGTTTCAGCATGAGAAGTCTGACTGAAGCCATGGAGTAATTCAAAATAAAAAGACTCAGGGGCAGATTTACTATGGGTCGAATATCGAGGGTTAATTAACCCTCGATATTCAACTAGGAATTGAAATCCTTCGAATTCGAATATCGAATTCGAAGGATTTAGCGCAGAAAATTTGATCGAAGGATCGAAGGATTATTCATTCGATCGAACGATTAAATCCTTCGAACCGAACGATTCGAAGGATTTTAATCCAACGATTGAAGGAATATCCTTCGATCAAAAAAACTTAGGCAAGCCTATGGGGACCTTCCCCATAGGCTAACATTGAGTTCGGTAGCTTTTATCTGCCGAACTAGGGGGTCGATTTTTTTTTTAAAGAGACAGTACTTCGACTATCGAATGGTCGAATAGTCGAACGATTTTTAGTTCGAATCGTTCGATAGTCGTAGTCGAAGGTCGAAGTAGCCCAAAAAAACTTCGAAATTCGAATTTTTTTAACTTCGAATCCTTCACTCGAACTTAGTGAATCGGCCCCCCAGTGTCTTGTTAATAGTGAAGATCATTTTACAATTGGAAGAAGCCTGAGGACCTATTAATCTGAAGCGTGCAAGGATCAATCCTAGCATGGGATCATATTTAGGGATGTAGCGAACTGCCGTTTATGTGTTCGCGAACACCGTTCGCGAACACCGGCAAAAAATGCGAACAGTTCGCGAACAGTTCGCGAACTTCGAACATCAACAAAATCGTTCGATTCGAACGATCGCAGGATTTTAATCGTTCGATCGAAGGATTTTCATTCGAATCGAACGATCGAAGCCATTCGATTGAATGATTTCATTCAATCGAATGGCTTCGATCGTTCGATTCGAACGAAAATCCTTCGATTTTAGCGGTCGAAGGAATCGAATGGTCGAATGGTCGAACGATTTTTGTTCGAATCGAACGCGAACTCGTATTGGCGAACGTCGCGCGACGTTCGCGAACATTCGGCGGACGCGAACAGTCGAAGTTCGCGCGAACTAGTTCGCCGGCGAACAGTTCGCTACATCCCTAATCATATTTATGTAGTTGCCTGGGTTATTGACAGGCCATCACAAGACAACATACAAAGGAGGCAATTTTTCCTTTAACTTATTTTCAAAATACACATCTTTGTACTTTTTCAGTTACAAATATGCAACTGCAGCAACGTGGTTTTAGATTAATAGAGGAGATTGTTTTATTTTTACTTGTCTTCTAATATAATGGAATTAATAAAGTACTTGTAACAACTTGAACAGTATAACTGAATAGAACCAACAACATTGTAAGATCTGCACCCTGTTTAAAAGCATTTAACTTATTACTACATGACCTGATATATTCAAGACCTTATTTGTAAAACTGGGCAGGATTCCCCTTGAATGACACCATTATCAGCCAGTCATTGATCGTCACATCAAAGTCCCGTGACTGTACTCACCCTGTCCATGATTTCACCACCCTGCACCATGACAGCCCCCTGCACAGACAACTGAAAGGTGGTAACTCTCATTCCATCAATTATTATAGTACAAGCATGTCAACTTTTTACTTACAAAACAGTTTACAAATAGTTATTGGGCAGAAAATATCAAATGGTGTAAGTATTATTAGACTGGAAAAAGGAATACATGATCTAAAACTGCATAATAAATAAGAAAATAATTTTGGAATTGTGAATTATGACATGCTGCACAGTGCTGCATACATAAATAGCTCCATATAAATAAAAATATACATACATATAGTAATATATTTTATTGGATATTGATCTAAGAATTACATCCATTAGGGTTTCTGTCCAATTAAAAACAATGCTCTCCTTCTTAAAATTCACCATTGTGAAATAAAACCTTAGAAAGTTATGTTTTGAATAGGCTTTACTAAGCAAACCATGTAGTAATGTGTTCTGCTGTGTCCTGGTAGTGAAAGAATAAAGCTAGGACTGAAAAAGAACATTCTGTTCCTTTTTGCTACATCAGTAAAATCTTACATATTCCTTTGTAGAGCTGCCGGTGTAGTTCAACTGGTTTATGCGGCACAATTGTGAATTACAGTCAACTGAAATCAATAAAAATGTCCAAAATATACATTTCCCCCAATCTTAAAGTGGTTGAATGTAGTATCCTTGATAAGCAGTTTATGTATCAGTGTTGTCTGCTATAAACTTAATAGCAGTGCCGTAACATTCTAGTGAAGAATTCAAGGCCTTACTTTTTATGTTTCTTCTGCCTTCCAGAAGTAAAATGTACAGGAAGGTATTAGTTAAAGGGATAGAAATTTGTTTTCCACTCTTGGATTGGAGTTGCTTAGCGTTCATTAACAAATTTATATTGTACCTTTGTACAGTTCACCTTCAAACAAATAATTAACCTTCAAATGAAGAATAAAATAACACTTAATAATAAACAACTACAAATGTACACTCTTCTGATGTTGTTTACTAGATCTTAAACATTACATACATGTAAAGATGAATGACAGTGAATTATGTAAGACATTAATGTTGAAAAATACACTTTCAAAAAAGTATGTGGAATAAATGTTTTCGAAAAGTATACAGATGAATTATCAAAACTATATAAAGTTTACATTTGTAAAGTAAATAAATAAAGGGGACACTAAAAAATTATTTATCTTTTTAAAGAGTTGGCATTCTGCAGTGGAAACTCTGTTAAATTACTTAAAAAAGTAAACTGGCAAAAGGGTTCAGGCAAAAATAAAATCAGCTCTCTTACTATAGTGTTTACTCCTTTATAGATAAGCAGAAATATGTTGGGGCAAATTACCTTTGCTTAAAGTACTTCTTAGGGCTGTACATCTTACTTTCCTGTGATCAAAATTCAAATATATGGGAAGGTATATGAGGAGTGTAGCAATGTATTGATCACTGAACCAAGAAACTGTTATCATAATTCTGTGTGTGTAGAGCATATAAAAGGAGAATACAGATAAGAGATACCCTGCTGCTGTATTTACAAGTGTAGCACTATAGTAAATTGACACTACTGTGGTAAATTTTAGCTACTTTCCATGTGGTGTGGAACCACAAATGAGACTCTCTTTGCACATGGGTAAACCCTCGCAGCGGGGTGGAGGCAGGGTGTAGTGTAACTGTAACCGTGTGCCAATGTACAAGAATTTGTCACCAGAGGTTTTTTTATGCTTAACCAGGAACATATTTACTCCTTTCGTAGGATCTCATCAATAAGCCAGTTCTCATAGGATGCAGCCACTTTCTCATACACCCACAATGGAGCATAGGGCATAAAGTAACCCCAAGCTCTATGGACATGAAAGTTGATTACTCTCTGCACTCTGGAGACAGAGGTAAACACATTGGGATCTGCCCATCCAGGCAGCACCCAGAAATCATTGGAAAACCCACTGGACTTGGGCTCCAGGCCTCAGCGTGTGGTATTGCGGGATCCCACACGGCGTCCAGATTTCTTGCCTAGGAATGTCGACAAAGTGCTTTGAGCACTCTGCGCCGGCGTCTGCGTGTGCTCCGGCTTCTTGTTGTGTTTCCCCATGATTATTTCAGTTAGGGGTCTCACTTAATCGCTTATGTTAATCAGCCTGGGTCGGGAGAGTTCAGTCTCTGCGTCTGCTCAGCACGCCATTCGGCCACGCCCCCTACCCAGCCATTTTCTTAATTCTAGCTACCTCCTCCTCATGTTTATTTATGATTCTATGTCTGTTACCTACTAGCAGCCAGAGCAATAGATATATATGATTATGTCCCTGCTAGTTTGACATCTATAAGGTTAGGGTTCCTCTGTGGCATCCAACCATTCCTGCCACACCAGGTCATATTTCTGAGGACAGCCTCTTGTGGCATAGGTAAGTTGTATCAGGGGGAGTGTTGCTTTTAACAGGTTCAGCCAGCCTTTAAATGTGGGGGGTAGGGGGCCATCCATTTCAGGAGGATTCATTACCTAGCATAGAACAGTAGGGTAAAGAATAGTATTCTCATGGCAGCCCTTGGGGTACCTTAGTCCACTACATCAAGGAGGCATACTTTGGGGTTCAATATTTTTGGCAGTGCTGTTTTGTCCTGAGCCCCTATTTTAATTTGTATTTCAAGAAACTGGACTGGAGAAAAAAAGAGATTTTACCAGTGAGAATGCTTTTTACCAGCTTTATTCATATAACACTTAAATCAGACTTGAGGAGGGAAGACATACTGCACAGGTGCTAAGCTGTCCTGTAATAGAAATCTGTGTTAAAGCATTAAGTGCCAGTTAAAGGAACAAAGAACATGGAGCCATTACAATTGGGAACAATATTATAAAGCAATATTGTGTATATATTGTATAAATAAACTTCCCAATGTTGTTAGTAAGTAGAGAAAGAAAAGTAGTTTTATGAGTAGAATGATCTTTTCGGGTGCATTCTTCTTTGAATGAAAAAATTGTGAATTTTCAATATAGTGCAAACACAGCAGCATTTAGATATTGGATTCTCTGTTTCAGACTGAATTTTTACTGCATAAATACTTTAATATGCTATAGTTGGTAGCATTGGTGGAGGTGGAGCAGTTGGTAGATTGATTTTTTTTGTTGTACATACACTTTTGCATAATTTTATTTTGCACAGTACAGTACAGGGGAGTATTTATTAAAAAAAAAAAAAATCTCATTTTTATAAAAAAAAAGACCTCTCAACCACGAATGCCCTCGATTGACTAAAAAATCTGAGTGAAAAAAGCATGTGCTGTAAAAGTCTTAACAAAAGTGTGCAAATATTCGTAACATGCAACTTTTTAGCACTTGACACTCGAAAACCAGCGTCAAAATGCCCAAAATGCTCGAAGATCTTGAAAGCAAGAAACATCTTATTGTAAAAAGGACATCTGCCATTGACTTCTACAAGTTTTAGCTTGAGTGTTTTTTGATTTGGATTTGTTGCAGTTTTGTAACATAATAAATACTGAAAATGTTTGCTTTTTTCCCCGCAACGTTATCAGATTTTTTGTGACAAAAAGCTCCGCCACCAAAATTCTACCTTTAATAGTTGTGTTGATAAAGTGTATGTGGTTGCCACAAATATATTTATATTTAATTGGGTGCCACTAGGCAACATTCCTTCAATTTAAAATACTATATTGGAGGTTTAATTTAAAAACCCTGATGAAATTGCAAGAGCACTAAGGGGCATATTTTACACTTTACACACTGTCTTAGAGATTGTAAATGAACCCTTATAGCTTTTCCTTTTTTTCCAGTTTCCTTGGAGAGTAAGTGAATGTAGAACTTTATGTTCTTAAACTAAGTCACCCACACAAGGAACATAGAGACAGAAAACAGAAGGTGCAAAGGATTATTGCAAACACAGAATAAAAAAAGCATGCAATTAATTTTCTTGCAAAGCACTATAAATACAATTTGTCAGCAGTATAACAACAGTAGTTAACAAGAATTTTCAAGCCTGGTAGTGTTCTATCATGGCTGGTTGATACTGTAAACCCCACCACACCCTGTATTTCAAGGGGGTTATTTACTAAAGTCCGAATTTTTCTGTTGAGTTTTAAAAGGGAGAACAATTTTCAAGGGGAAAAAAACCTCAATCTGTTGGGGATTTATTATATCCTGAGGCTACTTAGGGGCCGATTCACTCAGCTCGAGTGAAGGGTTCGAATGAAAAATACTTCGAATTTCGAAGTATTTTTTGGGTACTTCGACCATCGAATTGGTTAAATTCGATCGAAGTCGAACGAAATCGAACGATTCGAAGTAAAAATCGTTCGACTATTCGACCATTCGATAGTCGAAGTACTTGCCCTTTAAAAAAAACTTCGACCCCCTACTTCGGCAGATAAAAGCTACCGAAGTCAATGTTAGCCTATGGGGAAGGTCCCCATAGGCTTGCTAAGCTTTTTTTGATCGAAGGATTTTCCTTCGATCGTTTGATTAAAATCCTTCGAATCGTTCGATTAGAAGGATTTAATCGTTCGATCGAACGAAAAATCCTTCGATCGTTCGATCGCAGGATTAGCGCTAAATCCTTCGACTTCGATATTCGAAGTCGAAGGATTTCAATTCGAGGGTCGAATTTCGAAGTATTTTTAACTTCGAAATTCGACCCTTCGTGAATCGGCCCCTAAAAGTCTGAATAGAAAAAATAATCCATCTCAAAGCTGCCGAGGTCAAGTAGAAGTTAATGGCAGATGTTCCATTTACAATTTGAGGATATCCTGATTTCTTTTAAAAATGTCTAGACATCTACCTGTCATTCATCACTAAAATGATGGAAAAGTTCAGAAGCAAAAGTTATATTTTAATTGCTTCACAGTGCCGATAACAATAGGATTGTTTGGCTTCATTAACAAATAACTGGTACAGTTAGTGTCAGACTGGGGTGTCTGGGTCTTGCAGGGCTGCTGCCTCAGGGCCCCCACCCCAGTTGCAATCTCTTCAAAACACCACTAGTCTCCACCCCTTTCTGTTTGCACTTGCACAACATACCTTTGACTTCCTTTTTGTGTCCACAGTCGTGGGTGGGGGCTAGAGCAGTTAAGGGTCCTGTCGGACAGCTGGAGCAGGTCTGGGTCGGCATGTCCACCAGGTTTTTTCCTGGTGTCCCTCTGACCCAATGCAATCCTAGGTGAAGTATAATTCATAAATAATACATATACAAATTTGTGACTGTAAGAACGTCTTCCTAAAGTACTTCTGCTTTGCCACTGTAGAATATAGTATTAGCACTTCTGCATCTAAAATACCTATGCAATTTAGCAATTGTGATAGAGGAGCAGTGCTGTGAGTGTTTGCTCTGTGCTTTACACTCACATTTACTCTCTGTCCTTGCACAAAAAAATATTACAGATTTGTGATTGTTGTAATATAAAACCTATTAAACTATAGCAAATAGCCACTGTGTCACCAATGGGTGAGAACTACCCAGTTCATTACTGACTTCAGCACATTATTTAAATTTTTAAAAGAATAATGCTTAATTTTTCTTCTTTGCTTAATTAAATTATCTGCTATAACAGCTGTCACCTGAATTATTTTGTTTAAATTGGAACTTTGGCATATTACTATGACAGCTATTACTGCTGGTTTCTCTGCTTTAGATTTTTTTTTGTCTTCGTCTCAGTGATGAGTGCCACAAAGCTTTTGATACTTTCTGCTGCTGAACTCATTATGTCATAGCACAGTTGATATTTCACACTAGAATGCTAACTGCACTTCAAGGACAAGTCATCTGATCAAAGGGTATTGCAAATCTTCCAAGTGGATGACAGACCTAAAATGGTAAAGTGTTATTTATAAGAATGACCACTGCAGATTTAAGATTCTGAGTCATTTCACTGTTAGTCACTCACCTTTTTATATACCCCACAATTCCCTCACTTGCTGCTGTCAACAAAATGGCTGGGTGTACAGCAAGTTTTCTTTAGTTAAAAAAAATATGTTATTACATGGCAATATTTTCTTACAGATGACATATGATAGTTTTAAAGAAATTCTGGGGAAAGGTTGAGGCGATAAAAGATGGTGAATTACTATATTTCTTCAACTATCTGTTCATTTTTATTAAGTATTTAGTGGTCATTTTTAGAAAACATAAAATGTTCTCTCTAAAATATACAGAATTACATTTGAGTTTGACCTTGGTTATATATGGTGCTCAAGCTCACAGTGGATAGTATAAAGAGTACTCTAAGGCATTGCTGTCCAAATTATGTGGTACTGAGGCCAGGAATGTTTATGTCCTGGTGAAGGGCCGATAATCAAAACCAGTGTTAGCCACTTCCTGTTCTTTTAAACCACACACATTTTTAATTACACCCATGTTACCACAAGACTATTTCCATATTAATTGTGATAACACACCAAAAAAACAAATAGTTGGTGCACACAGCAGGGATATCACTTATCACTCCTATCTAACAACACTTTTCAAATGCTAACAAACCCCCAGGACAAACCCCTACCAGGCTTATGTTCCACATGCAGAGCAGGGTGCACTCAGGAAACATAGGGAAGGCAGAGTATGGCACACACAGGGAGCATGGGGCACTAGGGCAGGCAGAGCATGGCACACCCAAGGAGAATAGGCCAGGCATAGTATGTGTCAAGGATTAGGTAGGAGGTGCTGTGGAGACTGATGAGGGAAGGGTGAGTTCTTGAGTCAGGAGCTGTTTATGCGTAGGGAACAGGAACAGGTTGAAGAGGGCGATGAGTCAGACTGGAACAGGTGCAGTATGGAACAGGACAGAGGGGGCGAAGATCTAGACTAGACAGGATGAAGAGGGTGATGACTCAGGAAAGGAACATACTGGATGGAGCAGGAGTGGAACAGGAACAAACTGGATGGGACAGGATGGTGCGGGCATAGATCAGATCAAACTGGGGATAGAGTGCAGAAGGAGAGTGGAGCAGAAGGAGACTAGAGCAGAATAGCAAGAGGACTGGAGCGGATAGCAGGAGAGGACTGGAGCAGATAGCAGGAGAGGACTGGAGCAGATAGCAGGAGAGGGGGCTAGAGCAGAAAGTACGAGAGGGTGGAAAAGGCAGAGCAAGATGCAGAGGCGTGGAAGATATAGACAGGGTAGAGGTCAGAGCACAACAGGAAGCAGAAACCAGAAACGCAAGGTCAGGTCAAGGTCAAGGCAGAATAAGGTTAAGGCAAGGTTAGGTTTGGGGTGAGGAGCAGAACTGGAAGGGGAAGGTAAGGCGGATCAAGACAAGGTTCAGAGCCAGGCAAGACAAGACAGGGAAGGGTTCAGACAAGATAAGGCCTGAATTTACATAGCGGGCACCCCTAGGCCTGCTGCCCTTCGTCACCCCTGTCCCCTCTACTTCATTTGTGCACATGCACAAATTTTCATCCTCAGGTCAGGAGCACTAGAGATTGGTGCATTGGGAAATTTAAAAAAAACGATTGTATCTCATGATCAGCCCAGAGCTTCCTAACCAATGCGGGTGTCGTTGAGCATCATGCCGCCCCCAAAAATCCTGCCGTCCTAGGCCCGGGCCTGCCCAGAACAGGAAACCATAGCTAGGGACATTGCTGCACTTATAGGATGGGAAGCCAATGCTCAGGCAAGGAGTGTTTGGAGGGCTGGTCTTATATAGTGCAGAGTAAGCCCAGATTGGCTCACTGCAACCAATCAGACTGTTGCTGGGCTGGGGCAGCAGAGGAAAGGTAACATATAGTGAGTAACCTTGCAGGCTGCTCATCTGGCATCGAGCCAGAAACCTCCCTGGCTCTAATCCCAGCAGAGCCTGACAGTATGACACTCCCAGGAAAGCAGAGGGCAGGCTTGAGTATGGCACACACAAGGAACATAGAGCAGGCAGAGTATGACACACAGGAAGCATAGGAAAGGTAGAGTATGGCACACACAGGGAACATAGGGAAGGCACAGTATGGCACACATGGAGCATAGGGCAGGCAGAAAAGAGCAGGAGACATGGAAACCTATCAGGACCACTCTATGACGTGCTACATACAGTGACGCAGAGTTGGTGCCAATTTTGCATAAAGGTCTGAACAGGTGAATTATGTGGGCAGTTTCAGTTTGGTCTCAGGTGTGAACAATACAGGGCTTTAGGGTGTGAACAATAGAGGTGTTATAGGTGTGAACAATGCAGGGGGGAATTACATGTGTGAACAATACAGGATTCTATGGTCTGAATTTTAGGTGTAAACAATGCAGGGGCCAGGGGTAAATTTATTAAAGAGTGAAGTTCCGCCACTAGAGTGAAATTCCGCAGCTCCCAATTCATTTCTATGGGATTTTAAAAGGCGTATTTATCAATGGGTGAAGTGAAGGTTCACCCTTTGATAAATACGCCTATAAAAATCCCATAGAAATGAATGGAGAGTGGCGGAATTTCACTCTAGTGGCGGAACTTCACTATTAACTTCAGTGAAGGTTCACTCTTTGATAAATATACCCCTGTGAGTGTAACATATAGGTAAACTTTTAGTCAGATACACACACACACCTGGACTGCATGAGCACTCCAAGGCTAAGTCAAATATACAAGTACAACTAATCTGGCCATATTAGCTACAAACATACAAACATAATCAATGCATATTCCCTGGTCCCCTGTTTCTCTAGTAATTTCCATCTAAATATTCAGGAAGGTTTCTTTTTATAATGAGAGCTGTGAAGCTGTGGAATTATCTCCCTGAATCAGTTGTATAGCTGATACATTAGATACAGTAGCTTTAAGAAGGGGTTGGATGGCTTTTTAGCAAGTGATGAAATACAAGGTTATGGAAGTTAGCGCATAGTACAAGTTGATCCAGGGACTGGTCCGATTACCATCTTGGAGTCAGGAAGGACATTTCCCCCTCTGAGGCCAATTGGAGAGGCTTCAGAAGAAGGTTTTTTTTGCCTTCCTATGGATCAACTAGCAGTTAGGTAGATAGACATGAAAAGTTGAACTTGACGGATGTGTGTCTTTTTTCAACCTAACTTACTATGTATTTAGTACCTATTTAAGTGCTTTCAAAAACAGGGGTTATTAGTTATAAAATTATGATCATGTTGGCTAGTCAATTTCATTATCGTAATTGTGTAACTAAAAACCCATTCATAAAGCATAAGCACTTGCATAGATACTAAATTACTAGAGAAACAGGGAACCAGGGAATGTGCATTAATCAATCCCCTCTCCTTTTTGTGCACTTTAGAATCATAAAATTACAATTAAATACATTTAAATAAGTAGATGTGTCTTTCTTGGAATTCTGGAATTTCAGAGTCTATGACTAATCCCTTGATTCCTTAATGTTAGTAACTCAAACCTATACATGTCAGAATCAAATGGTTTACCTAAAATCTTATATAGCATAGATTTTGTATAAGTACTAAAACATACTTAAAGGGGACTCGTCACCCAAAAAAATGATTCAAAATCCTATTTTATCACATTAGTCAAGCAAAATTAACTTTAATTACACTGTTTAAATGATTTGAATCTTGTTTCCTTCAGTCTGGGAATTCAAAATGATAGCAAGTAGGCAGCAGCCATTTTGTGGACACTGTTTTTAAGGAAAGCCTTGCATCATCTCAGAATATTGTTTGTTCACCAGAATGGTGTTCCCGATGTCCATTCCCATGCCCTGGTTACACAATTAAATGGTAAAGAGAATGGGGGAATGTGGGGAGAGCAGTGACATCTAGGAAGTGCTGAATGGAAAGTGAAAGTAATTGTCTGCCCCGCCTCTATGCCCATGGCATAGAGGAGGGGCCGACAATATTTGATTGACAGCTGAGATTTTTAAATGAGCTTACAGCAGCTATGAATGCTTTAATAAAAAATAGGAATTGGATTTCAAGTTTAATTTGAAAAGGACTTTTATTATACAGATTTTTGTGTCTGGGTGACAGGTCCACTTTAAATATAGCTTATGTTTCTTAATTTTCGGCACCCAAAATATGTCCCAACATTTCTATAATTAGTCACAATAAACTTGTTCTTGTTTTTATGAAAATGTGTGTCATCCTACTCATAGATACATACGATACGAAGAAGTACATTTGATATTTGCATTGAATATCATTCCTATGTTCTGTGCAATGGTATGACATAAGATTAAGGCTTCGGAGACCAATAATGAGTACATTTTGCTTAATCATAATCAAGGCCAGTGCTGCACAGACATTTTGCCAACTTACTGTCTCTGCAGCATTTACTGTTTACGAGTCTGCATCTATTTGGTCTAATTCTGAATGGTCTCTTAATGGTACAGTGTAAATGGTGGAGAAAGGGCATACTTAGTAACTGCATTTATGGTATCAGCAAGTTAAAAAATAAAACAAATAAAAAAAAGATATCAATAGTATAAAATATGAGGTACAGTATACAACAGTTTGTTAGATAGCTAAAGTAAATATCATAAAGGGACCATTGGGCATAAATTAAATTTAAGCGTGCTCAGCAATTTTACCAGTGGGTATAACATAGCAATTCTCCATCTAATTGATGCACAATCAATCCGAATCCTGTGCTACAAAATGCATCCTTAATAGTGTAACCTTATAATCCTGTAATACTAGTATCTCAAAATTGGCAGCAATGCTTACACCTGATAAATAATTTACCAAAATGCAAAATTTTTTCAAAATTTTCTGAAAACCACTCCCACCAAATCCGCAATGACTCCCCCCCCCCATTTCTTAATATTTTTTACTGAAAATTGTGTGGGAAAAAACTCGATAAAAGAGTGAAAAAAAAATTCCGATTTGTTGCCGAAAACGGCGACTTTTTCAGATTTGATCCCCGAAACCTGTGTCTTTTTCAGATTTGATGCCCAAAACCACCAAATCTTTGGGTTTTTGAACGAAAACCAGCACATATCTTCAGAATGTCAACAGGACATCTGCCATTGACTTCTATGAAAATTTGGCAAGTCTGATTTGAAGTACTTTTTTATTCTGACTTTTAACACCATCAAGATTGAATAAATTTCGAAAAATGTTAGGTTTTTTTTCCACAAAAGAATGGGGATTTTCCCCTCTAAAAGTCAGACCAGAAAAAATCAGGCTTTTAATAAATAACCTCCCCACCACAGAAGTATAAAAGATGTTGCATTAAATCTGTTTTATTTAACAACAGCTATTCAGTTCATAAGTACCATCACTAAAATGTAACTTGCAGGGCCCTGAACTTTTGTTTTTGGGTTGACAACTTTGGGCCTTGCTTAATACTCTGAGTTTGCCAGTGTGACCACCCTAAAAATAGAAGAATAATTTATCAGCCCTTTGCTCTTGTGTTTTAGCTGTGTATTTTCTAAAACCAAAATCAGTCAATTTCTGATCCCATCCTAAAATTCATATTCAAGCACCAAAAGCTTTATTTCTAAACAAAATAAAACCAGCAGAAACCCCTACACTAACTTAATGGATCCTCAAAATTGAGAATTTTAGATAAATAGCAAAGATCTCTGCAACCAAGAAAGATAAAAGTTTTGAAAAACCTGGCTAACTTGGCAGATGAAGATGAAAGAAATGAAAGAAAGGGGCCATATTGATCCTATATGCAAAGCAATAGACAATAGGGGTCATTTACAGTGAAACCTCAATTTTACATTCCCTGATTTTAAGTTTACCCTCATTTTACAACTTTTTTTGGCATCCGACCATTATCCGGAACACCCCAGGTCCCAAGTGTGGTGTTTATACAAAGGACCTGAAGGTATCACTGTGCACAAGAGTTATACTGTGTACATAGTACTTTCTAGACTGTTTTAAAGTATTAGTGAAAGTGTAATGGCTGCATGAACCTGCTAATAAAGCACTGTTATACTCTACTCATCCTCGGCTAGCAAAACATAACACATTGGTGACAAGATGTCTTTTCTACCTCTGCAGCAGCCTGCAGCTTTTCTTCCAAACCCTGGTGAGCCTACCATAACTTTTACTGCTTGGATCCAGATGTTTGAAAATTACATTATTGCTGCTGACCAAGGGGAGATTTCTACTGCTAGAAAGAGCGCTTTACTTGTTCACTGCCTGGGAACAGAGGGACAGCATATATTCTATACATTACCATATGAGACTTATGAAACTGCACTTACTGCTATAAAGAACTTTTTCATGCCAAGAGTAAATGTGGTTGTTGAAAGATATAATTTCCACCAATGTATCCATCATAGCTGACAATTCCACTATCACGCCCTCTCCCCAGGCCCGGTGCCTTGAGGGTTATCCTAGATTCACTCCTCATATCCAGTCACTTATTAAATCATGTCACTTCCTAAGGAACATATCCAACATATGATCATTTATCACCCAAGATGCTGCAAAAATTCTTATTCACTCTCTCATCATATCACGTCTAGACTACTGTAACTCTCTTTTAATTGACCTTCCCCTCCAGAGACTGTCACCTCTCCAGTCCATAATGAACACTGCTGTGAGGCTCATACACCTCAGCAATCGCTCCTCCTCTGCCTAGCCATTTTGTCAATCCCTGCACTGGCTTCCGCTACCTTTCAGAATCAAATTCAAATTAATGACCCTGACATTGAAAGTACTTCATAACTCTGCCCTATCTATTGGTTAGGCGGCGCACTCCAGAGCCCTCTCGAAACAGAATGGTTCGCTCTCAGTTCAACTGTAAAACAGATTTCCTGTATTCAAACATCTTGGTATACAAAGAACACAGCGCCATGAGGTCTGACGCTTTTTGTGTCACTGCACTTCATCAGAGACTTGACCGTGGGGTCCGGGGCATAGGGCACCTGGGCCATAAAGTTTAAAACGGTGAGCGAGTGTTGGAATGAATACCAGGTATTGTGGCTATAAATTATACCTGTAATTGGAGAAACCCCTAATATAGTGCTGGATATGTGTTTATTTGAATTTGAGCAATAACTCTGCCCCACCCTACATCTCTGAACTCATCTCTATATACTCACCCAACTGCTTACTACGCACTGTCTGACTTTCTCCCAACCTTATTGCTTTCAAGAAATCTCTTAAAACGCACTTCTTTCGAGAAGCCTACCCTCACTTTGCTTAACTACTAAATGCAACACCACATACAGTACCACATTTCTCATCCACTTTATTCAATCTTGCCCACTCCCACACCTTGTGTATTACTCCCTTCTACCTGTATGCTCTTTTGCATAGGGCCTTCTTCACCTTTTGTACCGGTATTGATTGTGATGTATGTAACTCCATATGTTCTATGTATATAATTCATGTGATAATCACATTTACTTTACAGTGCTATGCAATGTTGGTGCTATATAAATACATGTTAATAATAATAGTAATAATAATAATAATATTAATAATAATAATAATGTGGACAGTCAATGAATCCACAGAACAATTTGTAGCAGCTTTGAGAGAGCTGGTTGTTACCTGTGAGTTTGGGAATCTAACAGATGAAATGCTAAGAGACCAAATAGTGGAAAAAACAAACTCGCCTCATATTAGAGAGACACTGCTCCTAGAGCAGGATTTAACCCTTGCAAAGGTTATTACAGTTGCTAGCCTAATTGAAACAGCAGTGGCACAGGCTAAAACTCTCAGTCAGGGAAGTGCTGGCAATGTATAGATTGTGAATTCAGCACTGTGGCCTAATAATGCACAGTCACAGGCAAAATAGAGTGCTATGGAAAGGGATTCACTGCAAAACAGTGCAGCAAATACAAATAAAAAATACTGCTTTCGCTGTGATTCAACACAACACACTGCAAAGTATGCTACATCTCCTGCAAAAGCTGTACAGTGCCGCAAATGCAAAAAAAGTAGAACATTTTGCTAAGATCTGCCGTAGTTCTGCTAAAGATGTTCATGAAGTCACTACTACAAATGGAGAACTTACCTATGGGGTAGAGAATTTACTTTATGCACTGATCATAGCCCTTTAACTACACTGCTTACAACAAAAGGACTAGGAAGAGCTGGAATGCGTATAGCTAGATGGTCAGCAAGGCTACTGAATTTCAACTACAAAATGCAATACAAACCAGGTTTGAAAAATGTTACTGCTGAGTGTTTGTCACCTTTACCTGCAGCTTCTGATACACTGGATGAGGACATAGAAGTTGTAGCATTGACTGATTTACTATCATCTACAGTTACAGCTGCTGAAACTACGGGACATCTTACAAAGCAAATGGCAAATGCTGAGAAGAAACTCAGTCCCGATCTTCAACCTTAGTACAGAATTAGACACGAACTGTCCTTAGTAGATGGCTATGTTTTCTGTGGCGCTCACTGTTTACTGGTACCAGAGACCTTGCAAGAAAAGCTCATACAACTTGTACATGAGAGTCATCAATTGTACGTACAAAACAAAGACTACGAGAACTACAGTATACTGGTGGCCAGCAATGGATGCTGATGTGGTAACTGCCATTCATTCTTGTGTTACTTGTCTAGAATCATGACAAAACAGCTATCACACATACACCACCACTTCAGCCAGTACCATTCCAATTAAGCATGGGAAAAACTTCCTATTGATATTGTCGGCCCTTTTACAGATGCTCCTATAGACTGCAGATTTGCTATAACCTTGATAGACTATTACAGTAAATGGCCTGAAATTGCATTTGCTTCTTATATAACATCAGCTACAGTAATAACATTTCTGTCTACAGTCTTCAGCAGAGAAGGTAATCCAAAGTAGTTAATATCAGACAACGGACCACAGTTAGTCTCATCTGAGTTTGAATTCTTTCTAAAATAGAGAAATATTGTGCATAGGAAATCTTCAATGTATTACCAACAAGCAAATGGAGAAATCAAGCGCTTCGAAAGAAGTTTAAAAGAAACACTACAGACAGCAAATCTTACTGGGAAATCATGGAAAGTATTTACAACAGAGTTCCTACATAGCTACAGAGCAATGTGCCAAGCATCAACCCAATCATCTCTAGCTGAATTATTACATGGCAGACAGATGCGCACTAAGTTACATGTTGCAGACATCAAACTTCCACAAAATACTGTGCCTACAAAATCATCTACTGCTGACATTGGGAAATGCAAAAAGCCAAATGCCAGGCTTATACTGACAGAAAACGTGGTGCAAGAGAAGTGCACTTTCAGCCTGGATATTTAGTCAGAATTAAGAAACCAGGACTACTGAAACAAGGACAATCTAAATTTACTACACCACTTGAAGTGAGATGCCAGCGAGGACCATATACATATGAATTGTCTGATGGATGCATATGGAATGCAAGTCTTCTTGCTCTTGTTAGGAATTACTTTGGAGAAGCTCCATTTGATGAAGGACATTTTCCTACTCCTGATGTCAACTGCAACAGGCCTGAAGAAGGTGAACCTATAAGGTGTACTGAGAGAATCAGAAAACTACCTGCATGGACCCATGACTATGTGATGTGAATAATGCATAATATTGCTTTAAGATGCATACTGTTTAATTGCTGCTGTTTATTACATTTGCCCAAATGCTTTCCTACTATAGGCAGAATATGTGGTGTTTATACAAAAGGCCTGTAGGTGTCACTGTGCACAAGAGTTATACTGTGTACATAGTACTTTCTAGATTATTTTAAAGTATTAGAGTTGAAGTGTAATGGCTGCGTGAACCTGCTTATAAAGCACTATTATACTCTACTCATCCTAGGCTAGCAAAACATAACATATTGGTGACAAGATGTCTCAGCTAGCAAAACATAACACCAAGAATTCTGGTTAACAGGTCCCATACCTGTATACTGTAATGATCTCTCTGTATGTTTGCACTCCCTCTTCCACAGAGTATAACAAATTATGCACAGTGATTCATTGCTGAAATGTTCTAATCATTTGTTTCTTATTTGTTAACATATTCTTTCGACCATTGAATATTTTTTTAATTCAAACATAACGAGAAAGATAGTTGATGCTTTTAGTAACAATAAATATATTTGTATTGTTGTTTTATTAGATAGATGATAGTATACAGTATAATTTAATTTGGCCAAATTCCAAACCATGTTTTTTTTCTTTTTTTGCATCGTTAATCTACAAATTATTAGAAAGGTAATAAATCATTTCAAAAGACTGAACAGCATATGTTCAACAGACAGGTTTTCCATCTGTTTGACCAAAGCTCTACACCTGAAAGGCATAACTGTGTAAATCCCTTGTTATTGTACCAAGCACTAAATATTCAGATGCAAACTCCAAAATAGGATGTTCCATCTGAACATTCAGTACTTGGTACATCTTGAATGTCCAGAATAATGTGCATGGAGTATACCAATGTTATTGAGCACTTATATGTCTCTGACATTCATTCTAACGTGTTCTGCTGCTTGTTTTAGCATTGATCATGGTACTTAAACATTTGCATGTTTGTTAAGTTGACTGAAAAGCATTTCTGATAATGTGACTCAAGACAAAGTAGTGTAACTTTATATTCGTCTCTGCATGGCTGGCTGTTTGTCAAGCAAGCATGCTGACTGCAGCATAATGCCAAAATTCTTCTTTATTAAAATGTCAAATGCTATTCAAATGTAAATTTTCTTAAGATGCACAGAAGGGTTGCACTAAACCACATGACTATTGTTTTTCTAATGTTTTGATGAAACATTTTGAGCATGAAATGCCATCATGGGAGATTATACAACCACGATAAATGGAATGCATTTGTTTATAACAAGAAAAACTGTTATTTCTGTCTGCGCCAAAATTCATCCTGCCAGAATCAATACACTTCTAATGCAAATGTGCCATAACTACCGAAAGAGAATTGTTGTGTAATTCCATAGTGTAGTGTGTTATTAGTAATTCCAGCAGACAGAATGAAATAAGAAGAGCACTGTTTTCAAAATAAAATCCTCAAACAATTAATGATTTAGAACATTTGCCCTAGAAACTAAAACATATCTGCAGATCAGAGGTGTGTGTCTTGCTGTTTAACAATTTGTCGAACTAGAAACACCAGTGATTGGGTGAGAGTGATGGGAATTGTGTGACACATACCAAACATTGATAGCCTTATGTCTGTTTTGATGCCCTTATTTGTGGATCAATGGTAGTTTAAATTATTTTAATTTTAGCTGCATAGACCTACTTATTTTAATTTTAGCAGCATAGACCTACTTATCTCTAAACAAGATTTAGAAATACTAGCTACTCCCTCCATTGTTTTTTTTTTCAGAGGTCATATCTCTTTTTGGATGACTACACAAAAATGGACATCTGTACACTGATATTGATGCAAGCTGGGCACATGTTGGCAGGAGAAGCAGATTTATTTTATTTCTTGAAAGTCTTCAGAGACATATAGCTGATTTGCCGTATTAAGAATAAAGTAACAAACACTGGCCTGGAGAAAACTAACCTTTGAATAATTGGCAATTGAAAAGTGTGAAACATCTGCTTTAGTCACACAGCATGATTAATTGAATATTTTTGTGGCATCTGTTCTCCAGTATATCAAATATTCCACCTTTAATTTATTATAAAATAATCACAATAAGTATTAACAAAATTATTTGCCCCGTGTGGGCTATAGTCCTTGCTGCACCAGCATCTTGCTATGAATATACTACCAAATATTCAGTGTACCTTGGTATTTATGTAATATGTATGCAACAGTTATGGACAAATGTTAAGATCAGTCAATTGATGATATTACCCTGAAATCAAACATGAGCTGGGAAGACATATGGCTAATTGGTCGTTCTGTGCAAGAAAAACAATGTCTAATGCTTCCAGCTGCAGTTGCAAGATCAAAGAACATGGGGCCAGATTCACACAGGGCAGGTGGTATTCTCATTGAAGAACCCATTCCCTTCACTTTGGAGAAGTAAAGAAAAACAATATTACTTTATTTTATTATTTGTATTACTTTAAACCAGCTGTTGCTGGATTGCAGGTTCCAGCATACTTTAAACTTTGGTTATATTATGCTGTTATTTGTAGTCAGGCAGCAGAGTACGGTGCAGGTGATTAAATAGTGTTTCAATACCCTTTAAAAACTGATCTTTTGAGTAATGAAAAAAAAGTAATTTCGAGCAGTTAGCATAGGGTTACCACCCATTCAGTTTTGACCCAAACAGGCCTGTTCGGGTCTCAACTGTCTCTTCGTGTTTTAGCCTTGTAAAACCCGAACAATAATGTGGCCAATAAATGAAAATCATCTGAATATTATGATACTCACTGTGATTTTTTTTTTCTATCAACATGGTTTATTTGTCACCATGCACCATTTTTATTAGTATAGAAATAAAAAGCAAATCACTCATTGCTGTATTTCAGGTTTTTTTTTCTATTTCTGTCTCATCAGGCAGAATATAGACAGAGCTAGGGTTGCCACTGTGCCACTTTTGAACCAGACATTCCAATTCTTCAAAGGACTGTACGGTTCTGTCCAATTTAAAAATTTAGACAACTGGACAGAAATCCAGCCAATTGCATCACATTTATGCAGTAAACCCAGTTATAACCCCACCCAACATCATTGTGCCTGCCCCTGACATCATCGTGCCCATCCCCTATGTCATCAACGGCACCCCCTATGTTCAGGTTTAGTCATCGGAAAACTCTAAGTTAGCAGTATATCCTCCTTCCTTTTGTGCTATTTTAATGTAATATTATAAAGCCAAATTGGTGCATTCTCTTGTATCTGTAATTAAGTTGCTTGTCATCTACTTTAGAAAACTAGGGGATGCAGAGGGGCATTTTTATGGAGAATTTGGTGACATAACGAATCTTGCTTGGTGGTTGTCTGACTACAAACCCCAGTATACCCATATTATAAAAGGTTAAATTATAGGAAAATAGCTACACCAAATTCCAGATCTTAAATGAGAAAAGATATTTTTTTTCTTTGTAAATATGGACATATGGAATACACTTAACTCTTTAACTACAGTATATACTAAAGGTGAATGCATGGCATTTTTTTCATAATCTACTCATAATGCTTTATTACAATAAGATTCCACAATAGGATTCTGTAATATACCATTTATTTTGCATATTATGGTATGGTGAAAGTTATTTGGTATCTTCAGAGATAAATCACTTTATTCCTAAACTACATTTCCTATGTCTTTTGTTTCACCACATGATATATATCCGAGGAATTGGCAGGGAGAAATCCAAAAATGACAAGAATTTAAAGGCAATGGAATTGGTGACAATTGGCCTTACACTTAGCATGACCCTGAATGTGATTATAGGTAACCCCCTTGGGAAATAGGGATGTAGCGAACGTCGGAAAAAAGTTCGCGAACATATTCGCGAACTTGCGCAAAAATGCGAGCGGTTCGCGAACGGTTCGCGAACCCCATAGACTTCAATGGGAAGGCGAACTTTAACATCTAAAAAAGACATTTCTGGCCAGAAAAATGATTTTAAAGTTGTTTAAAGGGTGCAACGACCTGGACAGTGGCATGCCAGAGGGGGATCAAGGGCAAAAATGTATCTGAAAAATCTGCCTGTGTGTGCTTGGAAGAGATAGTGTAGGGGGAGAGCTGTTAGTGATTTCAGGGACAGATGATAGTAAGTTTGCTGGCTAGTAATCTGCTTGATACTGCTCTGTATTGGAACAAAAAAATAAATAAAAGCAGTCCTTACAAGGACTACTGTTATTGCAGCAGTCAGCAGATGAGATCAGAAGCAGGACAGCTGCCCACTGCAGCTACATACAGAGCACTGCAGTAGAAGGTAGATTACTAGCCAGCAAAGCTACCTAAGCTTAAATGTCCCTCAAACCCCTGCAGACTTCTGTCCCTCCAATAACAGAGCAGTATCAAAACGATTACTAGCCAGCAAACTTTCAACTGTCCCTGAAATCACTAACAGGCAGCAGCTCTCTCCCTACACTATCTCTTCAGCACACACAGGCAGAGTGAAAAAACGCTGCAGGGCTTCGGTTTTTATAGGGAAGGGGAGTGGTCCAGGGGAGAGCTTCCTGATTGGCTGCCATGTACCTGCTGGTCTGGGGTGAGAGGGCAAAAAAAAGCGCCAACAATGGCGAACCCAAAATGGCGAACGTCGCGCGACGTTCGCGAACTTCCGGCGAGCGCGAACACCCGATGTTTGCACGAACAAGTACGCCGGCGAACAGTTCGCGCCATCTCTATTGGGAAAGTGAAGAAGATATCTGTTTGTAGAAATAAGGTGTCTCTTCCTGTAACATAAATCATGGAGTAGGCCGTGGGGAAACCCTTGTGAGTAGCCCTACTTCCTTTTTATTTGTAACCCTATGTAAAATTATAATACTATATGGCATTCAATTTTGTTTGTTGATATGTTTTGTTTGGTGCAAATAAAGACATTAAAAAAAAAAAGGTTAAACCATACTGGGGACTATTGTATTGTTGAGCATCACAATTCTTAGAGCAATATTTCTTTATAGAACTTTTCCTCATCCAGTTGTTACATTGAAATGCAAAACAAATCTGTATGAATTTGGCTCCATTAACAAATATACCCCATCTCCTAAAGTTTTAACACAGCATAAAATAAAAAATACACAATAATATCCATATGTAAAATCAAAGCAAGAAACTGACTGACAACTGTGCTGGTGTGTGGCATTCTAAAGGTAAGTTCTGTTTGAATCAACTTTTTTTAAAACTTCTTTAAAGAACTCAGGGGTTAAATGGGACAGTTTTATTGACAATTTAGATCCCATTTAAGAAATATTTAATTAATTAATTAAATTAATTAATTTAATTAAATTAAAGGCATACATATAAAAAAAGTTTCATGTATTTGTTACTCCCAATGTCTGATTTCTGCATTAGGGATGGGCGAATTTAACCCGTTTCGTTTAGACAAAAATTTTGCGACGGTGAAATGTCACCGACGGGCATTAAAGTTGTGCGGAAAATTTTTATTGACGCACGTCTTTTTTTTTTTTGACGCACGCTGCCATACAAGTCTATGGGTGTCATTTCCACAGCGAAACAAGGCGAAAAAATTTGCCAATCCCTATTCTGCATTTAACAGACAACCAAAGAGAACTAAATCTGTTGTAATAGTACTAGCCATAGTGATGATTAGTTAATGCTCAGCAGTGTTTTGGCCAATCAAATATTAATGCATGTGTCTTAAATAAATAACTGCATAGACATTTCAAGATTCAGAAGCACTTATGCTTTACAAAAGTTGTTTTGAATGTTGTACATGGAATGTCGCTTGTATAACAAACATTTACAATCCTTAAATCTGTAAAACAAAAAAAAAAAAAACAGCTAAATTTACTAATAGGGCAATTATGCTGTTAAAATGTAAAGCACACACATTAGTGTTGCTATTGCAAAGACAAATACTGGCATATACAATACATAAAACTCAAAAATAAACATATGTTTTTATGGTATTCATAATCCATGCAAAAACACAAATGAGTTTTTCAATATTTAGATGATGAATAATTTATTGCATGCACGCAACATAATTATTAACAAAGAGAAATTATTAAGGACAGTTTTACAGACCTGAAAAATATGCACTATAGGTAGTTCACTTATTAAATTCAGTTTGATATATTCATGAGTTCATTAATATGGAGAAACAAAACTCTGCTACTGAGTAATTATTCTGCTATGCTGCTAAAGCTCTTTATTTGGTTGGTTGGTTGTATGTGTTGCAGGATTTTGATTTAATATTGTATCCTATTAATCCTTATACGCTGGAATTTCTTTGTAAATATGGACATATGGAATACACTTAACTCTTTAACTACAGTATATACTAAAGGTGAATGCATGGCATTTTTTTCATAATCTACTCATAATGCTTTATTACAATAAGATTCCACAATAGGATTCTGTAATATATCATTTATTTTGCATATTATGGTATGGTGAAAGTTATTTGGTATCTTCAGAGATAAATCACTTTACTCCTAAACTACAATCTTAAATTCCTACAGTGATATACAGCTAACTATTTTTATTATGGTCTGTAGATGTACAGAATCTGACATAATTCACACACTATAATTGCATCTACCTAAATCTTCCACACTTCTACCCTTTAAAGAAGCTGACTCTTAAGTAGATAAATAGTTATTTTCCCTCACAAGCTTTCAGGAAATCCTACATGTGTGGATGGTTGAAGTGGATGTGCTGTGTAACTCTAGTAACAACATATTCTGTTGAACTTACATCAAGAAAAGCAAGGCCCAATAACAGACCTGTGGTTGAGCCAGGTGGCAATCAGTAAAAATTCCATTAGGCAGGCAAGAGGTCTGGACAGGCATCATAAAACAAGCCCTTAAAGGAACATTAACAGCAAACAATTAAAGTGTATAGGAATGACAATATAGGGTACTGTTGCCCTGGTAAAATAGTATGTTTGCTTCAGAAACACATCTGTTATAACAAGGTGCTATGTAGCCATGGAACAGCTATTAAATCACAGGATGCACAGTAGATAACAGATACTTTAGAAAGAATCCCATTGTATACTATAGAGCATATCTGTGATAAAAACAACTCACCCAGCAGTGCGGCGGGGATGCGTGGCTCCTCTTCCACCTCCATTCCTGGTTCTTAGGGTGCTTGCGCGTTTCGTTTCCTTTATTGATGCAGACGCGCTGGCGTGATGATGCTGGCGCGCAAAAGGACGCGAAAACACCAGGGTATAAAAAAGTCTTGAGCAAACTGCCCCTGATAGGATCTTGTTCCTGGTGCTTTGTGAGCTGTTCTGATTCTGGTTTTGACCCCTGCCTGGCTATATGATTATCCTGACTTCTATATCTGACCCTTACCTGAATATCGACTATACTTCTGCTGAACCCTCCTGTCTGATTGATTAACCGGTTTTGACCTTTGCTTGCCTGATTACGATTGACTTCTGCCTGCCTCGACCCAGCCTGTACTGACTACAATTCTGGTTTCCTGTTTTGTACCGTGACCCTCTGCCTAAAGACTCTTGCTAACAGTCGTGCCCCTCTGCCTATCCAGAACCTCTAGCCTTGCACCTCTCGTTTAAGTCCTGGTGGCATCCAAGTAGCTGAGGGCTCATCCCGAGGCAAACGGTGGTCACACTACAGGTGAAGCACGAGCCGAGACCAGGGTGCTTGCCATTTGTTCTGGGGTTGGGTGCCAACCGTGACAATATGTTTTGTTAACAGTATTGCCTGTGCCTTTTCTCCTTTTTCAGCTTCGAATGGCTGTCCCCATGGCTACACAACAGCTTCTTTTATATAAACTATAGTAGTGTTTCTACTATACACAACTATACACAAACTTCCCAGTGCAACGCAACACTCCATTATATTTTCAAAATTTTAGAACACCTTTTTTGATGTTACTGTTCCTTTAAATGATGTCAGGGGTCTAAACCAGGAAATAAAAGGAGCATTAAAAAGAGATCACAAGAATCAGGATGCTAGACCATAAACGAGAGCCAAATGATTTGGCAATATTGATGAGGAAGGGGTTAGCTTAAACAGCTGCACTATTGGGTTGAAAAGTAGTCATTAAAGGGATTATGTCATGATTTTTATGATGTATGTTTTATTTCTAATTTACACTGCAAATAATTCACTCTATCATATAAAATTGAATTCCTGAACCAGTGTATTTTTTCAAGTTGTAATATTGGTGTGTAGGCAGCCATCTAATTTTTTTCATTGAAGAGATTCTGCACTGATCTTTCACTTGAACACGTAACTGCTGAGGAGGCTCATCAGTTGGAATTGGTTTACCACTATTGGTGGATGGACTTTAACTGAATATTGGTTATGCTTTATATACACCCTCTGCACTTGTGTTCTGTATGCTTGATAAAGGGACGTGACCCCGAAACATTGCACATTGCATTAAACTCGTAAGGCAATCTTGCTTGCATCAATCCTGTGTGCCTTTGGATTACTTTCTATAGGCAGCCATCTCAGGTCATTTTTACCTAGGCATGTGCTTTCAGAAAGAGCCAGCTCTTTAGGATGGAACTGCTTTATGGCAGGCTGTTGTTTTTCCTACTCAATGTAACTGAATGTATCACAGTGGGACCTGGATTTTACTATTGAGTGTTGTTTTTAGATCTACCAGGCAGCTGTTATCTTGTGTTAGGGAGCTGTTATCTGGTTACCTTCCTATTGTCCTGTTGTTAGGCTGCTGGTGGGAAAGGAAGGGAGTGATATCACTACAGCAGTACAGCAGTAAAGAGTGACTGAAGTTTATCAGAGCACAGTTCACATGACTGGGGGCACCTGGGAAACTGACAATATGTCTAGCTCCATGTCGCATTTCAAAATTAAATTAATTAATTAATTTCAGTGCAGAATTCTGCTGGAGTAGCACTATTAATTTTCCCATGACAATATCCCTTTAACAATAACTGCATGCTAAAACCTACACAGTTTCCTGTGGCTCAACCAGAATGAGAACAAGGTCCCTGGTATGGCTGTCCTTGCAAATGTTAATGAAATAAAAATATTTGTACAATTTTAGTTCTTGTGTGTACATTGGAGACTTTATTGCGTGCAGGCCTATATGCCATAATATGCCATAATGGTATTCCACTCTGGTTGATGGTTTGGGGCTTGGTGAGATTATACTGTATACTTACTGTACTTCATGGGCTTATTACCTTGACCACACCCTTATATAGTTAAAATAACCTAGTGAACTCACTAAAAGCGGATCACTTTGATTTACTAAGCCTATAAAGAAATTTGAGAAATGATATGCCAGTTACAAGAATATTAAATGTACAAAAGACAGTGTGTAATATCGTGATTCTGGCCATAACATACAATTATGTAATTTTGGGGCACTGTGGATCGGTTCAGCTTTACAATTTCAATTACATCATTTACCCTTCAATGACATCATCAACATTCCTTTAGAGTACTGTTCCTGGCATCTGAAATGGGGCAGTACTCTATGTAACTCGAAACTTGAGCAACATTTTAAATGGAAGTTAAACAGACCAGCCATACATTCTAAAATATGTTGTATATCATGTAACAAATCAGATGGATGAGATGGAGAGAGAAGGAGCTGCACTGCCATACAACAGGAAAGGTACCAGTGACAAGTTTTGTTATTTTGCTGTTAAGTTGGTGTTAGGAAAGCCACCCAACTGTAGTTACGCTGCCACACTGTGTTTAGCCAGTGCCCTGGTTTATTTTTCCTTGAACCAATTGGGAGCAGGCAGTCAATGAAGGCAAACTTCCACCAGGAGAATATTTCAAAGTAAAGAATGTTTATTGTGTCCACAGCCTTACGTGTTTCATGTCTTAAACACTTAATCACAGCCTATGATTAAGTGTTTAAGACACAAAATGCGTAAGGCTGTGGACACAATAAACATTCTTTACTTTGAACTATTGTCCTGGTGGAAGTTTGCCTTCATTGACTGCCTGCTACCAATTGGTTTTCGGTTTGTCCGCTCCCCATGCTGAGGGCTCAGGACGGTGCACCTGGGCCACTTCCCCTATGTGGTGAATAACTGCTTTACTTTTGGAGAATAAAAATTAAATTCAACTTTGCGCAGATGCAACCAGTGGATTCGCAAAACAAAATGGGGATTCTGCCCCAAAAGGTAAATTAAGAATAAAAACAGTATGCGCTTCCTATATTAAATAAACTCCCACCAACAAAGTGCTTTTCCTCACAACAGATCGATTTTTTTGAAAAAAAAATCGATCTGTTGTGAGGAAAAGCACTTTGTTGGTGGGAGTTTATTTAATATAGGAAGCGCATACTGTTTTTATTCTTAATTTACTTTTGGAGACCCTATACCACAGATGTATCATTGTTTATTTTTCTTTGTTTTAAATTCATAGGCATCAGAACTGTGGGGGGGTGTAACGTTCAGTATCCCACAACCCAGAGTAAACCCCAATGTCCCGGGCACGGCTCACGCTTCGGCCTATAACTGCCGCCTTTCACGTCGGGTGGAGCCCTCCGCTACTCGGATGCCGCCAGGACTTAATAGTGAGGAGACTGAGGGAAGAACTCTGGGCGAGCAAGGGAACTTAACGTAAAAGTTATCAAAGTCCAGGAGCGGGCCGAGTCGAAACCAATCGGAAATGCAGTACAAAATCGGTAAGCAGTAGAGTAGTCAAGGTCACAGGCCAGGTCAGCAACAAACAGGGTCGAAGTACAGAACGGAATCCAAAGAGTAGTCAGGAACAAGCCAAAGGGTCAGGGCAGGCGGAAGTCAACAGGAATCAAGAATAGCCAAAGGTCACAACAAGAATCACAGAATATCACACCCAGAAACAATAAACAGAACCTACGTTGGGCAAGGCACAAAAGAACTGCTGGCCATTTAAAGATTTGAATTTGGCGCCATTGGACGCTGGCGAATCAGCGCCAGTGCCTTTAATTACTGCGCATGCGTGCCGTGCGCTCCATAGGAGCCGGCGCCTGAGGCCTAGCCGCATCGGCGGCGGAGGAGAGGGACGGGCGTCCCCGTCGAGGGGGTGACAGGCGTCCCTGTCGTCCCCTCGGTAAGTTTATAACATTACCCCCCCCTCCAGAGGGGGCCACTGGACCCTTAGGTTTGTTGGGAAATTTAGAATGAAATTGTCTCACCAACCTATCCGCCTTAACATCAGAGGCGAAAACCCAGGATCTCTCCTCAGGACCATAGCCCTTCCAATGAACCAGATATTGGAGTTTACCCCTAGAGATACGAGAGTCAATCAACCTGTGAACCAAAAATTCGGATTGGCCCTCAACAGAAATAGGAGGAGGAGGAGGATTCTGACGTACCACTCTAGCAGGTCTCAACAGAGATACATGGAAGGAATTAAAAATCTTGAGTTCGAGAGGAAGATTTAACCTGAAAGTACATGGGTTGATAACCTTAGATATAGAGAAAGGACCAATAAATTTGGGACCCAGTTTGGCTGAAGGGACTTTCAGAGAAATGTTTTTAGAGGACAGCCAAACCTTGTCACCAACCTGATACCTAGGAGAATCTCTCCGATGCTTGTCTGAAGCCCTCTTCTGAGCAGCTACTGCCGAAGATAAGGACTTCTGAACCTCCTGCCAAGTCTTAGAAAAATCCTCCACAAAGGAATTAACAGCAGGAAGATCACATGAACCTGAGAATGAAAAAACTCTGGGATGAAGACCAAACACTGTGAAAAAAGGAGATTTGCCCGTGGAGGAATGAATGGCATTGTTATAGGCAAATTCAGCCCACGGAAGAAAATTAACCCAAAGTGCCTGATTGCAGGAGACATAACATCTAAGATATTGTTCCAGAGTCTGATTTGTCCTCTCAGTCTGACCATTGGTCTGGGGATGATATGCAGAAGAGAAGGACAAATCAGTACCCATTAATGAACAAAAAGCCCGCCAGAATTTGGACACAAATTGAACCCCCCTATCGGACACAATATTGAGAGGAGCCCCGTGAAACTTAAATATATAGACAATGAAAAGTTCAGCTAGAGTCTTGGCAGAGGGAAGGGTAGAAAGAGGAATAAAATGAGACATTTTACTAAAACGGTCCACCACTACCCAGATAACAGTATGCCCATTCGATGGAGGTAATTCTACAATGAAATCCATGGATATATGAGTCCAAGGTTTCTCAGGAATAGGAAGTGACTGCAGCAACCCTTGAGGTAAAGATCTAGATGGCTTAGATCGTTGGCAGACTGGGCATGACTCAATATATTTGGCAACGTCTTGTCTTAAAGTCGGCCACCAGAGAGTACGAGACAACAAATCGCAAGTCTTCGCACAACCCGGATGACCAGCCACTTTAGAATCATGAGTCTCGTGAAAAACTGCTTCATGTAAGTTACTATGAACAAATAACTTGCCCACAGGAATATCAGGAGGGGAATCTACCTGGGCATTCGACAAGGAGGTAGAGAGATCCGGACTCAAGGCTGCCACAATCACCTCCCTAGGAACAATAGAGACTGATTCCAAACCCTCCCTAGACAAGACAAAACTTCTAGAAAGGGCATCTGCTTTCAGATTCCTTTCTGCAGGCCTGTAGGTGATGAGAAAATTAAAACGTGAGAAAAACAATGACCACCTGGCTTGACGAGGACTTAGCCGTTTAGCAGATTCTATGTACAACAGATTTTTATGATCTGTGAACACAGAAACCGTATGCTTGGCACCCTCAAGGAGATGTCTCCATTCCTCAAATGCCAATTTAATGGCCAATAATTCCCTATTGCCAATATCATAATTGACCTCCGCAGAGGAAAATTTTTTTGAGAAAAAGGCACATGGGTGAATTTTACCAGAGACAGGATGTCGTTGAGATAATACTGCTCCGGCACCAATCTCAGACGCATCAACCTTAACAATAAAAGGCAAAGATGAGTCTGGATGCCGGAGAACTGGAGCCGAAATGAAGGCCTCTTTTAAGAGACCAAAGGCCTCAACAGCCTCAGCAGACCAAATACTAGGGTCAACCCCTTTCTTAGTTAAGGCAGTAATTGGGGCCACCAACTTGGAAAAATTCAGAATGAATTGCCTATAATAATTAGCGAACCCTAGAAATCTCTGGATCGCCTTCAAAGAAAGAGGTTGTGCCCACTGCTGAATTGCTTGGACTTTAGTGGGCTCCATCTCAAGACCAGTTTGGGAAATAATATATCCAAGGAAAGGTACAGCAGAGACTTCGAAGAGACATTTCTCAAGCTTAGCATACAAATGATTCTGCCTTAACCTGGATAGAACCTCCCGCTTATGAGCACGGTGGGAAAACAAATTCGAAGAAAAAATTAGAATGTCGTCTAAATAAACAACGACAAACTGACCCAAAAGATCACGGAAGATATCGTTAACCAGCTCTTGAAAAATGGCGGGGGCATTACACAGACCAAATGGCATTACCAAGTATTCATAATGCCCATCGCGGGTATTAAAATCGGTCTTCCACTCGTCCCCCTCCCTTATCCTGATTAGATTATAGGCACCCCTTAGATCCAATTTGGAAAAAATAACAGCCCCCTTCACTCTATCAAAGAGTTCAGAGATTAAAGGAAGAGGGTAACGATTCTTGACCGTGATCTTATTTAACCCTCTATAATCGATACAGGGTCTAAGAGTCCCATCCTTCTTCTTGACAAAAAAAAACCCAGCCCCCGCAGGGGAAGAAGAAGGTCTAATGAACCCCCGCTCCAAATTCTCTTTAATATATTCCTCCATGGCTAAAGACTCGGGGAGAGAAAGAGGATATGTCCTACCCTTGGGAGGAGAATACCCAGACAATAATTCAATAGCACAGTCATAGGGTCTATGGGGAGGGGTAAGGATTCAGCTGCTTTTTTACAGAAAACATCAGAAAAAGCGGCATAACTAGGAGGAAGACTCTTTAAAGAAGTAGCGGCCAGGGTCTGGACAGACTTAACACAAGAATACATACATGCAGGACTCCATTTCAAAATTTTACCAGAGGGCCAATCAACCTGGGGATTATGACCTTGTAACCAAGGAAGGCCTAAAATGACTGGAGTCTGTGGGCACTCAGTAATGAAAAATGAAAGGGATTCAAAATGATCGGAAATGGACATGTGAATAACCTTAGATCGAGTAGAAATCGAGTAGAAACTAATCCGGAACCCAAAGCTCTACCATCAATGGCGGATAATCTGAAAGGTGGAACCTGTGGTTCCCAGGGAATACCATGTTTTTGAATAAACCCAGAATCCAAAAAATTACCCGCTGCCCCAGAATCCAAAACAGCAGAGCTCTGCACACAACCACTGTCCCAACTCAAAAGAACCGGAATTAAAATTTGAGAAGATTGGGGAGTAGAAACGACATCACCCAAGCAAGACTCCCCAGACTTGCTTAGGTTCTGTCGTTTCCCGGCCTTTTGGGACAGGCGAAAGTGCCCCTTATCCCCACAATACAGACATAACCCATTATTCCTCCTACGAACCCTCTCCTCGGAAGAGAGACGAGTAGAACCAATCTGCATAGGTTCTTCTAAAGATCTAGGAAAGACTTGTGGGGTGTTAAAGACATTTACAGAAGGAGGTGTAACATAGGAAACCTGCTCCTCCTGGAGTCTCTCTCTCTGCCTTCGATCAATCTGGATAGCCAGATGCATGAGAGAATCCAGAGAGGACTGTGTGGGAAAATTTACAAGACTATCTTTAATAGCCGGAGCCAGACCAACCCTGAATTGACTCATAAGAGCCGAATCATTCCAGCCCGTCTCTACCGCCCAACGGCGGAATTCAGTACAATAATCCTCTGCCCGCCGTTTGCCTTGTTTAAGAGCACGTATGGCTGCATCGGCAGAAGCGGCACGATCAGGATCATCGTAAATTATAGCCATAGCATTAAAGAAAGCCTCTAAAGAGTGCCGGGCTGGATCCCTTTGAGACAAACTAAATGCCCAGAGCTGGGCATCACCCTGTAAAAGCGTAACTACAAAATTTACCCTAGATTCTTCTGTAGGGAAAGAATAGGGTAAAAAACTGAAATGTAGCTTACAGGCTTCTTGAAAAGTAAAAAACTTACTTCGATCCCCAGCAAACTTTTCGGGGAAAGGAACCTTGGGCTCATGGAAGGTACTACCAGTAGGTGGAGGTAGAGAAGTGCTTGCCTGAGGAGTAGTATTACTCGGACCAGGAACAGGTTGTTGCTGCATCATGTCAAGTCTGGAAGAAAGACCGTGAAGACATTGCACAATATAGTCCTGCTTGTCCTCTTGTTCACCAAGCCTCTGTAGAAGATTCGCCAGAATCGCTTCCGAGGGAGTGGTGGAAGCAGTAGCTTCAGCTGGCTCCATCTTCTTAGTTTAGGGCCCAACGTAATGTAACGTTCAGTATCCCACAACCCAGAGTAAACCCCAATGTCCCGGGCTCGGCTCACGCTTCGGCCTATAACCGCCGCTTTTCACGTCGGGTGGAGCCCTCCGCTACTCGGATGCCACCAGGACTTAATAGTGAGGAGACTGAGGGAAGAACTCTGGACGAGCAAGGGAACTTAACGTAAAAGTTATCAAAGTCCAGGAGCGGGCCGAGTCGAAACCAATCGGAAATGCAGTACAAAATCGGTAAGCAGTAGAGTAGTCGAGGTCACAGGTCAGCAACAAACAGGGTCGAAGTACAGAACGGAATCCAAAGAGTAGTCAGGAACAAGCCAAAGGGTCAGGGCAGGCAGAAGTCAACAGGAATCAAGAATAGCCAAAGGTCACAACAAGAATCACAGAATATCACACCCAGGAACAATAAACAGAACCTACATTGGGCAAGGCACAAAAGAACTGCTGGCCATTTAAAGATTTGAATTTGGCGCCATTGGCCCTGCGCCTTTAATTACTGCGCATGCGCGCCGCGCACTCCATAGGAGCCAGCGCCTGAGGCCTAGCCGCATCGGCGGCGGAGGAGAGGGACGGGCGTCCCCGTCGAGGGGGCGACAGGCGTCCCTGTCGTCCCCTCGGTAAGTTTATAACAGGGGGGGGCACAGGGTCCATGACCCCCCCAGAATTTTCCTCCTCTGGTTTGAAAGGGTTTTTTTTTAATTTTTGTTTTGGCCCAATTTTGTTTTGCAGCCCGCAAGGTGAAAAAACACATCTAGAAGGGTGAGGGGGCGGCGCTCATCCCAGTCCAAGCCTAGAATCAACTAGTTGAGTAGCATGGCATTGACGCAAAACGCAGTGCCCTGCCTGCTGCATAACTTCTGTGAATAGGATGTGATGGAACGCATATGTGTTCCACTTGTCAGAACCGCAAAGTCTTCGGCATGGCTTTAAATCAGTGGGCGTGAATTAGCAAGCACAACTGTGAAATGTGATCAATTAGCTCTTCTATATTACAGAGAGAAAAATACAGGAGGCGATTTGAAGGGGGTGCCATGTGGCTATTCGAAGGGAGGCAATGAGGATATTGAAGGTATGAAAACAGCACTAAAGTATGCAATGTTCTGCCCCTTTTCTCTGTTTTTGTATTTTTCCCCTGAGGAAGACCACCCATGTGGTTAAAACGCATAGGGTCATTTGCTGATCTGTATGTTTTTTGATGTAATAAAAATAAACTTGGACTCTTTATCTGAGTGTGCAATCCCTATGTTTGATTTTGGATTTAACTCCTACTATAAATTCTGGGGGTATATATATACATGGAATTGCACTGTGCCATCCTACTCTGAATTATGGGGGTATTTATACATGGACTTGCACCTGTGCCATCCTACTCTGAATTCTGGGAGTATTTATACATGGAATTGAGACTGCATCATCCTACTCTGAATTCTGGGGATATTTATACATGGAATCGTGCCTGTTTCATCCTATTCTGAATTCTGGGGGTATTTATACATGGAATTGTGCCTGTGCCATCCTACAATGAATTCTGGGGGTATTTATACATGGAATTGTGCCTGTGCCATCCTACTATGAATTATGGGGGTATTTATACATGGAATTGCGCCTGTGCCATCCTACTCTGAATTATGGGGTATTTATACATGAAATTGAGCCTGTGTCATCCAACTCTGAATTCTGTGGGTATTTATACATGGAATTGCACCTGTGCCATCCTACTCTGAATTCTGGGGGTATTTATACATGGAATTGCACCTGTGCCATCCTACTCTGAAATCTGGGGGTATTTATACATGGAATTGCACCTGTGCCATCCTACTTTGAATTCTGGCGGTATTTATACATGGAATTATGCCTGTGCCATACTACAATGAATTATAGGGTTATTTATACATGGAATTGCGCCTGTTCCATCCTACTCTAAATTTTGGAGGTATTTATACATGGAATTGTGCCTGTGCCATCTGACTATGAATTCTGGAGGTATTTTTACATGGCATTGCACCTGTGCCATCTTACTCTAAATTCTGGGGACATTTATACATGGAATTGCACTGCACCATCCTACACTGAATTCTGGGGGGTATTTATACATGGAATTGCACTGTACCATCCTACTCTGAATTCTGGGGGAATTTATATATGGAATTGCACTGTGCCATCCTACTCTGAATTCTGGGGGTATTTATACATGGAATTGAGCCTGTGTCATTTTACTCTGAATTCTGAGGGCATTTATACATGGAATTGCGCCTGTGCCATCCTACTCTGAATTCTAAGGGTATTTATACATGGAGTTGTGCCTGTACCATCCTAATCTGAATTCTGGGTGTATTTATACATGGAATTGCGCTTGTGCCATCCTACTCTAAATTCTGCAGTTATTTATACATGGAATTGCACTGCACCATCCTACTCTGAATTCTGGGGGTATTTATACATGGAATTGCACTGTGCCATCCTACTATGTATTCTGGAGGTATTTTTACATGGAATTGCACCTGTGCCATCCTACTCTAAATTCTGGTGGGTATTTATACATGGAATTGCACTGCACCATCCTACTCTGAATTCTGGGGGGTATTTATACATGGAATTGCACTGTGCCATCCTACTATGGATTCTAGGGGCATTTATACATGGAATTGCACTGTGCCATCCTATGAATGTGAGTATTTATGCATAGAATTGCCACCATGCCATCTTGATATAAGTTCTGGGTGTTATACTTCTACTGTGCCATCCTGCTTTCTGTGTGGGTGGGGGGGTATACAGAAAATACAGCGTTTAAGATCTTAGTACAAAGTTAATACAGACTATGGTCCAACTGCATCTTGGAGTCAGGAAGAATTTTTTGAAGAGAAGCTTTAGAAGGGGCTGTTCTCCTTCCTTTGTATCAGCTAGAAGTTAGACAGTTTTTACTTAGGCCAAAAGGATAGATGTGTCTTTTTTTTCAAACAAAATTACCATGTTTATTTATATAATTATTATGCTGATGCAGTGGGATTGGAGCATTTGTACAACTGTCCCATTATAATATACAACTGCTGTGTAACTAGCAGAAAAGGGATCCATGTAGTGATAGATATTTAAAATTTTCACTTTACTAATGCGGTCACTGCATGGCTTCCCCTACTACAAGTTACACAGTGCTCCAGGCCTACAGCTCCTCATACCTGGCATTCTGGCAGAGCAATAGAGTGAGGCAGTGCATGGGGAGTTGCTAGAACTTATAATAGGCTTGGAGTGCCTGTGCTCACTGATTCTTACTATATAATGCATTCTTGCACCCACTTTGTTTTATTGTATATTGTGTTTGGTCTGCCAGTATTCTCTATATCTTACTGCTTGAGGTGCCATTGTCCATTGCTCTCTATGTACAGTATGTATTTGGTGTGCCAGTGCCTCTGCTTCTTACTAAATAATGTTCTTTATAGTGTTTGTGGTGCCTTCTCTATATTATGTTCTTGGGAGATCAGTACCTACTGCTCGTTTGTAATGTACTATAGGTGCCAGAATTTTTTTCCCCCTTTTCCCCATAATGTGCTTGCATTGCAGCATTCACAGCTCTCAGCTAAAATTGTACATGTGGTGTTAATACACCCTTCCTGCAGTTCCAGACATTAAGCAAAATTTGCCCCCACTGCTATGATTTGATTTTCTTAAAAATTCAGTGAAAGCACATGGAGAGTGGGTGGAGTCCAAAGGGAGTGGGCAAAAGGGGGTGTAGGCAAAAATTTGCTGCGGTGTGCCCCCTGTTCTCTTATTCTTGCCCCCCTGCCAAAATCATCTTCTGATGCCTATATTTAAAATTCTTTGAGTGCTTGTTACCAAACACTGTGTAAAGGAATAAATTGCAGGCACTTGCCTTTAAGAGAGCAACTTCTGTGACTGCTTTGTTTATCCTAAAAGACTGTAGAAAACAGCCCCTAAGACACTGACCCAGGTACCCTACAGGTCTAGGTATTACAATCATTTCTTGCGGAGTAACTATAAAACCACTGTATCACTGGATTCTGTCACTGGAATAAGATCTAATCCTGCCTGGAATTTCTTAGTATAGTTCACTTATGTTCTTGTTGCTGGTCCCTTGACATGGCGTGTCCATGCATGCTTGTATGTGTATTAATCTATTGATTTTATTCAGAGTAGCCATTATGTCCATCCTGGTAATTATTAATCTTCAACAAATTAGATGTATTAAATTAAATTAAATATATACTACAGTTTAGTGCTTAATATCTTTTTTTTTTGCTCTTTAAGTGCATGAGCCCTGACAGATGAAATACACAAATGACCATTAAATGATCTATAGCCAAAATATAATTAAATTTGAAACTATTATTCTCAGAGATTCCCTATGAAAGTTCTAACAGATAATCATTTTGTAATTACTCAAATTATTGTAATCATAGAAGTTAATTAAGCTTGTCACATACAGAAATGGTTTAATATAAAAGTTTAATTATTATTATAATAAAAGACAAGCACTCACCAAAAGTACATGATAATAAATTAAAGAAAATTATCTCAAAACAGTAGAAGAAAAAGTAATATTGGTATATAGTTTTGGGTTTGCTAATTTTCTACTGGATTGGGATTTTACATCTGTACCTCAAGGATGCATAAGTATGGACTCTTGCGCACGCACACACTGGCAGGGAAGAGGGCGGCACCTGGGGAGGGACATCGCTGGACAGGGGGAAGCAGAAGTGTTAAGCTATGCGCATGTGCACGCACAGAAAGCGGAAGGCAAGGGGACATCGCTGGACAGGGGGAAACCGGAAGTGGAGGTAACAGTGCTGGACAGGGGAAGCGAAGGAGACGGCACAGGCAGGGGAGCGGGGCCGATGAGTAGAGCCGGCCTAGGGGTGGCAAGTTTGTAAATCTGGGCCTGCATACTCATATCATCCTATCTATAAACCCACATACATAAACTATATACCAATAAAGACAAATGCTAGATTATCCTATCACGTTAGCCTTTGATATTATGCTTGCTCTAGAAATCAATCATGCCATTCTTAAAGGCATGCAATTTGTCTATAGGTTCACACACTCAATAAATACAATTCAGGAGACAGGAGTGGTATATATAAAAAATGCTTTAGTCTTATGCAGAAAAATTTTTCACAAATATTACCATAATTAATTGGCATATATTATACAGATGAAGCCACTTGGATTTGTGAGTTAAATGCGTCATGACTCGGGTAATTGAAGAAACTGTGTTATCTTAAGTCATCTTAACTCATTTAATGCATTTAACCTTTTCATTAGCATACCAAAGCTCCATTGTTCACAATGGTGAATGCTTTAATTAGATGGGATGTTGTGACGCAGTTTTCTGTGTTAAATGAGATAAATGGGATATCTGTGTTTAGTTATTCTGTGTCAAACAGACAAATCAAAGTGGCTGCATCTGTACAATATATCAAATTACAATGCATATCATATGTACCACCCATTAGTTAAACATAACCAGAAAAAACACCAACAAGGAGCAGATACACCTACCAAAGGAATGAGAATGGCCCCAACGTTTCGGCACTAAGGCCTTTGTCAAGGGGATTGGGCTAATGAAAAAAAAAATGAATATCAATGTCAGTGCTTTAAAAAAATAACACAGAAATGTGCTGAAATGCACATTCTTGTCTTTTTACTAGAAAATGTTTGCACTTAGGACAATGATTGGTTTTAATGCCTTTTATATAATTGTTTTGCACTCTTTTGTGAAAAACTAATAATAATTTAGACTTGTTTATGAAATATTATATAATGTAAAACTGTATATATATCGTGGCATATAAACACATTCATCACAAAGTTGCATGCGTGATAGAAAGTTCTGATTCCTTAACTACTGGTGTCTTTTTTTTTTTTTTTTATCTTGATAAGGTTCCAAAATGTAATCTAATTTTTCATCTGTTTCAAAAATAAAAAGCTGTTTTATATTTGCCATTAATCATTTTGATGGCAAACTGAATTGGGTTCAATAAATTTAAATTCCATCCTGAAATGAAGTTTTTTTTTTAAAGCATTGCTTACACTAAAGATTTGCATTTGTAAGGAAAACATTTTGGCACTATTTATAATTCTTTTCAAACCTTTTCCTTTGTTCCGTTTCATTTTACCAATATCTAGATGGGTACTGTCCAGTGTCCTGTGCAGACAACAAACAATTCTTTAAGATAACAAGGATGTTATGAATGCATCACCTCCATCTTCAATATATAGGGGGTGAGAATTGCAATAACATACTTGCCATCTTCAGAAACTATTTTAAAGTTATATTTTTATATTATAACTATGGGGTTATAATTTATAGTTATATATTATACAAGACAGAACCCAAGCAACTCAGTTTCTTCAAAGCAAGTTCACTAGCTGGGATTCATTCTCGTCACTTATACAGGATGGTTTGTAGCATACACCAATGATAATTTTCATTGTAAACTTTTGCCCAGTCAAAATCTCTATGCAAAAGGTGCTATCCATGATTATTTCTTTAAAGCATGACTTTAATTCAAGCTTTACATACAAACTCCTCATCCAAATCTCCTGGCAGTTAGAGAGATTGGTCCCATCTAGAACTGCCCCAGAGTTCACGCTGCCACCTTCTTCACCCAATCTGGCAAATATGTTGGGATGCATAAACCCCGGAGTAGCCCTCCTTTCCTTTTTTCCCACACTAGTGTAACTCTATTTTAACCTCTTAATGTATTATAGGATGTACATCATCAATATCTTACCATATTCAGGTCCTAAATACCCTTTGCTAGATGAAAGGTTGCTGGGAATTGCTGTAAATGGCAGTGCCTCCACCTAGTGGAATTCAGGGCCCCACTAGGAACAAATAATTAAACATACCAATTGCAATAAGCCAAGAATGGACTTTAAATAACTGTCAGAGAAATAAAATGCAAATACATAAGTAATATCCCTGCCCTGGGGATCCTGTGTGGTAGTCCGAATCCTGACACAGTGTTTACCAGGCAAAGCTCCACACTCCACTCCTGGTGGACAAAGAGAGTCACAGTCCCTTTTCCCCAAAAGCTATTAACTTTCCCCAGGTAGCGCTACCTGCCCAAATCCCTCTCCAGCTGGACAGACGAATAACTCCTGTTCCCAGATAGAACCAGGGACTCAATCCTCGGGCTGGCTCCCAAGATAACCTTATTCAAGCACACACCTGTTTTATACTTCAAGGCACAGCTCCAACACTATCCAAAGTACAAGCACCTCACAAGTACCCTTTCAAATCAGCATCCATTCACAGGCAGCTGCTGTCACAGTCTTTCTGCTGCCACCAAGCTCTAAACCCTCCAGGGTTGAACTCACCAGACTTGGGGCCCCATACCCAAGCCCTCCAGGGTCTCTCAGATTCCTCAGGCACTTTACATCTTTGCTGCAGTTCCTTTTCACTCCTTCTGAAGTGAAACTGAAAGAAGCACCAAGCACATGGCAACTCAGCATTTTATACTACTTGCTCCTTGTGATACCTTCTGACCAAATATGGACTCCTTCATGGCTCACTGTACATATGACTCACTCCCCTTCCCAGATCCAATTTAGGTCCAACACTTAGCTGGCCACATCAGTGGATTTCCAACCATGTGGAGATTTTGAGACCATGGGGGAACTTAACCTTATGGGTCCCTACATTAGATTTTCTTACTATCACCCAGCTGTCTGCCTCATCATTCTGCTGCTGTTCTCCTCCCAACTAACTATCTGACTCCACTATGTCCTGCTTAGTGAGCAAGAGACTTTTTTTCAATATTGTCAATCGACTGAAGTGTATGTATATATGTGTAACTTTATTTGTAAAGCAATGTTAAGGAGCCGCAGAGTTGTACAATGCATAAAAGTACAATATATGTATATATATATAAAATAATAAAGGAGAAGACAAATCACACAATGAATATACACAGAGTTCATATCAGAACAAAGAGCTTAAGTGCTGAGTAGGAAGGAAGTCCCTGTCCTTTATAGCTTACAGTCTACAAGGATCAGCGGCTAACATACAGGCACAAATTGGAGATGAAAAAGTGCACAAGGTAAGGCATAGTCCAGTAGCTACAGGACTAGGCTAATGTTTTAGGGCTCAAAAAGGTAGACTCTTTCTTGAAGAGATTGAGAGAGGATTCCTTACAGAGGAATTTAAGGGTGGAATTACAGAGGTAAGGAGCAGCAAGATAGAAAGCTTTGAGATGAGAGGTGGCAGTGGATGTGGATGGTGTGAAAAGACAGTGGCTCTGAGAGGAGCGGAGACAACAACCAGGAACGTACAGTGAGACAAGAGAATAAATGTATTGAGGAGGAGAGGAGTGAATGGCTTTGAATGTTAGTAGAAGGGCTTTATATGCTTTCATCTGCTTAACAGGCAGCCATGCTAGGGATTTTAGTTGGGGTTGAGCAGGCTCCCTTTTAGGAGAGAGCAGAAGGATCCTGATAGCAGAGTTTAAGATTGATTGGATGGGGGAGAGACATGGGAGTCAGGAAGACCGATTAGTAGGAGATTGCATAAGTCTAAATGGGATTAGATAAGGGCATTGATTAGTGTTTTGGCTGTTGTTTGTGAAATAAATGGGCGTATCTTGGCTATATTGCAGATGAAGTTTAATAGGCAGTATTATTAATATGACTAGAGAAGGAGAGGGACTGGTCAAAGATGATCCCCAACCCGTTCTGAGTTAACAGGGGTAATGGCAGTGAGATTGCATATACTGATTGAATAGAGAACTTGCAACAGAATGGTTAACAGTATCAAAAGCAAAATATAAGTCCAGAAGAATGAGAATAGAGTTATGCCCTTAGCTATCTGGAGATCATATGCCTCTCTAGGTCAAAAGACTGCACAGGGCCAAGCATAGGGCCAAGTAGATTATTGGTGCAGAAAAAATTAGTAATACAGGAAAAGATGAGACGTTCCAGAAGATGAAGTAACAAGTTAAATATTGAAAACAGTCATCGTGGGTTGTATTTATTATTATTTATGTGTAATGTAGTGCTGTTGTTTAGCCTGGGCAGTACCGAGGCAGGCCATAAGAAATTTAGGAGGAAGCTTTAGTATGTATTGCAATTTGTTGCTTTAGGGCTCTAACACAAGCCTCTAAAGTGGCAATTTGCTCACAACCGACACAAAAGTAATCAGTTTGGAACTTATTCCAAATCTGAATACATATGGCAGACTATGCACTGGGTCAGAAATTCAATATTGCTAACATTTATTATCCCAGTTACAGATCAAAAAACAGGAACCAAAAAAGATTAGCATTTATAAATTTTTACATTGTTTGAACTTCCTTTAGTTTGGAACTCCTGTGTTTGGAACTCCATTTACAGAGTACACTCCACTACACTGCTTGTTGCCTATTCCATTACCCTGTGCTTGGTTCCCTTGCTCACTTAGAACACATTCCTTGGGCCTTTCACCTAAGACCTGGCAGCATCTGAGTAGTGGTGGGCTAGTCCCGAAGCCAAAGGTGGCTGTTATAGGTGTAAGGGTGAGTCTGTTCAGAGTTTGGGATACCCTGCCCTAACTTTTGGCACCCTCAAGTATAAAAAAACAAAACAAAAACCTTTCCTTCTTGTGGTACAGAAAGTTAAGGAATGAAAGACACTGTTTAGCATGTAGCACAATGCCCAGCAAAGATTTTGTTTATTGTTCTAACATCATTTATTACATTTCATTCAATATGCTACAAATCATCAGTAAAGATGAATAGACCAGCCTGGTTCCCTAGTCCCAAGTCTAAATTATTTACTAGTAGAAGCTTCATCACTGGAAGTAATACTGCCTGCATTCAATTTCGCTGTACGGTTCAGTATATTATATAAACTGTTATTATGTTGTCAGTAACTTAGTGAAGTCAGATGTGTTTTCTTTGTAAATTTAAAAGCCTATATTATTAGGCCTGTGGCAGAATGTTTTAATTTATAAAATGGCATGTTTTTCTACTGCATGTTCTATATCCATATAGTGAAGCAAAAGATAATGCAAAATGAATATATTTCATTTTGCCAGCTCTTTAAGAATAAGGGGCTGATTTATCAAAGGTCACATTTCCGGCACTTTCCTTTGAATATGGATACCGTTATTAACAGTTTCCTGATTGTTGAGAATGTTCAGAATTTGGCTTAATTTCTCATTTCCAAATGTGCTTTTTATTAGAAAGTGTTCCACAAATAAACAGTGAAACCCGGGACTTTAGACTTAGTCAACCGCCTCATGTTAAAATATATTTATATACAGAGTATAATATTTATTTTTACTTTTCCAGTATACCACTGGCAAATGACATTTTGTAAAAAGGCAATCCAATTATGAGTAGGGAAAAAGCAAATAAAAAACTATTTTCAAGTGCTATCATAAATAATAACTTCTAGTATCCCTAAAGATAGACACATTCTCCCCTGCACAGTAGGCACATCAAACTTAATTACATCCACAACAGAATCAGTGAAGATCATCCCTGTTGCTACGTATTACCAAACGTATAGACCCTTCCAATTATCTGTTTTTGTTTATGGGTTCTGATATTATGGTAATCTGACATATTGGGATTATGTTGCAATTTCTTCTTGCCAAAATGTTGTTCAACTTCAGAATCTGTTTTTGGCTGTCAAAGATAGAAACATCTGTTGACTGCCTTAGGCAATGATTGTATAAAACTAAGAGTGCAAATAGAGAAGAAAAGTGTTTCTTACATGATAGAACTGCCCTAGGATAGATTTGTTAAGAATTAACAATCGTGTTCTAGTTCGAATATGCTTTGATTGGTTTGATCGGTTTGGCAGACTTTTTGCCAGATGGGGTAAAACCCTGCAGGAATCTCATAAGGCTTGGCTGAAATCAAGGAAGAACTGTGCAGCATGTGCAAAGCACAGAGCAAGCTGGACACTAGGTTGAGCAAAACGGAAGCGGCCCACAATCAACTAACCCACCAAGTAAACGACCACCACAGGATTGTCTACCTCCTCCGTAAGCACATGGAGGACCTTGACAACCGGGGGTGGTGCAACAACCTAAGAATCAGGGGGATACCCAACTCTGTCCCGTCAGCTGAACTCCGCAACACGGTGAGCACCATTTTTAACTCTATTCTGGGGAAGGAGCCCACTTCTCCATTAGAGCTAGATCACCGTACTCTAGGAACACCCAGACTCAGAACCGAGCACCCCAAGGATGTCATATGTTGCGTACATAAGTTTACAATAAAAGAGGACATTATTTGTGCCCTGCGCAACATTGAGAAATGCCAATACCAGGACTATGAAATCTCCATCTTTCAAGACCTGGCCTGGTTAACCATACAACAGTGACAGGCTCTCAGACCTCTCACCACCACTCTCAGGACAAAAAACATAGCCTACAGGTGGGGCGTCCCCTTAGCTCTAATCATAACAAAGGATGGGAAACAACACAGCTTAAGGGAACCGGATGGCATAGAGAAATTCTGTCACCACCAAGGCCTGTCAGTGCCAGATCTAAAGGACTGGAGAGATCTGGCATACAGCGGTGATTTACTAGAGACTCTGGAAGTTGAACAGTGGTACTGCAAGAGTAGGCCGCAATGTTCCCCATGCCAAGCCACCCTAAAGCATACAAATCAGCATTAGACATAGGCCTTCCTCACCAACACACCTGTCTTAAATGCCAATCAAGCATTAGAGAAGAGTAAAGTAGGAAGGAAGGGGAGAAAAGGAAGAAAAAATAAATAAAAGGGGGGGCAAATATCCCAAACTAGCGACAGAACGAAGACTTCTTCTTCCTACCCAAGAACCCGTTTAACAGAGATGTGACGACAGGGCAGATAATATCCACCGACTAGCCACCAGGAAGACCAGGTCCCTGAGTCACCTCACCATACACACTGGAATGCCACTTCAGGAAGTTTCTCAAAGGTCATGCTAAACGACACCTACACCTCTCACAAACCTTTTTGCACAACTGATAAAGCCACAGACGCAATAAGGAAAAGACCTCAGAGGACCATGATCGCTCATCAGGACCACCAGAACTCGGGCCCTTGTCCAGGTTTTTATTTTTATTTTTCAGCCAAAAAAACTTCATCAAAACTCAAGCACAGACAACTGATGCCAACTGATGATTCTTCATAAAGTGACTTAAGTATCTCTGTCTTTCAATTCATTCATGTAACTGTTCAGACAATAACCAGTTGTTTGAATTTTATAGCAGTTTTCACGTTTCCAGGCATAGTTTACTTGTTGCCCACCACTCCCGTCCATATCCCTGCTAGAGACCAACAGCTCCAAGTAGCATAATCCTGCCATCCACTCTCAAGAATAGATAACCCTGCAGTTAAGTGCAGCCCATCACATTATGCCATAACATTAGGGACTAGTGGAAGGTAGAAGAAAAGGAGGGGAGAAAGGGTAGCAGAGTTAAGGACCCCCTACTCTTCCAAATGGGTCTCACCACCATCTTGATACCGGCCTGGGTGCAGAGGATCAGTCTTCCCACCTCCTGCACGCCACTCCCATGTTCACCCCACCCCAGGACCATTGGGTTCACTATTGATGCGGTATGAAGGAAAATTGCATCAAATATTTGGTCATGTTCACCCCATTTTCACCCCATTTCTATCTCTGCTTCTCTTGCCATCCAACTGGGTCTCTAATACAATTTCTCTCCACCCCACCTAGCTCAATCTGGTTTTGTGATGTCCTCCACGGTGCCGGCGCTGCCAACGGAAATTATGGCTGGCATACGTATTGAATCCATAAACGCAAAGGGTCTCAACTCCCCCATCAAAAGGTACAATCTTACACGAGACATAAAATGGCTTAGACTAGAAATAGTACTGGTCCAAGAGACCCTCTTTAAAAAACAGTAAACTCCTCTCCTCAGATTTAAAGCATTCTCCACCATTGCTCACAGTACCCCCAATCCACTAAAACAAGAGGAACAATGATAATGGTGTCAGATTATTTAGGCTTCACCCCTATAGAGGTAAAATCAGATAACTCTGGGAGGTTTGTTTTTCTCAAGGAATATCTAGTATAGGTAAATCTGAAAACAACTGGACTTGCTGACTAATCAATGAAGACGTTTCACTACTCATCCGAGCAGCTTCTTCAGTTCAACTGACTTGTGTGGGAAGTTCTTGGTATATAGATATATATATATATATATATATATATATATATATATATATATATATATATATATATATATATATATATGTATATATATATATATATATATACACACACACACGCATATATATATATATATATATATATATATATATATATATATATATATATATACAGAGGATTCTTGTATTTGTCTATATGTATTTTGTGGTCACAGCCTCATTGAACCCCTGCCTAATGGTTTTTAAAATGAGTGGTGAGCACAACTTTTCCTTGTTTGTTATAGTTACACAGGAGCAGTGACCAGCAAAATGTTGTAGCTTCCACCCTTCCCAGCTATAGTCAGGTGATCCCATTGGTGTCTAATTAAAGGACAGCCAAGTTTGGGAGTTTTAGTTTGAAAGCAGCTAGTAAGTTGCAGGTAAAACTTAGTCCCTTTGTAAAATGTATAATGAAGCAATAGAATTCTTAATGAATCAGATGAAAATTGAGCATAGGACTGGCCAGATATGGGATGACTTTGACGTAGTTGGCCAGCTTAAATTTATTGCAAATGGACAAACATTCTCTGTTTTGTTTAAACGGTTAGGCATTTTTCAGTAGCAGTATGCACAAAATGTTTCTGTCTTAAATATATTGATAATGGGTTGAGTGCAGAGGACTCTTGTATTTGTCAATATGTATTTTGTGGTCACAGCCTCATTGCACCCCCGCCTAATGTTTTTAAAAATGAGTGGTGAGCACAACTTTTCCTTGTTTGTTTTTTAATGCACACAAGAGATTTTTAATATAAATTTGTTTTTGTTAGTTATTGCTTTGATTTATTTCCTTGGGGTGACTGATACTTGCCTCACTTTGTCTTTGAACTGTAGTGCTTTCAACAACTTGCACTGACTTTTTAAAATATATTTCATAGTCTATCCTTGATGCCAAAGATTTGTTACTGACTCCTTCACATCTACATTCCAGCTAAATATTTCATTCAGTTCATCCTGCACAAAGATATCTTCATTGTTTAAAAACCCAACTACTAACTAAAAATATCTCTACATTTTCAAAGGAAAAAAACAACTTTCTTTTTACAGGCTATGCAAGAACATCACAAAAAAATTAACATTAGTCTTTGGGTAACCCACAAACAATACAATTAATCTGATCATCATCTTGAAATATTAAAAGGGAAAATATGTCAGTATGTAATACATTATAATGTATTATCGTCAGATACCTGCTAGTTTTATTCTCATATTAAGATTTGCAGCACACTAACCACATGTTCATGCGAGCGCCCAGATCTTTCTATAAACTATCTACTTGAGCAATTCTCAACCATTTTATACAACACAATTCTGCATTCTCTAATAAACTGGGTGATTGGAATGCACTATTCATTCATATTCATAACATTAGTTATGTTTTAGACTTACCAAACTCTTTTCAATCATGCAATGATTCATTCCAGCATGTAAAAGAGTTGACCAAATTTTTTTTTTGACCTTGCAACATTGTCTTACTAGCACTGAATACTAAGGAGCACATTTACTTAGCTCGAGTGAAGGATTAGAATGAAAAATACTTTGAATTTCGAAGTTTTTTTTTTGGCTACTTCGACCATCGTTGGCTACTTTGACCTTTGACTATGACTTTGAATCGAACGTTTCAAACTAAAAATCGTTCGACTATTCGACCATTCGATAGTCGAAGTACTGTCTCTTTAAAATAAACTTTGACTACTGACTTCGCCACCTAAAACCTACCGAGCACCAATGTTAGCCTATGGGGACCTTCCCCATAGGCTTTCAAAGCTTTTTCTGATCGAAGGAAAATCGTTCAATTGATGGATTAAAATCCTTCAAATTGTTTGATTCAAAGGATTTAATCGTTAAATCCTTCTACCTTGATATTCGACCCATAGTAAATGTAACCATAAGGGGTTCATTTACTGACAATAAAATTATGATTTCCTAATACTCTAAGCACTAAAAATTTGAGATTGATCAAGTGAAAAAAAACATCTAAGCTTTTCATGCCAAACTTGACCAAGAACATTTTTTGAGGTGCTGTAGAAGTAAATGGGAGGAGCACTGATAGTATTGGTCTATTTTTAAAGAAAGTTAGAATGTCTTCAGAACTTTTTTTCTACAAATCATCAAAAAACTCAAAATTTTAGAACTTTTTGTGGTATTCAGCTTTTTTTCAGATTGTGCAGCACTTTTTTTCAGTTCAGTTCGGTTCAGTACTTTTTATAATTGGATTTTTTAATAAATTCAAATGACAGCCTTGGTTTATGGTATATACCTACAGTGTAAAGAAAGTACTTAATCTTATATTGTTAAAATATTTTGAAACTAGTGTTATATGAAACTAATATTTTTTTTTTAATAAATGGCATAAAACATTCAAGATCAGTAGTCCTTGTAGAATATTATGAAGAATTTTTAATAACAGAATGAATTTTAATGATCATTTCAAAGTTCTGTTGTGTGTTTGTTTTTATTTGAGAAGAGTGCAATAAATTATCCAGATGCCAATTTGTCAGAAGTTATTCTAGGAGGAGAAAAAAGCAATTCATATTTTTTTTCCAAATGACCAATTTAAAATAAATATGGAAAATACAAGGCCACTGCTATAAATACATTTTCAGGTTTTTTATTTTTGCAACTTATTATAAGGTAGGCATGTCAGAGAAAGAAAAGAAAGTGAGAATAAAAAGACCGTATTAATAGTCATATGTGGTGGGGGGCCTATAAAAGGCATAATTAGAATCAATTCCCAGGCTGTCTTGGAGAATGGTTGACGTGAAATAGAGTCCCATTTGGTGATATAAGAGTGGTAAATATACCCTATAAAGGTCAGTGCAAGATTAAATTAGCAATGCTTCCTGTTTTTTTTTAACAAACAGGAAGTCCTCCAGCTACCATTTTAGGGGCACTGGTGCACACAAGAAGGAGGTGTTTTTGGAGGCTGCCAAAAGTAAGTTTTTTATGGATAAAACCATGGCAATAAGGGGTAGGGAACAAGAGGAGGAGTAGTGGAAGGAATGGGGGGAGAAAGGTTTGGGGACTCAGGACTTGTTTGAGGGGGGTCTGGAGGAGGGGTAGTAGGATGCCTCCACTCAGACAAGTCCTGAGTGGAACAAGATCTGAGTAAGGAACCCCAAGGGGAGGGTAGAGGGAGGTTAGCATCTGGTATAGGAGTAGGAAAGGTAAAGGAGGTGGAGGGAAAAGGCGGAGAGGTCTGAGAGAAGGGCCAGGAGGGTCAATATAACTTCAATATAAGACAGTTTAAGAAAGAAATCATTTTTTAAACATCAAAAACAATAGACGGTAACTTTCAGCTTGGCTTACACATAACAGTTTTACTAGTACTGTCTTGCACCACGTGCCACTCAAATAGATGTGTGATGTGTTTCTAAATTCTTGTAATTGTAAGCATAAAATTAGTAGGCACAAGGTAAATTTTGGGAACTGTAAATGCCGCAAATTTTACCCATTTTGGATTCAGGGGAATATGTATTTTCCAAAAATATATGACTTTCTGGGGGTACCACACTTTTGTTTAGCTTTACCCCACATAAAATGCAGTAAATGTGTTGCTTTTAAAGTAACTGGAATAACAGAGGATGATAGATCATATGGGGTACCTTCCTTTTAGGGCCCCTAGAGGCCACATACCTAATAATACCTAGATAGGATGCTGCCAAGTGGAAGCTTTTATGTGATTTTCAGAAATTTCATCAAAATCACCAACTTTAGAAAAACTTTGCGGTTTGTTACTTTAGAGTAGAAAGATGCATTTACCCATTTGGAGAATGTGTGCTTTTCAAAAATATATGTCTTTCTGGGATTGTCACAGATTTTTGAGCTTTATCCCACATAAAATTCAGTAAATGTGTTACTTTCAAATGGCTGGAATAAGGATGATAGATCATACATTTGGGGCCCCTAGAGACCACATACTTAGGTAAAACTATGCACATTGTGCATAATAAACCTGTTCAGTGGACCCCTGGCTCTCATATTTAGGGTGATTTATCTTGATACCTAATGATATGTGAGAGATAGGATGTTGCAAAGTGGAAGCTTTTAAGTGATTTTCAGAAATTTCATCAAAATAACCAAAATTAGGAAAATTGGGGTTGGTACATTGGAGTAGAAAGTCATCTGCCTTCCACCCTCAGTCCTCTTCCTTCAGTCCTCTTCCTTCTACCCTTGCTCATCACTTTAGAAACTTATGGATAAGACTGTCGGCTGAAAAGAGAGATCTGAGGGGGGAGTGCTGAGGAAAGAGGGCGGAAGGCTGAGGGCGGAGTTCGTATGACTGACGGCTGAGAAGGGAGGGTAGAGGACGTAGGTGTGATTGCAGATTTGGAACGATGAGTGACGGTAAAAGCAACCGATACCATTCCGAAGACATAGGACATCACATGAAGGACATGTATTTCCGTAAGTTCAATTTGGTTCCTTGTGTGTTGTGCTGGAATCTTCATGTGGTCCTGAATGCTAGTTTAATCAGAACTGCTCTTTCCCTGGGGTAATACAAACCCTTCACCTGGAGGAAGTTTCCTACCCATGCCCCATTGGGATTATTCAGAGTCACTGTAAGATCTCTTCCTCGGTTACAACTTCATCCTGTTAAAAGTACTGTGTCTCCAAGTAAAAGTAGTTCAGTTATAGTATCCTGACTCATGCAGTTTTAGCTCCCTTGAGTTACAGCTTCAGTGCTCTCCTGTCTAACACTGCCAAGCAGGCTGATGTGCTAGGGGAAAACAAAACTGCTGGGCTGAGTCTTTAAAAGGAGTACTTGTTGCTAACAATTACTGGTATTGGTAACATTGTTTAGTAGCAGTAATAATTGGCTTTAGCCATTGGGATCTGTGACCTAGTAACTTTGACATTTAACAAACTCACATAAAATGCAGTAAATGTGTTGCTTTTAAAGTATCTGGAATGACAGAGGATGATAGCTAATATGGGGTGTATTTGTTTTGGGGCCTCTAGAGGACACATACTTAGATAAACCTATGCACATTGTACATTAACCTGTTCAGTGGACCCTGAGCCCTCATATTTATGATTATTTATCTTGATACCTAATGATATGTTGGAGATACTGTAGGTGCTGCAAAGCTTTTAAAGGATTTTCAGAAATTTCATCAAAATCACCAACTTTAGGAAAGCTTTGTATTTTGGTAGGAAGACATATTATCAATTTTGGATTTGGGGGAATGTGTACTTTTCAAAAATATATGACTTTCTGGGGTTGCCACACTTTTTTGCAGCTTTACCCCACATAAAATTCAGTAAGTGTGCTGCTTCTGCAGTATCTAAAATGACAAAGGATGATAGATCATATGGGGTGTCTTATTTTTGGGGCCCCTAGGCCGCATACTTAGGCAAACCTATGCCTTCATATCTAGGGTGATTTATCTTGGTACCTAATGTTATGTGGGAGATAAGATAATGTAAACTGGAAGCTTTGAGGTAATTTTTCAAAATGTCAGAAAATGTTATAAAAACTGAACATTTTCAGAAAGTGTTGTGGTTGGGTAGTTTGGAATAGAAAGATATATCTTCCACTATGGACCAAGCTATTATGGAAATCTCCTAAAAAGATGACAATAACATCAACATTTTTAGCCAAGCTGATAATGGACATCTCCTAAAAAGATGACAATAACATGAACATTTTTATTTTTTTTAACCCCCCCCAAAAAAAAAATCTGTTCAAAGCTAAACACAGCTACTTACCAAGAAATCCTGGCCAGGTCATAGGTCTTGACCCTCCCACTTAGAACAACACTGTCAGTCCAAGCATAAGAGGTGTGCAACTTCCTAGAGATTAGATTGGATAGCCAGCATCCGGGACAGTCTGATCCTGGTGGGGAGTCCAGTTTCTGTGTCAATCACAATGGCTTATTTCTTAATAGGCAAAAAAATGTTTTGCAGCAAAGACATCATTAACATATTTGTTTGGTAGAGTAGAGTAAGTGCACCTGAATGTAGGAGTTAATAGCAAAGTCTGTAATGTCTAAGCCAAAAAGCAGTTGTCAGTTCTCTTCGACAGCTCTGTCTCCCAAAAGGTGGGTCAAGTAAGTGACGTGTACAAGCAACACAGCCAAGGTTTCTCCTCGCTGTTACCAAAGCATCAACGTTCCAAAGCAGCAAAGAATGTCAATTTGGATAGGTGCACACAACACAGCAGGATCATTATTTGTTAATAATAATGAAATGGTTTCCAATTTAAGGTCATTGTTTTATTTTCTATATTTTAAGGTCATTGTTTTATTTTGTGTACTTACACAATAACATGTTCCAGGTAGGTCTTTACTACTAGGGGCATACCAGCACATCACAATTAGCACGTTCTTTATAAGAAAGGAAAAGATTGGATACATTTTAAGCAATAGCATTGATAATTTATGCAAAGGGTTAAATTATGGTTGCCAGAAACAAACTCATCTTTAAGCACAATATTGGCCATTCTGATTGTATCACAAACATCTATACTGTAAGCCCTCTGAGATCCCTATATATCAAGGCCTAGCAGCTACGAGAGTTCTTAGTGCACTTGGACAAGTTCAGTGTTATGTTCATACAGTGCCAGAATTTAGTCCCAAAAACCAAAATACTTTGCTTAGAAACTTTTCTTGTCTTCTAGTTCCTTTAATGAGGTAAATTATCAAGCAATTAATATATTCAACTTACAACTAAAGTGAGAGGCGATGAGCCAATCATGCACTCTTCTTCCCTGCTGTTCATTATCCTGCTGTCTGCCAATATACCCCCCCCCATTTTCTTAATCATTGTTTGCTTGTAATCCATGCTTCATTGATACATTATGCAACATGGCACAGACAATGATCATCTTTGAAATCTTAATGAGGGAATAAAGAAGAGCATCGGAAGGGCAATTTGAGCACCCCAAAACAGGTGTTCGATGCGTCTTCCAATGGACCCTATTCTGTCTCTCTTCCTAAGCATTGACAGTGTGATCTCTTTAACTTATCAAGTCGTCTTGAGATAGCAATAATTAACAACTATTTCAGAATACAGCAATCAGAATGGCACCTTGAAGATCATTGAGTAGTTTATTTGAAAACTGTGAAGATCTTGATAACAGTGAACATCCACATAGGTCAAAAGATTATAAAATGATCCATTCTATCAATAGAAATGCAGTTCAAAATGGAGCCTAGCATATACTACTGGACCAGTGGAGTAAACCAACCAGACAGAGATCAGAGGGGAAAACAGGAGGGAAGCTGGAACAAAACAAGAAAAGCAACCATGAAAAAACTTATGCATGTGTAACGTGACAGGCCCTTTCGTACTTATTATTATTTGAGGTTTTGTGGCATTAAGGTAAAGCTTTCTCACTGGTCAAAAAAGAAACAACCTCAATTCTCAGGGTCCTATTGAGGATAATGCAAAGTCAAATAAATAAATTAAAGGTGTATTCAAAAAAGTATATAATTTATTTATCAAACAGAAAACACAATAAATAGATAATCAATACAATTACATTAAACAATTATCAAGTTACTCCAGGTGGGTAGTTGCTCGTTTAATTTTTAATAATACAATATATACTCCTTGGTTATGATAGGTGCTTGCCCCAATTATAAAATAGCAATGAAGGCTGTGAGTTAAAGTTCTCCAACTTAGAAAAGTTATTTTTTGTTAAGGGTGTCAGTTAAAGTTCTCCAATTCAGTGAATCAGTATGTGGTACAAGATACTTTTCTCAGTGGATTATCAAGCTAATTTGTATAAGGCTGTAGGTGAAAAACTGGTCTCCAAAGGGATTTGTTGGGGCGTCCCCACTCCCTCTTTTTTCCAGCTGTAAATGCCCCCCAAAATAATTGGATTGATCTCACCAGATCATGCATTCCGGGCACAGCCCGGCATAGACTTTTACTGATAACCAGCCTGTTCACAATTTCTCCACTTTGCAGGTACACTTTTCCCAAAGATCCAAGATGGTGCCTGGTTCACTTCAGCATGTGCGTTCCACTGTGGAGCACAATTCTCAGAATATCCTCATGATTTCCACTGTTTTACTTATTTTCTTGATTTAACAGTTCACGAAACACATTTATAGGGCTTTATCAAGCAGTTAGGAACTGGGTGTCTTACCTCACTTTAAATACCCTATGCTTAAAGGGAACACATCCATAATAAACTATAAAAGTATATTACAACAGAAAAATGTCACATTCAGCTTAGAACAAACACATTTACCTACAGAAAAGGTGCTACCTCAAATCTATTATTCAACCCCTTTGGATAGAGAGTAAGCAAGTTAAATATCCATTTCTGTTCTTTACATCTCAAAACTTTATCCCTATCTCCTCCTCTTTTCAAAGTGGGGACTCCATCAATAGCCATAAACTTAAGATCTTTTAAGTTCCCCCATGGACAGAATTAAAATGTTAATAGAAATAGGCGGATTCTCCCTTTTCCCCAACCTTCTTTCTCCTGATATTACTCATATGTTCCCTAATTCCTTTTTGCTAATGGACAAATTGTTTTCCCTATATATACCAAATTGTACAATCCACGTATTTAGATTGATAATTATTTTTGACAATTCTTTATTTAAATAAATATTTTGGGGTACAGAAAAAAGAAAGGGTTTATTAAGGGGAGGGGTACAGAAAAAAAAAGGGACAAAATGGGGGGGGTGGAAGAGGGGAGGTTTGGCTCCGAGTATGTTTATTAATTGTTGCAGGAATATCCATATTTTTTTTTTTTTTTTTTTTTTGTATTTTATAGCAGTTTTATCTATTTCATCACTATAGTGACAAGTCCTGTCCCATATAGTTCCTCCTTACTGCGTAAAAAAATAAATAAGTTGTATATTTTAGTTCGTTGACTTTATAAAGTTTACCCATGGATGCCATATTGACCAAAACTTGTGACTTTGATTATTAGTAAGATATGTGATTTCCTCCATTTGTCTTACTTCTTCAACCTTAGCTAGCCATTCACTACTCGTGGGGATTTCAGTTGACTTCCATTTTAATGGTATTATGACTTTAGCAGACTGCAATAAATGTAAGGTAAGTGGGTCTTTTATTATTGTCTTCATGTCTGAATTTATGTTCAGTAAAATTAACTGGGGCCAGTTCGATCTTATCTCAAAAGACTATACCTCCTTTATAGTCTGGAGAACTTCTTCCCAGTATACCTGTAAAGCTGGACATGTTAGCCATACATGGGTATGATTCCCCTCTCCTATATTACATCTCCAGCAAGTTCCCGAACTATTTGGGTATAGTTTTTTTACCTTCATCGGGGTGTAATGCCATCGAGTTAACAATTTATAAGCTGACTCCCTAGCTTTGGCTGCTTTAGATATCTGAAATGTGGATTTAATGATGTCTTTCCATGTAGTGTCCGTTATGTCTATATTTAATTCCTCTGCCCATTCCTCACGTTGCAGTTCTGGGCCTACAGCCAGAGTATCCACTAAAAGTTTATATAGTTTGGAGAGCGGCTTATCCATGTCTCTTGTAGATGAGAGTAACATTTCCCAGCATGTTTCCGGTCTATCCCAATTGTCCAATAATTTCGACTGGAGGTATCCGTGTACCTGAGTATATCCCCATAGATCTCTTGGGTGGTTACCCCATCTATTTTGTATCTTTATTAAGGAAATCATCTTCCCATTTTCCATTAAGTCTTTTATTAATGTATCCTTAGGTCCAATTTTCCCCCATCTAGTAAATGAGCCTCTTTCCAAACTTGGAGTAAACTCTGGATTAAACATTAATGTTTGTAATACATACGGGGTTTGTGTTAGTCCGAATCGTGTTTTATTTTTATGCCACACTTTAAGTGTAGCTCCCACTAAGGGGTGGTCACTTGCTAATTTGGGAATATTTCCCTTTTCTGTCCATAAATTATTAGTTAACGGATAACCATTCATGTGGTATTCCAGAGTGCACCAGTCTTTATTTGTTTTACCCTTAGACCAATCTAATATCCTGGCTAAGTGGGTGGCTATATAATATAAATATGAATCAGGTAATCCCAAACCCCCTTTTTCTTTGGATGCTATTAAAGTGGAGTGTTTTAACCTTGGGTTCTTTTTTCCCCAAATGAATCTAGAGATCATTAATTTGATTGATTTGAAAAAGGAGGTTGGGATCATTACCGGCAACGCTTGAATGTAATAAAGAAGTTTAGGCATAAACACCATTTTTATAGCCTGGATTTTCCCAAACCATGAAAGTCTAAGTTTATCCCAAGTGTCTATTAATTTTTGAAGGGCGCCCATTAAAGGGAGATAGTTATCCTGATACAATTTCCCTAAGTCAGCCCTTATTCTAATTCCGAGGTATTTTATATTTAACTCTATCCATTTAAGAGGGAAACTGGATTTTAGGTGTTGTATTCTTGAGTTTGATAAGTTAATATTCAATAACTCAGATTTATTATAATTCACCTTAAAGTTGGATAATTCACCAAACTTTTTTATAAGAGACATAACATTTGGCAACGACATCATTGGTTTTGTTAGGTATAAAAGAAGGTCGTCAGCAAATGCTACACACTTATACTCCTTACCTCCTATGGTGATGCCAGCTATATCAGGATTTATTCTGATATGAGACAGTAGTACTTCCATAACTAAGATGAATAGAATCGGTGACAGGGGGCATCCTTGCCTTGTCCCATTATGAATTTGTATTGCAGGGGACATTATCCCATTAATCCTAATTCTAGCTGTAGGCTTATCGTATAGTGCCATTATTCTTTCTATCATTATTGGGCCCATACCAAAGCTATAGAGAGTTTGTTCTAGAAAGGGCCAAGACACCCTATCGAATGCCTTCTCTGCATCCGTAGTGAGAATGATTGATGGTATCTTATATTCTTTTGCGTATTTTATCAATGAAATAATTTTAAATATGTTGTCTTTCCCTTCCCTTTTAGGTATGAAGCCTGCCTGGTCAGCATGAATAAGTACTGGTAAGTATTTCTTTAACCTGTTACTAATTATTTTCGCATATATTTTTAAGTCTATATTTATCAAGGAGATTGGTCTATAGCTAGAACAAAGTTGTGGGTCCTTATCCGGTTTTGGTATTATAGTTATATGTGCTTCCTGTGCTTGAGCGTGAAAGTTGTTGTTTTTATCGATGCTATTATAGTATTGTAGTAACAGTGGTATTAATTTGTTTTTAAAGCTTTTATAAAAAGGCGCAATAAACCCGTCGGGGCCAGGGCTTTTTCCTGCTGGTAAGGAGTCTATACACTCCTCTACTTCTCTATATTCAAACGGTGCTTCTAATTCAAGTCCCGTTTCTTCAGCCAGTTTATGAATACCTGAATTTTCAATAAATTCCCTTATTTTATGCGATGTATCCTTCTGGGGTGGCGAGGTCTTTAGGCGGTATAGTGACTGGTAATATTCACCAAAGGTCTCTGCTATACCCTTAGTGTCAAAAAGAATATTATTGTTCCCATCTTTTATTGATGTAATATTAGTTTGCGGTTGGATTTTTTTAATTGTATTGGCAAAAAATTTGTTGCATTTATCGCCTAGCTCATAAAATTTCTGTTTGGTTCTCATAAAGTTTTTTTTAACCTTTAGATTAAGTAGTGCCTTGAGTTGTAACCTTTTACATTCTAAGGTCATGAGAGTTTTAAGAGCTATCTTCTCTTTATGAGACTGTTCTAATTGTGAAATTTCTCTTAGTAATCCCACTAATTCCTTTTCTTTTTCTTTTTTAAGATGGCTACCCATGGCGACCAAGTTACCTCGAAGGACGCACTTTAAAGTTTCCCACAGAGTTTTTGGAGCTACGTCTACACTGGCATTATCCCTTAAAATTAACTCTATCCATTCTTGTATTTGTTTTATTCTACTCTTTGTATGAAGAAAGTACTCATTAAATCTCCATGTGTATTCCACTCTCATAGTTTTGGGTATTACAAATTTCACGATAACCGGAGCATGATCTGATAGAAGAATGTTACCTAAATCTGCTTTTGTGAATATTTTTAACCAGTATTGAGACACAAATACATAATCAATACGTGAATAAACCATGTGGACTTTTGAATAATGTGTATAGTCTTTCTTATTTGGGTTCAATACCTTCCAAATATCTAATAACTGTAATTCTGATAATCTTTTTTTAATTTCCTTAAGGCCTTTATATGAAATATTTGTTCTTTTGGAAGATGAGTCTACTAATGGGTTTAATGGGACATTAAAATCTCCCCCCAAAATAATAAGACCCTCTCTGAAATTTTCTAGCACCTTTAAAAATTGTCTTAAATATTCCACCTGCCCCACATTTGGGACGTAGACATTTGCTAGGGTACAGATTTGGTCGGCCAATTTCCCTTTTACCATGACATACCTGCCTTCTTTATCTATAACAGTCTCTAAGTGTTTAAAAGGGAGGTCTTTATGAACTAAAGTTATTACTCCAAGGGATTTTTTAACTGGGTTATTGCTCATATATATTTGTGGGTAATGATGTAGGCGAATCGAAGGGGTATGACCAATCTTAAAATGGGATTCCTGGATCATTACAATCATTGCCTTCTGTTTTTTGCATTGATTAAATATCTGTGCTCGTTTTACCGGTTCATTCAATCCATTAACATTAAATGAAATTATGTTCCCTTCCATATTGGTTGTGTTAGCCATTGACATTTACTTGAGTTGTCTGCCAATATTCATATACTGCTTCATAGATATCCTTACACTGCCATATAATTAGTAGGAGCCAGGAAAAAGAAGGGGAAAAGGTAAAGAGGTTAGGGTTGTGTCGCATGAGGCTTGTCAGGGTAAGCTCCCTGATCTGTGGTAAAATATCCGCGACTTGGGTGCACCGCACCCTTACCTTGGGGGTTCTTGACTCAGTGGAGCCCCACAGACTCATGATCGAGAGATACACAGAGTGATATCACTTCTGATCCCCTGCCCACCCACCACCTTAAATAATACAGGTCTGAAAAATATTAACAATAACATTAAATATAATAATATTAATAGTCGTAATTGTTATAGTAATTATTGTAATCATGACACTGCCCTTGCAAATATAAATGTAGCTACCCCAATATCTTTCACAACAAATTGAACTTGTGATAATATATTTATTATGCATCTTACTATTAGCTTTAGCACTTATTGAGGGCCCCTTGTACGACAATTTCCATAAGGGTTTCTTTATGCCCCTGTGTCCTCCTTAATACCCAGAGGACTATCAAATTCTAATTTCCTTTCTCTTCTTCCTTCCCATTTCCCTCTCTCTCCCTCTCACATTATTATGAAAATAATTTAGTGGTGTTGCAAAGAGGTCCAGAGCTTAAAGGTATGTAGGTCTATTTCCAGTTTTATATGCCCTTTATCCTATCTTGATTGGAGTAAGCTACAGGCAAAATTCAGCTCATAGAATATTCCAAGAGTTAACTCTTAGGAGATCCATCCATCAAGTGTCATGTTGAGGGTGTAGGTATTCTATTCGTACCTCGTTTCTTCAACTTGGAGAATAAGAGAAGGAAAGAGAAGAAAAAAAAAAAAAAAAAGGGGGGGTGTGGTAAAAAAAACAATAATTTTTCAAAACCCTTCTGGGTTAACTTCTTATCTTTTGATTAATTGCCTTCCTATGGTGAGAGAAAAAAAAAAAAAAAAAAAAAAAAGGGGGGTGTGGTAAAAAAAAACAATAATTTTTCAAAACCCTTCTGGGTTAACTTCTTATCTTTTGATTAATTGCCTTCTTATGGTGAGAGAAAAAAAAAAAGAAAAAAAAAAAAGGGGGGTGTGGTAGAAAAAAAAACAATAATTTTTCAAAACCCTTCTGGGCTAACTTCTTATCTTTTTATTAAATGCCTTCCTAGGGGGAAAGAAAAAAAAACAACGTAGAAAGAAAAGGCAGTGGGAGAGGGAGAGGGGGCAATGCAATTAACCCCCCTCTACCAAGTATCCTTATGCCCTAATGTCCCCAAGGCCAGCTTGATGCTTTGTTTTAGAAGTAGTAGTTGGTTCCCATTCGCCGACCAGTTCTTGTAGGGGTGATAGCCCTTCAACTGGGTTAGGAAACCATCCGGCTATATCATTCACTGGGAGGTGCAATTTTTTAAGGAAGGTCTCTGTATCTGAGGGGAAGCGTATGGTTGCCGATATCCCATCATTTGTAGCAGTGAGAGAGAATGGGAAACCCCATCTGTAAGATATATTTTTCTCTCTTAGCATTAAAGTTAAAGGTCTCAAGAGTTTCCTTTTCTGTAAAGTTATGCGGGAAAGGTCCTGGAAAATGTAAATTTTATTATTTTCGTACTCAAAAATCCCAGTCTTTTTGGCATTTTGTATGATTTCTTCTTTTTCAGAGAAACTGTGTAGGCAGCAAATAATGTCCCTTGGGGCATTTAGTGGTGCTGTTTTGGCTTTCATTACCCTGTGGGCTCTTTCTATCTTTAAGTCCTCATTCATTTCTTTCCCCACAACTGTCTCCTTTTTTAGAATATTATTGAATATTCTCTTTAAGACAGAGTTAATATCCTCATTACCGACTGTTTCAGGGACACCTCTAATCCTTAAGTTGTTCCTCCTATTCCTATTCTCCTGATCCTCCATTTGTCTCTGTAATTCAAGGATAGAAGTATTTTGGAGAGATATATGACTGTGTAAGATTTTTTGATTAGATGAGAGCTTAAGTATATTTGACTCTGCCGAATCTGTACGCTCTGCCAATACATTAATATCTCTCTTAATCTCACGAAGTTCTTCCTTAATTGCTAAAGTCATTTCTTGTAACATATCATGTATGTCCCTTTTAGTTGGGAGTTGTGTAATATAAAAACGAAAGTTCTGCTCACCTCCAGCCACATTTTCTCTGTCTAAGTTTTTGATGTGTTCCACCATTTCTGTTGCAGCTTCCTTAGATGTATTCTTAGCAACCTCCTTTGCAGCATCCTTTACTGCCTCTTCAACTACCGTCTCTTGTTCCTCCAGCTCCTCTGATATAGTCCCTTGATTTCCTTTATACTCCGTTTCCTCTGCATTTCTTTGTATTGAGGGAAAGACCGACGGGGCAGAGCCTTCACTAGCAGCCTCCAGCGTCATTCCACGCGCTGGATCCAGCGCCATCTTGGGCCATGAGCGCTCACTTCTTTTTAAGAAAAGGGATGCAGTTTCCCTATCTTTTGCTGGTGGGGTAGTTGTAATTTGTGCAACAGGAGCGGGTAGAGCGGGTAGAGCATGCTTCCTGGCCGGTATCCGCTCCCGTTCTCTTTCCATCTTGGGTTTCTGTGCCCTCCCCTTAACCGTAGCCATTGAGGGGAAATCGCGGGCAATCAAGAGGCAATACAGGGGCAATATAGGGCAATACAGCAGCAATAGAGGGGCAGAAAAGCAATCGAGCAGGCGGGTTATAGCAAGGGGATCAGAGCGGCACCATCTCAGCAGCGGCTGGCGACCATGCGTCCGTGCGGCGTCACGCAAGCCACGCCCATCATGTTAGATTGATAATTAATAAAAGTTATTTATCTTAAATTTCCCAGAGTCTGCATGCATTTGGAAATGTTCCCCTTTTTTAACCCAGCAGCATTTTTAAGCAATGTCCACATAGGGACATTCCTTTTATATTTTGTGGAGGAAAGATTAATTGATTATGCTGTGAGTTTTTATTTTTACTACTACTATTCTCCTTCCTAAGGCATATCTTTGATATTTGGGGCTGTTGTCCTGTTGTACCTATGTTGGGCAGGTGTATGGGGGGAAATTGACAGGGTTCAGAAGGCAGAACCCCATATCCTGGTCTCCTAGAAACAAAGTAAGTAAAACAGTAAGGTGACGTAAGTAAGGGTAAGCAGCTCCACCCCTTAATGACCAAGTCAGTGATATATAGGCAGTGAGAGATTCCAAGACATCGACCCCTCCCATTCACCTAAAGATTTTTTTTATATATATTTCTCAAACGCTCTAAAAATGTGAGATTTAATACAAAAATTCTATATGTAAAAGTTGTTGAGTTCCTATAGAAGTCAATGGGAGCTGCACTGATCTTTTTGGACCACTTTTAATCAATTCAGACATTTAGAAGTTTTCAGATTTTTTTTTGCTAGGAATTGTCCAAAATACTCAAATTTTTTGAGGTATCTGTATTTTTTAGTGCATCATTCAGTGTTTTTTTTAGTTCAGACTTTATATAGTTAGATCTTTTATTAAATTCATGACATTTGTGGTTTTAGAGAATGTGAGTTTAGCCACGGTTTCAAAAACTTCTAAAACCACTAAAATTTTGATCTTTAATAAAGAGGCCTCCAAATGTTTTTGTGAAAGACCACTTCTTGCCAAGGTTTCAAAAATTGTAGGAGAAATAATAGCTATTGAATTAACATAAGTATTGCAAAGTGGGGAAGTTGGACATATTTGAATAATAGCAATTTTGTTGTTAGAACTTTTATTTTAACTTTGCAAAGGAAATTATTTTGAGTCTATAGATCGATAAGGTCTCCAACAGAAATGAGTTTTGAAACATCTGCTGTAAAAGGAAGATGTGGGTTTCAAGTTTGGTTTTTAAAAGAAGTTACAGTCTGGGGCCCCTTAGATGCAAAGGGGCATATTTATTATGCTGTGTAAAACAGTAGGATAGTACACCACACATCACCAGGCTTCGGCATATAAAACATGGCATAAAAAAATCACATAAAAAATGGTGTACATTTTTTGCACTTTTTTTTTTCTTGAGTGACTTCTCCCGGAAGCAATATAAAATATCGGTGTCAGATCTGGACATGGTGTTTCACACACCTTAATAAATTCAGCATTTATTTTACACAGGTTTTTACACATTTTTTTCAGCAAATGTAATTTTACACGGCATAATACATATGCACCCAAGTGTATCTGCATAAGCATGTTCCGTATTCAAAGAGTTACTTACAGGTATGCAGAGGTAAACAAAATATATAGGCTGTAAGTCTTTTTGTTTGAAGACCAGATATATGGATTTATTTGGATGGTGTCTAACATTGCATTTTTTTATGACCCCAGGTGGTATGTGAAATCCAGTGAGACCATGCCATAAGGAGCCTAAAGTTTATAAAATGTTGGCATTGGGACACTTTATAAACAGATTAATTTATCACTATTTATGGGCTCAGAATGATGTGCATCTGTTGATATTTATGGGCACAGATTGTACAATTTCTGGTAATATGTATTGAGAAGCTACTTATTTGGTCTTAATCATGTGTAGGATGTCCTGAAGAAGCAATTAGGCAGGTGATCCTAGTGTGTGCCTTTTGATCTTACAATTTTTACAAGTAGTGTATGAGTAGTGTATGCTGCTTGCCATCTTTCTCATAGTAGGACCTATTTTAGACTTTTTATTCTAGAAATGCCTTTCTTATCTTCTTTTTATTTATAAAATACTAGTTATTTGTTCGACTAAGAATTTAGTTATTGTTTCTGTATGGTTAGGCACTTTTAAATGAGTTTTTCATTCATGAGATGCCAATGAAATAAAATGGCACCTAGCAGTGACTTTATGGGCTTTCAAAAGTGTAGGTAAAGAGAACACAGTTCCTTCATTTAACTTATAGGTAGTCTGTAAAATTAGATTTGATCTGCTTGAATATACTATATCAGAATCATGAAGAATTTCATTCAGTCTCTAGTAGGGTTCATTAGGAGGAAGTACGGTAAAGTTATCAAATAAGGATATGGGTAATAGCTCCATTGAAAATGAGAGTTATAAGAAAGACTGGGAAATTAAAAAAATAATCAGTGAGTGGGATTTATGTAGAGTAGAAAGAGTATTGCCATGCCAACAAGCAAAAACATGATGTGAGCTGTATAGTTAGGGGTGGATGGGAACAACTTGTATTTTGGGGCTGCATTAAGTTCAAATCCCCTATTATGATTGTGTAGCAGTGCATAGTTTGTAAAGCAATATTATCTATCTTGCCTGCTGATAGATAGGTTAAACATGAGCCATGTGTCTCCTGCACTTCTTCATATAGGTTGATGAAAGGGGAATCTCCTTTCAGGCCAACAGTACTGGCTGATATTCCCTGATGCCCAGGTAAATATTGCCTGAAATATTTACATATGAAATAAAAGTATTTTGCTTAAAAGTCTGTTGAGCTTTAGAGACAGCTTTCCTTAAAAGAAATTAGTTTATGTATATTAAGGGATTAGACATTAAGGGGCAGATTTTTCTAATTTCGAAATAGAAAAAACTTCAAAATTCCACCATCGAATAGAATCCTCCGACATTCGAATTCAAAGTCGTATTTTATACATTGAACGATCGTATTCCGATCGTACGCCGATTGTACTTTGAATCGAATGATTCGAACAATTTTATTGTACGATTTTCCCAAAAAATCCTTTGACTTAGCAAACTTAGCAAACCACACAGGAGGTCCCTCATAGGCTTAACAGCAATTCGGCAGGTTTAAGTTAGCGAAGTATTGAAGTCGAAGTTTTTGTTAAAGAGACTTTGATTATCAAATGGTTGAATAGTCAAACGATTTTTACTTCGAATCAAAGTAAATTTGAAGTCGTAGAATCTTCGATGGTCAAAGTATCCAAAAAATTACTTTGAATTTTGAATTTTTTTACTTTGAAAATTCCCTCGAATTCACTTCGACCCTTGATAAATCTGCCCCCAAGAATAACTATCGGAGTGGAAGCTACTTTGCTAGTTAACATCAGAAAATGACCATTTGGGTAATTGAAGGCATGCCTGTTATCATTAGGTCAGTCCTTATGCATTAGAAAAGCCATGTCTGCACTGTAAGGTAAGATGGGGAAATTCACAAAAGTAGTGATATTGTGACAGAAAAAAAGTGGAGATAGACTTATCGGATTTCCCACCAAGCCATTGACAAACCTTTATCTCCACTTCTGTGAATTTGTCACAGAACAGAACAGTTATAATACATATCAATTAAACAGAACAGTTGCAGATTTTGTCTTTCACATGACGTTTTAAACATTTTATGGACTTTTTTACAGAAACACATTCTTAATATTCTCAGCCATACAAAAATTGTATTGCATAACAGTAAGGCAGCAATATTTTAGTATCCAGAGTATACATTTGCATTACATAATAAATAAGAAATTAAAATAAAAACATAATTATATCAAACAAAAGGAAAATAAAAAAAATCAGACCTAAAGAAATACAATTGATTTAATATATGGTTAGGTAGGTTAAGTGGCAATGAATTTACTGGTATATAATTTGTCAATAAAATGTAGACTGTAGATTAGTAAGCAAAACAGTATTAAACAAATCAAAGGGGCCCAGGAGTGAATACCTGGGCCTATGTGGATCAAAGTAGGCTTCTTTAGGTGAAGGTAGAGTAATCAAATTCTGATTGATGGTATCATAATTAATGATGAGCAAAACTTTTTACCATGTTTCGCCTTGAAAATGATGCCCATAGACTTCAATGGGTGGAAAAAATTGTCATGCATAAAAAAAACATTGATGCACCGCATTGCACAACACAAATATTTGACACCCTTAGATCTTAATGTATATTGGCAAATGTTTGCCATTTTGCCAAAGCAAAACGGGTCAGATTCGCCCATCACTAGTCATAATTGTGAAGACCAAGAAGGCCCTCCACTTAATGTGAGGTGAAATTAGAACTGAGGCAGTAAATTGTCTCCCATTGGTTTAATGATTATTTGTCCTGCAGTAGAGAGGGGCTCAGCGTTAATCTGGAAGCCTGAGGTGGGTCTTGTTCCATTTAGAACTTAATGTAGTAGAATTGAGGCAGTAAATTGTCTCCCATTGGTTTCATGATTATTTGTCCTGCAATAGAGAGGGGCTCAGCATTAATCTGGAAGCCTGAGGTGGGTCTTGGGTCTTGTTCCATTTAGAACTTAATGTAGGAGATTGTTTAGCCGGATTTTAAAGAAGGCTTAGATTGACTGAATTGAGACCTATGGCCTGGAGAAACCCATTTTCATTCTGAGGGTGTGGCAAAATATGAGTTTGGCAGAATCAATTCACCGCTAGTTTAAAGGGGTAACACCACGTGTGTAAGTTCCTAATTCCCTCATTTTAGTGAAGGTTATTGGCAATAGTTCTGTAAAGGTTTGGATTTTTATTATTGTGAAAGTCAAAGAAGATAGAATTGCAAACCTCTGTCAGTACTGCCTCTATACTTTCAAAATAGTGAAAGCATTTGTATTCAGTGGGAGGGTAATTGAACAATGTGCCCTGTCAAAATGCCATAAGTTTGCTGAAAGTTCAGGGCAAATGGCAAAAAATAAGCTTCATAAATTTTTTTGGAATATCTATTATTCACATTCCTGGGACCCCTCTCACGTTTTGACTCCTTGACCTGTTCTGGTCTTCACATAGGCTTCAAAGTTGTGTCACTTCTTTTTTAAGAGAGCCATTCCTCAGAATTTATCAGTAGTGATGAGCTAAGTTTTTCTCCAAGTTTCACTGCTAAAATGACACCAATAGACTCCAATGGGTGAACAAAATTGTCAAAACATTTTTATCGCAAGTCAAAAAAAATTTGTCGCCCAGAGACTTCAATGCATATTAGCAAATTTTCATTGAAATGAAATGGGTCAGATTCACCCATTACTATTTATAAGATACATAGTATATAAGATCAGTTTATTTTCTTTGCATGGTGGCAACTATTATGGCTGAATACACTATGTGAGTGAAAATGGTATGTAATATAGATTGTAGCTAACTTAGTATGCTTAGGTGTTTTACAGTGACTGGAGAGTTATGGTGTGAGCCAGTCTGGCTAGGTGAGTGATCAGGGAATTCAAAAATGAGAGAATGTGTGCTACTCACAGTCTGGAGGTGACACATCAGTGTAGGTTGAGTCTTGCTACGCTGTGTCTGATTCAGCACCATCTTGGGAAGTGGCACATATGTCTATGTCAGAGCTGTATGCAGTTTACTGACATGGTGGTCTGTTGGTTGTCCAGTTTCTTCTTACGCTTTTTTTATGCAATTGCCACACACATCATAGCAGACCAATCCATCTGTGTTTTGCAATCTAATTGTAATCTAAAAAGGTCACTGAAGTGGAGCTCTTAGAAGTTGTGAGTGCCTCCACAATGCTGGTCTATGCCTTTTGAAGCCTTTAATGGTTCAAATTAGAAACAAGACGTTTTTATGGGAATTAAGAAGAATCACACCATTGACCATTCTAAAAATAAGTTAAAATATGCCAGCTTATAGATTGATTTAGGGAAAGATAGAAACCCAGTTTTATTTTATATTGGTGCTTAGTATAATTATCATAACCATAGCTACAAAAAGTCTTTAGCATGTAAATGAAAATACAAAACTCATCCATAATGTGCAGACTTTTTATCTTTTGATTCAATCAATGATCACAGGAAGTCATGCATGTTTATAATACTTGTTTTCAGAGAGAATGGGATTCTTATAATGATGATCATTATTCTCTTTTATATGGTTCAAGCAAAAGTGCTTTAGATTAATGAGACATCAATTCTAAATTTCAAAACTGTTTAAGAACACATTAATTCCAATGAACTGTGGACAAAAGTTAATGCTAGTTGACCTTCTTCAGTGTAATTGGATCATCAAATGTCATTGTTTGCAGACATAATATTGTTTAATAGCCACCGATCATCGGCCATTTATGCTATATAGAATATTCCAGGACTCCTGATAGACAAACATTGTTTTTGAAACACATTCCCATTTGAATTTTCTGTGCACTGGTTAAAAATAGACATCTAGACTAGAGTAACTGATGGCATGTATTGAAAAGATTTCATGTATATTGCAAATTTAATTTAAAGGCAACATTTTTCTTAAACTCGCAGGGCTTCTAAAAAAGCTCTACAACCTGCAGACGTTTGGCCGAAAGTGATGGTTCAAAAGAACCAATTAGAATACTATTGAACCAAAATATTTTTTTTGAGCTGGAACTGAACTGCTCTATTTGCTATTGCCATAAATTCTGTTTAACCTACAAACCATTTAAATGTTCTAAATATTAAATGTAGCATTCCCTGTCTGAGAATTGTTGAGGGTTATGCATGCAAATCAGTCATAATAAATTACTATAAAAAAACCTTAAATGAATTGTTCAGTGTAAAAATAAAAACTAGGTAATAGATAGGCTGTGCAAAATAAATAATGTTTCTAATATAGTTAGACAAAAATGTAATATATAAAGGCTGGAGTGACTGGATGTCTAACATAATAGAAAGAACACTACTTCCTGCTTTGCAGCTAAGACAGTAACCAATCAGAGACTTGAGGGGAGGGGCACATAGGCCATAACTGTTTGCTTTTGAATCTGAGCTGCATGCTAAGGATCAATTGCAAACTCACAGTTATCCCTCATGTGGCCCCCCTTAAAGTCATTGACTAACTCAGAGTTAGAGAGCTACAAGGTAGGAAGAAGTGTTCTGTTCTGTTAAGACATCCAGTCAATATAGATATATATATATATATATATATATATATATATATATTACATTTTTGGCTAACTACAGTAACTATATTAGAAACAATCATTATTTTGCACATCCCATCGCTTTACCCAGCTTTTAGTTTTACACTAAACTGTTCCTTTAACTGTATACTCTGGATCACTTTATATGCATTTATAAATATGTCATCCGCATTTTTAGAGGGAAAAAAAAAACTTTTATGTTTTGAAGATGCTAAAAATCCAAATCCGAAAATACTCCAGCTTTATTGGTAAATTAAGGGGATTTGGGTGACTTTTTTTTATCATAGTGAGAAAAAGTCACATTTTAGTAAATACCCCCCTATATCTCATGAAAAGAGAACTTAACATAACCTAACACTCATTCCTTGCTGAACACTGAAAAATAATTGTAGAGGTCAAATATTAAACAGAGATAAACCATGTTACATGAAGTCACTGTGGCTTTGCTTTTAAGTGGTTCAAATGTTTATTGCATTAAAAGTAAAAGAGAGCAGAGTGAGTCACAGTTCTTATAAAGGGAATAAAAAACAGACAAAGGTTAGAGAATTCAGAGATGTATGTATATGAATATATGCTTTAAAATCAGAATTTTCATTTACATTTGCTTTTTATAGACACATTTAGAGGTACAGATGCAGCCACTTTGGTTTGTCTGTTTGACACAGAATAACTAAACACAGATATCCCATTTATCTCATTTAACACAGAAAACTGCGTCACAACATCCCATCTAATTAAAGCATTCACCATTGTGAACAATGGAGCTTTGGTATGCTAATGAAAAGGTTAAATGCATTAAATGAGTTAAGATGACTTAAGATAACACAGTTTCTTCAATTACCCCTTAGTCATGACGCATTTAACTCACAAATCCAAGTGGCTTCATCTGTAATTAATCATCTGGTAATGATGCTGATGTAGCCTTGTTAGTCAGAACTAATGTTTCCCTAATAGTACAAAATCTTAAATGTGGCAAAGGAAAAAAATGTATTCTGAGTTTGGTAAAAAGATTTCAAATGATATCTATATGCCATTCCTAAATATACAGTAAATAGTGAGTTACAAGTCCATGTGCTGTTTCAAGCAAAAGGATTTATGAGGAGGGCTTGGAACATTGGGAAAATAGGTAAAGTCATGCAACAGATAAAGACATAAGGAAAGTACTGTAAAAGCTATTTTACTTTCATTTTACCAGCAGAAATACTGGAAATTGGCAGATATTTAATTGAAGTTGATATTTAATGGAAGTTGAGTCCAAAGGGGTTATTTAATCTTCATAATGTAAGTTTATAGTAGGTTAAGGTCTGCACTACGGTGGTGTTGGTGGTGGGGGTGGCATGTTGCAGCTGAAGACTGTCATTGGAAAGTAGAGCTATATGAGGAAAAAGGCTGGAGTTAATACACATTCAGCTCTGTACAGATGGCAGTTGCTAACAAGATACTTTAGAGCAGTGTCCTTGGTTTACTGTATGTATTAATAAAAGGCAATATAAAAGGTAATATTCCAGACTGCATGGATTTCTATGGCATACAATAATATTTTTAATATCATATTTACTTATGACTTGAGTAATCAGTATACAAAATTGGTTTAAATTGATAGCCCTTTAAGTGAATAAGAAACAATGATGAAATACTAGCAACAAACCACAATGCACAAAATAAAACCTGCAACACAAGATAATGTGGATTATGACAAAATAGGATGGTTAAATACAAGAGTGTGAGATTATATAACGTATTAGGAAGCAATTTCCAAGCCATTTTGTGCCAGATTGCTGGATTCTGATTGAAGGGAAATAATGGCTCCTACAATCCTTAGCTGGAGCTGAAGCTGGAGACAAGATCAGGTTTAAGGTATATGCAGGAATGTATATTTATAGCCCAAAAGCCATGGATGAGAAACTAATGACACACACTAACAGTATAGGCTACCAACAACCCAAAACCATGTAGCATACACATGGCAAAACAAGGCAATATATCAAGCACCATGAGTAAAATAAACACAATAACTTAACTGGTGAGTAAGTGAGGTATGTGGTACCACTACACTGTGATGTAGAAGAGACTGGGGTTACCACCTGCATTACATTCTACATTTTACAAATCTGTACTTAATTTCTATTTGGCCTGGATCAAGGAATGTCTTATTTTAGCTACTTTTTTAGTACTATTCTTAACCCATTATGGGAGGAATGTAATAAAAGTCGTAAAGAGCAAAACAATTTGCACCAATAAGAATAAAAATCCACATCTCGCAATGTAATATTGTTCCTTAAAGGAATAGTTCAGTGTAAAAATAAAAACTGGGTAAATAGACAGGCTGTGCAATATAAAAAATGTTTCTAATATAGTTAGATAGCCAAAAATGTAATGTATAAAGGCTGGAGTGATTTCATGTATAACAAGTCAGTCAGAGCACTACTTCCTGCTTTTCAGCTCTCTTGGTTTACACTGACTGGTTACCCTGGCTACCAGACAGTAACCAATCAGAGACTTGAGGGGGGCTCACATGGGTCATTTCTGTTGCTTTTGAATCTGAGCTGAATGCTGAGGATCAATTACAAACTCACTGAACAGAAATGTACCATGTGGCCCCCCTTCAAGTCGCTGACTAACTCAGAGTTATAGAGCTGAAAAGCAGGAAGTTGGATTCTGGCTGTTTTATTAGACATCTGTTCACTCCAGCCTTTATACATTACATTTTTGGCTAACTAATTATATTAGAAACATTTTTTATTTTGCACAGCTTAACTATTTACCCAGTTTTTATTTTCACACTGAACTATTCCTTTAAACTGTTATTGCATTGCAAATTTTAATTGTGCATTGCAAATTTTTATTGCGCACTGTTAAGAAGTGCTTGAAGGTGCCGTAATCTTTTGGAGCAACTTCTTTTTCAGTAAGAAGTTATATTACATTTACTGCGCAACCAGTCTTCCACTGTCGGAAGTGGCCGCTAAACAGTTTCAAGGTTCACAAAAGCTATTTTAAATTTTCACAAAGCAAAATATGTTCGCACAAAGGCATAACTTTTCGCGTTGCGAATAGTTTTTCCGTTATCGACTTTTATTACATTCCCCTGCATGTCTAGCAAAAAAGCGATGTGCAGAATTATGGAATAACAGTTTCAAATAATAAAAGAAACAAATTGTCATTTTGGGCAGTACCTGTAACTATGTAGAAACTGCCTTGAGTATGCTAGTAAATGCATTAAAATCATTACTCGTGATTTTACATTACTTGTAAGGAAGCATGCTAGCCGTTACTTTTACAAAGGAAATAGATAATGTTATTTCTGAACTGCTTTTTAGTTCTTGCTCAGCAAAATTCAAGGAGAGAATGGCAGAGATATTGTACTGGAAAATTGCTAAATATGATGTGACTGCCATGTAATTGATGTTTTTTTCCCTATGAGTTCATATATCTATGACTATAACATCCTTTTCTTTTTATGGATCAATAATAAAATTGCTTTGTGAAATTAAACATCATCAGTTTAATATGATTGCCACTGCATGTATAGGGACTTATTTTTATAAAGAAACTACTTTAACTATGTGAATTTGGAAATATTTTTCTATTAAATATATTCCATTCTTAACAAATGGAAAGCAAAAAAGATTGCAGTGAAAAGTGAAACAGCAAACTTATTTCCAAAATATTATTGTAACTTGTGTAAGTTAAAGGAAGACCCAAGCACCCCCTGTCCTTAAGGTAACAAATCAACTCAATGGCACTGCACTCAATTACATAATTGTAATATAAACTGTTATAATAACAAATAAACCACCATTCACCAGGGCCCATGCATATTTTAAAATATATAATGAAGAGGAGTCCCCAAACTAAATAAGTTATTTAATGATGCTGCCAAACGAACTTCCCTGAAGAGACATTTCTTTCCCACATCTTTACAACACCAACACTTGGACGTTAACTCACTTATGGGTTGCACTATGGTTACAAATACTCAGGCATCATCTCAGCCCCCTTACATGATAACACATTACACCACATTCAAAACTATTCACAAACAAAAAAAAGTTTGTGACATAAAATTAAATTATTACCTATGATGCTACACCTCTCTTTACATGCATACACAACACAGAGGCAATTTAATCACCAAGACAAAATCACCACCCTCAATAGTAGAGCATAGTAGATCTTTGTTTTAACACCAATTATCATCATCATCATCATCATTTATTTATATAGCACTGTCAAGATACGCAGTGCTTTAATGAAATATATGGATGTTTTGTATAGCCATTAAAATGGCTGTGCCATGGATTTACCCACAGTATGTCTCCCTTCATAGTGAACCTTTACAGAGAGCCTTGAACACAAGGGGACATCATTGATGCATTGATTTAAATATGTAGATAACTCTTAGGACAGTATTAAATTATATGAGGTTTCAGCCTTCACTGAGCACATAAACTAAAAAAGTTGCTCTCTATTGCCTGCCACTTTTTCAGAAAAATTCAACCATTAATAAATTGTGCCCCATAAAATCAAGGCTGTAAGTTTCACAGAAAAAAATTACGCCCATACACTCTAATGGGAGAAAAAATTGCACGTTCCAAAATTTTTTGACACAATTTGTTGCGCAATCTGACGTTCATCGAAAAAAAGTTTCAAAAAGAAATTGTCGCCCATAGACTTTAATGCTTTTCAGCAAATTTTCAACATTTCACAAATTTTCTGCAAAGCAAAACGGGTCCGATTACTACACCAACAGCCTGAAACTGTGACAACCTATGCTGAGTCTAAGAACAAAGAAGACAGGCAAATGAAAGAAGCTTTGAAAACTTGTGGATACCCATACTGGGCTTTTGTAAAAACATCAATAAGTGAAGCACAAACACAAGGTCAACACACAGAAGGGAGGAACATAACTGTAGAAACTATATGTATTTTTCAAAACAAACAACAACATGAAACAGAAGCTGATACACACAACACACTAATCACTGTAACACAAGAAAAGTAATGTGTTGTATGCCTTCCAGTGTAATGAAGAGTGATAACTCCTTAGGACAAGACTAGACCTAGATAGACTGAAGAAGACATACAGTATGGTTTGAAATAGGCAAGAAGGAGGCAATTTAAGCCAAACTGGAACAATGATCCTTAAACAGAGATCCTCTTCTGTCTATCGATGCTTGTTACAGTATGGCATAAATTTTGGACAGTGACACTGCTGCTTCAAAATCCTTACCCTGACTATTTCACAATCAGTCAAACTTCTAGTCATGTAAATTGATACAGATACCATTGTGACTGCATCACACATCAACACTGGTGGGTTTCAGCTAACTCCTACCTAAAAAAGTTTAATGGAAGCATTGTGAGTGGGTGTTGGTGACTGCAGTGCCCGATAGAGTTTACAATGTTGGAGAATTCACTACCAAGCAACTAGAAGTAGTTTAATGAAAGTTTTAAAACAGCAATCCGGAAGGCTAAGATGATGAGGAGCACATTTTACAGAGTCGTAAGACTAATTACAAAATGTTTTTTAATTATAATAATAGTAAAAAGCTCAGTCTAGTCAGTGGCTGACTCAGGATATAGCTTGTAATATTAATGTGAACAAGGCACCAGGGCCAGATGGAATAAACCCTTGGGTACTTAATGAGCTTAGTTCAGTTTAAGACCGGCCTCTATTTCTAATTTTCTGACTGACTCTCTTTCATCTTTTATGGTACCTGGTACCCATGGATTGGAGGAAAGCTGAAATCACTATATTTGAAAAGTCATTGGGTTCTCAGCCTGACAATTTTCACTTAATACTGTAAATTATTTTTAGAAATATAGGAAGAACACAACTTTTTTGTGATTCATGGAAAAAATCACAATTCGATTGTTGGTAAACGGGTTTCTTAATGAAGATAAATGTAGTCGTGCACCTGGGATTAAAAATATGCAAGCTACTTATTCCTTTAATGGGACTGAACTAGGACAATTCATAATGGAAAAAGATGAAGTCCTTATAGATAATAAACTTGCCTGTAGTAAGCAATGCCATTCAGCAGCTTCAAGGGGAAATTGAGTTGTGTTAAAGGGGCATAGGGAGGAGCGGGTTATTCTTCAACTGTAAAAGAGCACTGGTAAGGTGCTCTTTTATATGCCATACAGTTTTGGTCTCCATTGCGCAAACAGGACATTATTGAATTAGAGAGGTTCCAGGGAAGGGCAACTAATCTAATGAAAGGTATGGAAAATTTTGCTGAGAATTCATTAAAAGGCAAGAAATTCCAAAGCCAACAATTTTATTTGACATGCAACAATTTTTTTCAACCATTGGAGTCTATGGGCGTCTTTTTCACAGAGGACATTTTTGCTTATAACTAGTCTTTTCTAGTAAATCTATACACTTGTTTTTACACATTAATTTATTGTTGTGCAGTTTTACCATTATAATTTGCTAAACACATTAGTAGTACATTAATAGTACTCACTTATTCTTATCTACTTCTACACTACCATCTTTGGAAGTTTAACTTTTTAGTAATAGGTCACTTAGAAGTGTGGTCAGGGTATAATATGGTAAAAACTAAATATGAAAAATCTCTCCTGTGCTTCACTTTGACTGACGTGGAATTAGTCAAAAGCCCCCACAATACACTTTATTTATATTTATTTATTTATTTTCTTTAAATATCGGTAACAGCTGCAGGCCCAACTCTATCAAATACACTATCACTTGGTAATGCTTTACTATGTTTCTAGTGTCAGTTAACAGCAAACTGTTTTTAAAAACAGTTAAAGCATTATAGCAAACACAATTGCACTGCATTTTCAAGCAAAACCTAAATTTGACACAAAACACATTTCAGAAAATGTATACAAGCTAGCGACATAGTTATATGTATTGTTCACAGGTGCTCATGGACCCAGAATAGAGAAAGGAAAGTGCATTAGACTGCCAGTCTAATGGAGAAAAAACAAAAACGTATAAGAAGTACACTATTCAACCAGAACACTTGCAGTAAAACTAGCATAGCAAAGCACAAGAAATTAAAACATCATAATTTGCTTCTTCCCACACCCAATAAATTTTTGGGGGAGAAAATTTAATGGTAACACTGCACAATAAAAAGTCTTCCGGAGTCAGTAGCCCAAAACGAACCTCCAATCAATTCTGTTTGTTATGAGACATTTTTTTTTTGTCTCAGATAGTTGTGGATTTAGGAAATAGTGATTATGGTCTTCTGAAAAATGATGTTGTAGACATAACTTAGTGACTGGAATGTTGTAGACATAACTTAGTGACTGGAATGCCACATTTTAGATGTTCAACCTTTAGCGGCATAAGGGCATCTCTACAACATATTAACTGGGAAAGACTTTTCACTGGGTAAATCTCTTAAATGGAATGTTTTTAAAATGCTACTAAACAAATACACTGGGCAGTGTATACTGTAGATATGTGTGTGTCCCTTTTTTATAATTGTGTAATATTGGCACGCATGCATTTCACATTTATCTCAATATATTAAAAAAAATGGATGATTGACATATATCTTGTGAGATGATGCCCATAGGGGAATCCCTTTGCAACTGTAATTAAGTTTTAAATGCCAACAACAGTATATATATTTTTTTTTTTTCCAAATGTGTTTTTTTATTCAGATACAGCACAAATAAAATACATTCTGTCGTTGCAATGATTCGTACAGTTAGAACTCATAGTGCAGAAACTGAGCATTGGTCAAAGATAATTTTTTTTTAAACAATATCAACAAAACATACAGCTCTAAATACAGCATCCGATCTCATGAGGGACTCAGTGGGAATGTTGCCAATAATCTGTTTATCTGATGACTCCCGGGGGGTGCAAAAACCAGCCTGTCTTGTTCGCGTTGCCAGTTGTCGAGGTATTGGGATGACTCCATGACAAGTGGGTGGTCTCTGAGTGATTCTTCATCGTACCAAGTTGTACGTCGAAATGTGTAAACCGTAAGGCATCTAGTGTGAAGTGGGAGTGATGTCACATACGACATCCAGGTGGCAAAGAATTTCGGATCATTGTGTTCTTTTTTGGTCATTGCTTCCAACCAATCCATGTGAAATAAATGGTGTAATTTTTGTTTGACTATCAGAATAGATGGGGGTTCTGTAGTCAGCCATTGTTGTAAGATCGTTTTTCTCGCCGCCGCAGCTAATCTGCCTATCAGGCATTTCTCAGATTTCGACAGCTGGGTATAGTAAGTAGTTTGACTAAATAATGCCCATTCAATTAGTGGTTGGAGGGGTTTCCCGATCATCTGGCCACCGTATGTGACCACCTCCTGCCAAAATGTTTGCAGTTTCGTGCACGACCAGAGGCTATGTAGCAAATCAGCTTTTGGTGAGGCACAGCGTAAACAGTTGTCAGAGGAAAGATTCCCCATTTTATGCCTTCTAAGTGGGGTAAGATAGGAGTTATGTAAAATTTGCAGAGACATCTCTTGATATCTACTCGCTGGGAGTAGCCGCATTGTTTTCATATGATAGTTTAGGATGTCTGATTGTGTTACGTCGGGGATATCCTTGGTCCATTTAAAGACTGGGTTGTCCTCATTATCCGTGTCTATTATAGTCCGTATAGTCTGGTATATTTGTGATGTGGAATGTTTGACCATCGTATTTTTCCATAGTTTGTAAAGTGGGTCTTCCTTGTCTTTGGCAGTTAAGTGAGACAAGGTGTGGGTCGTGAAATGAAGGAGTTGAAGTCTTAAAAATACGTATTGTGTAGTGTATGGGAAGTTTTCCATTAATCGTGTTTGAGTAATTGGGGAGTATTCATTCGTTAATAAGTCTTTGAGGATAGAAAGTCCGTCGTTACGCCATTGGATGAGTATCGGGTTATGTAGTCCTATGGGGAATTGTTTGTTCCCTATCCAGGTTAAACATGGAGATACGGTCGGTGATAGGCCCAGTTTTTTCCTAGTGATATGCCACGCTTTGTAGGTGTCTGCGAATAGGGGGTTGTCTCGAAGGTATAGGGGGGTATCGGTGGGCAAAATGTGTAGTAGATAATTGAGAGAGTAGTCTCTGCTTAGGTATTGATCTAGGGATGGTGTAGCGTATTGATCTTTGTGGAAGAGCCAATTCCCTGCATATCGTAATAGCGCTGCAGTGTTGTAGTCTTTAATATTGGGGAGATTGACTCCTCCCTGAGCTTTGGGTTGTTCCAATTTGAACAAGCTGATTCTGGGTCGTTTTCTGTTCCAAATAAAGTTTCGGAATATATGGTTAATTCGTTTGATATCTGTGGGTTTGATGTAATAAGGTAACATTTGTATGGGATATAAAAGCTTCGGAAATATGATCATTTTTATTAAATGTATTCTGCCTAGAAAGGTAAGGTGTAAATGCTTCCATTGTTGCGTCTCCTGTTGTATTTCATCAATAGTCTTCCTAATGTTTAGCTCATATAGACGGTTATAGTGTGATGGAATCATGATCCCTAGGTATTTAATGTTAGTATTGGTCTTTTTAAAGGGAAAGTGAGGGAGCCAGTCCGTGGGGTCGGAGTGGTGAAGCTGGAGTGCTTCCGATTTATTCAGATTTATTTGGAATCCAGCTAAGTTCCCAAATCTCTGTATGATCTTTAATAATATCGGTAATAATATCGGACTTGGGTTGTCCGAGGAATAGAAAAATGTCGTCTGCGAAGGCCGTGACCTTGAGGTTGGTTTGGCCTATTTGTATGCCCTTGAACGATGTGTTTTGAATTATGTGTCTAAGTAGCGGGTCTATGGCAATGTTGAAAAGGAGTGGCGATAAAGGGCATCCTTGTCGTGTACCCCTGTTGATCGGGAATCTATCAGAATTTATGTTATTTACCGTTAAAAACGTCGTGGGGGTGGAGTATAAAGTTTTGTATAGGTTGAATATATTTAAACCGAAATGTTGAAATTTTAAAAGACGTCGTAGATGTGCATGCGATATTCTATCAAAGGCTTTGTCAGCATCTAGGTTTATTAACATGCCGTGTTTTCTTTTTTCCAGGTTGCTATAATAAACTGCTGTCACAATCCTTCGAAGTGCATTAACTGGATGTCTGTCCCTAAGAAAGCCTACTTGATGCTCGGTGAGTATAGTGGGTAAAATCCGCTGTAGTCTATCCGCCATGATTTTAGTCATGATTTTAACATCTTGATTTAAGAGTGAAATTGGCCTATATGAAGCTGGATCAGTCAGGTCTTTGTTTTCTTTAGGGATTAAAATTATTCTAGCTACGTTTGCTTCTCGCCACAAAGGTACACCTCTCAAAGTATCGTTATATAGTGTGACTAGGGTCGGAGTTATGTCGGGGGACAAGAGTTTGTAGAATTCCGCGGTCAGACCATCTGGACCCGGCGATTTCCCGTTTTTTAAGTGTTTTATCGTATCTAATATCTCTCTCTCCGTTACAGGTTCGTCTAGAATTTCCCTGTCCTGGGGCGTCAGTTTTTTCAAGTTGGCTTCCCTGAGAAATTGTAAACCGTCGTGAGGATCATCTGTGGCGCTATCGTAGAAAGTCTAGTATATATATTTTTAAAGAAGAATAGGCTAAAGTCTATCTGCCTAATTGTACAAGATACCAACCATTACGGATTCACAAAGTGGTTTGAGACTTTCTTGGCTCTTTGTTGTAAGGGACAGCAATATGATTTATAGTGTTCTTGTAACTTATGTTAAGATGAATGTGGTATAATTCCTGGATAAATCAAACATCATAGGAATACATAAATATACCAAATCTCTGATAAATTGAGGAAGAAAAACTAGATTTTTCAATTTTTTTATGCTGCAAAGCTGCTAAAAATCCAAATCCGAAAAAACTGCAGCAAAAAACAGTTGAAATCTTGTAAAAGTCAATGGCAGATGGTCCCTTTAACAATTAGAAGGTGTTTCTTGCCTTCATGATCTTCAAGGGTTTTGGGCTGGTTTTTGTTCGATAATCCAAAAAAGCGGTTGCCTTTTTCAGGGGTGTAAAAAGTTGCACAATTTGATTTGAAGCATGATTTTGTTGTAACTTTTTCACTTCAGGGGCATTTTCTTGGAGGGCTTAGGAAAACTGTATAATTTTTTTCAGGACTACCTGTCTGGGAGCCGGGAGCTCTCCCCAGGGAGATAGTCAGGATCTAGGAGGAAGCCCTCTTGAGGGATCAAAGTCGCAGTGTCCAAAGGGTAAATCAAACAGATAAACAGAGTTCAGGCAAGAGTGCAAGGGCAGGCAGATTAGAAGCAAGATCCAAAGACCAGGCAAGAGGTCAGGATAACAAACAGGAACAAAATTTAGTATAATAAACTGCTCACAGGGAACCCAGGATAAACACATGACATGTATCCTATTCTTGGGCACCATTCTGGCATCCTGGATGCACTTTTATATTTGAATTTGGTGCCATAATGACGTCATTGGCGTCATGGGCCGACTGGGTGCCCCCATTTTGGATTCTTCGCTGCCGGGAGCAGACGCGTTTCTTAGCCTTGACACCTTCGCCTTGACACCTTCGCCTTGACACTTCCTAAGTTTTCAAAATATGCTAAACTTCTTTGTAATTCTACTTCTATAACAGGATGTCTAAAAAATGAAAAAGTCACATTTTCCTTAATATAAACATATATATCAGAAGCATAATATGAAAACACAAATGATTTGGAAAGTCCTATGTCTGAATGTGCCAATACTAAATATGTATTGTTTTAATAGCAGGCTTACCCTAGCAAACCATGCATTTTTGATAATTTTTTGATAAATCCATAACAAGTCCAATAATACCAAATTGCAATGCTTTCCTAAAGTATATTGGGGGCATGTAATTAGTCGCTAAAATTATTCACAATTCATTCGCAATGTGAATAAATGTTCCCAAAGTGAACAATTTTGCCTTTGAGAACAATAACAGCAGAATAGCAATTTTGAATTTTATAGTCTGCAATACTGGGCAGTGTATGTAATAAAACTTCTTAATGATAAAGTTGTTCATTTGCTCCAAATGTTTATACCACCTTTTTGCAATTGAATTAAAAATCCTAATGAACAATATAATGTAGCAGCACACAAATTTTTATTCTTATTTGTGCTCAAATTTGTTCTCTTTGCGACTTTTATAACATTTCCCCCTTTGTTTTTAATTAATTCTGAATTTTTTGAAAAATTACCTTGAAGCTGCAAAAAAATATGCTGACTCCTGCAATGAAAACTATATATTTTTTGGAAAATGTACATTGTGACAAATGCAAAATATTTTGGGAAATATTTTTTTTGTACTCCAAATCACCAAACTGAAAAGCTTTTCCAAATTTAGCTGTTTTTTTTAAATGAAGTTTTGGAAAATTGACCAAAAATATTGCAGTTTGTCACATGTATCTTACACAATTTATTACTTGCAAAGGTAATACTGCACACCATAAATATGAATGGCAGAAGTCTGTTGAACAGTTCAATGACTAATATCATGAAAGTGCATATGAATTTTCTCAACTGCCAACTCAGTTTATAAATAAAAAATAAAAAACTGACTTGGTAAGAACAGGTCATTCTATAAGTTAACTTAAAGGTGAACTACCCTTTTAACCATTACTGTTTTTAGAAGAAAAAAAATGCATACTTAATTTGAACTTGCTCTATCTTTTAATAAAGGAAAGGATTCTCCAAAAACATGTAAATGTAATTTCAAATCCATCAAAATTTGCTACAATTATTAAGGTTCTGAATATATGTGCAAGACAAGAGAAAATGGCAGGAATAAAATGGTACATGAACACAAGACCATTACAAGACCAGCAACGTAATAGGAATCAAATTTGGACTATTCTCTAGCTTAAGTAGACCAAAATATTTTTTTTTACTTCGAATTTTCAATTCAACCCTTAATAAATCTCCCACTTAAATACCTAAAATGTATCTAAAATGACACAAATGAATAATGTTCAATTAACAACCAAAGAGCCACTGTGTGCAATGTTTAGATCCAACAACTTCTATGTGCCACAACATACAATGTCAGTTGCCACCTCTTCTTGGTTTTGGTACTGAACCAATGCCAATAATACTGATGGTAATCTGTGCCCCATGGTCAGGAATGTTTAGCTATTATTATTATTATTAACATGTATTTCTATAGCGCCAACATATTGCGTAGCACTGTAAAGTAAATGTGATTATACAACTACATCACACGAATTACATATATAGAATATATGGAGTAACAAACGTCACAATCAATACAGGTACAAAAAGGTGAGGAAGGCCCTATGCATAGGCATACAGTCTAAAGGGAAGGGGGTAATACACAAGGTGTGGGAGTGGGCAAGATCGAAGTAAGTGGGTGAGAAATGTGGTACTGTATGTGGTGTTGCGTTTGGTAGTTAAGCAGAGTGAGGGTAGGCTTCTCGAAAGAAGTGCGTTTTCAGAGATTTTTTGAAAGCAGAAAGGTTGGGAGAAAGTCGGACAGACCGTGGGAGAGCGTTCCAGAGGAGGGGTGCAGCCCTTGCAAAGTCTTGAATGCGAGCATGTGAGGAGGTAATGAGAGAAGAGTTGAGTAGGAGGTCAGTAGAGGAGCGTAGTAAGCGAGTGGGTGAGTATATAGAGATGAGTTCAGAGATGTAGGGTGGAGCAGAGTTGTGAAGTGCTTTGAAAGTCAGTGTCATTAATTTGAATTTGATTCTGAAAGGTAACGGAAGCCAGTGCAGGGATTGACAGAATGGCGAGGCAGAGGAGGAGCGGTTACTGAGGTGTATGAGCCTCGCAGCAGTGTTCATTATGGACTGGAGAGGTGACAGTCTCTGGAGGGGGAGGCCAATTAAAAAAGAGTTACAGTAGTCTAGACGCGATATGATGAGAGAGTGAATAAGAATTTTGGCAGCGTCTTGGGTGATAAATGATCGTATTTTGGATATGTTCCTTAGGTGGAAGTGACATGATTTGATAAGTGACTGGATATGAGGAGTGAATGACAGGGCAGAATCTAGGATAACCCCAAGGCACCGGGCCTGGGGAGAGGGGGTGATAGTGGAATTGTTGACTATGATGGATACTTCGGGGATGCTACTGGTGTTATTTGGAGGAAAGAGAACCATTTCAGTTTTGGAGAGGTTTAGTTTAAGGTAGCGTTGCGACATCCAGGTAGAGATAGCGGACAGGCAGGAGGAGACGCGAGTTAGGAGTTCTGGGTTGAGATCAGGAGATGAGAGATAGATCTGAGTATCGTCAGCATAGAGGTGGTAGTGGAAACCGTACGAATTTATTAATTTGCCAAGGGAGGAAGTGTAGAGGGAGAATAGTAATGGTCCTAGGACAGAGCCTTGAGGAACTCCAACAGAAAGAGGTAGGGGAGAAGATGATACTCCATTGTAGGAGACACTGAAGGAACGATTGGTGATGTAAGAAGAGAACCAGGACAGGGCTGTGTCACGAAGGCCAAGCGACTGGAGGGACTGGAGGAGGAGAGGGTGATCTACAGTGTCAAATGCGGCTGAGAGATCAAGCAGTATTAGTAGTGGGAAATGATTGTTAGCTTTAGCGGTTAAAAGGTCATTAGTTAGTCGAGTCAGGGCAGGTTCCGTGGAGTGTTGTGGCTTAAAACCAGATTGTAGGGGGTCTAGCAGGTTATTGTCAGAGAGGAATGAGGTAAGTCGGTTGTAGACTAGGCGCTCAAGTAGTTTAGAGATGAAAGGTAGCAGAGAGATAGGTCGGAGGTTGTCAAGATTGGAGGGATCAAGAGAGGGTTTTTTCAGAATGGGGGTGACAAGAGCATGTTTTAGTTGAGAAGGAAACAGTCCAGTTGATAGCGAAAGATTAAATAGGTGAGTTAAGGCTTTGATTAGACCAGGATTGGTATTGCGGAGAAGTTTTGAGGGAATTGGATCAAGCAGGCAGGTGGTAAGGTGAGAAGAGGCCAGACGCTTTGAGACTTCCTCATCAGTGACAGGGGTGAAGGAGCACAGGAGAGACTGGGGAGTGTGGAGGGAGGGTGGTGGAAGTCTAGGGGGGTTGAGTAGTGTAATGTCCCTTCTGATAGTGTCAATTTTGTTTTTGAAGTGCTCAGCAATATCTTGAGCAGAGACAGATGTGCATGGAGGGGGTGGAGAAGGGGAAAGGAGAGTGTAAAAGGTGGAGAAAAGTTGTGCTGGTTTTTTAGAAAGGGAGTTAATGAGTAAAGTAAAGTATGTTTGTTTGGCTTGGAAGAGGCTGGTGTTGAAGGAGCGCAGGGCAGATTTGTAGCTCCAAAAGTCTGATTCTGAACGGGATTTGCGCCAGCGACGCTCAAGTGCACGTGAGTGTCTTTGGAGCGCTTTTGTATGAGCAGTATGCCAAGGTTGAAGTGGTTTGGGTCTAGAACGTTTAGTTTTTATAGGAGCAAGCTCATTTAGGGCAGTGGTGAGAGTGCTATAGTAGACAGAGGTAGCCACATTAGGACATGAGATGGCTGAGATATTAGAGTGAAGAGAGTCAAAGGAAGAAGAGAGATGTGACATGTCTACAGCTTGCAAGTCACGGTAAGTACGTGTTTGGGGAATAGCAGGGGGTGAGGAGGGAGTTAGTGAGAGTTGAAATGTGAGCATATTGTGATCAGAGAGGGGAAATGGTGAGTTAGTAAAATTGGTGGTTGAACAGAGTCTGGTAAATATGAGATCCAGAGTGTTACCACTGGAGTGAGAGGGGGAGTCTGAGCACAAAGATAAGCCTAGGGAGGAGGTTAGTGAAAGAAGTTTAGAGACAGAAGAGTTGTTAATGTTGTTAACGGGTATATTAAAGTCACCTAATATGATGGATGGGATATTAGATGAAAGAAAGTAAGGAAGCCAGGCAGCAAAGTTGTCCAGAAATTGTGCAGTTGGTCCTGGTGGTCGATATATAACAGCAATGCAGAGTGAAACAGGAGAAAAGAGCCTAATGCAGTGAGCCTCAAATGAGGAGAATGATAAAGAGGGAACAGGTGGAAGAACTTTAAAAGTACAGCGGGGAGAGAGAAGCAAACCCACCCCACCTCCAGGTCTGTTACCAGGTCTGGGAGTATGAGTAAGGTGTAGGCCCCCATAGGACAGGGCAGCAGGTGAGGCAGTGTCAGTAGGAGAAAGCCAGGTTTCAGTAAGTGCGAGTAGGTTAAAGGAATTTGCAATGAAATGGTCGTGTATAGCGGTGAGCTTGTTGCAAACAGATCTGGCATTCCAGAGAGCACATGAAAGATTAACTGGGGTTTTGGGTATAGGAGTAAGTGTTCTGTACTGTTTGAATTTGCTCCGGAGAGAAGGAGCTTGTGGCCGTGTTATAACTGGGATGGGGTAAGGGCCAGGGTTTGGGGAAATGTCCCCAGCTGCCAGCAATAGAAAGGAAAGAAAGACTAAGTGAGAGTGGGATTTATAAGTCCTTGGTTTGTATGAAAAAGAGGAGCTTTGTGGCATAGCTAAACAGAGTACTTTATAAACTTCATGTGTGGAGAGGGAAGGAGAGGAGAGAAGTGAGGCTGAGATTTCTATAGAAGTGGGATTTGCCGGAGGAGGTAGTGAAAAATGCTTTATGAAGCATGAGAATGTAGCTAGAGGTAAAAATGATTTCTCTTAAAAATGAACTATAATCATTCCATCTTGCCTACATAGGCCAACACACAGGGACATGTGATCCATTTAAACACATGGATAGACATGCAAGTAATACAACGTGTGTTCTTAACACTTTTACTAGAGTATGGTTGATGAAATGCAGTTCCTGTGGCCAAACATCTTTATGTAGTATTCATATTTTTTGGTTTGTATATTTCTGTGTATAATACATTGCAGAAGCAGCTGTTTCAGTAATAATATGACTTTAAAAATATATCTGTAAGTGCAAAATAAAAACAACAGAGATTATAAAGAAAAGAGAAAATAATCAAATATATTTTGGGTAGATGATATAATACAGCTATATATTATCCAGAATTCTGCTCTTCCTACAGAGCATTTTAAGTTTTAATAAGTATGAATTTTCCAAGCACAGTATATTGCTTGTATTAACTTAGTAATAATACATTACTTCTGCTGAATAATTTGTTGAATCATTGTGGCACCAAGTGGACGATTTACAATAGCCACAGCTTATTTAATTCCTTATATAAAATGAGAGCAGGCCCTTTACCATGCATTTTTTATAAATGTTAGTTTAAATTAAAAAATACATTTTGTTCTCATTGTATAATTCATAGTTGAAGCAAGTTTACATTTTGTTATTTGCTATAACCAAAAATACATAAAATCACTATACAACTATGAAACATATTCAGAGATGTGTAATTCTACTATGGTGCAATGGTTGGGGTAATACTGTATTAGAATAACTCCACTCCACTGAAACTGTGACAGAAGAAGGGTGGTCTAAAGAGGTCATGATTGAAAATGTTTACTTAAAAGCTGAATTGCCTTTATTTAATCAGAAAACTCAAAATTATGCCAAGAGATTATGGCATTTTCACTGTACAATTGATACATCTATTGATACCACACAATGTATGTATCATTTACAACCCTGAAGGAGTGCAATGACACGCCCTTAATGCTAATTTACCAGCACTTGCACTCCCTGTGGTTGTTGCACTCTGTATAGAGAACCAAATTAATAATTCAGAGCTCCATGCAGAGAGCAGCATTACTAAACACAGAAGACATATAACCTATTTTGCATTCTAATGTCTTTGAATGATACCTGCCTGTTTTATCCATAGTGTTGTACCACTACAAAGGTATCATTTATCAGGGGGATCCAAGGTACAAACAACAAAGGAGCTTTTTTTCCTAGTACATACAGTACAACTGTATGTTTTTACTGCTACTACCTGTCATTGCAGGGTATAGAACAAACAACATACAGTATGGGTGGGAAATATTCATCCCCTTGCAAACACTTTCATTATGTCACTCATGATGTGCCAAGGAAGGAGTATCAGGGACGGGCATTCAAGTACCCTGTACTTCGGGACAAAAGCTAAGTACTGAGCTACCTTTTTCATGTGTAAGCAATATACTCTGCATTAACTTTTTTATGGGACTATAATTAGATCTGTAGTGATACTGTATGTGGTGCTGAGGTGTGGATTCTCCCAAATAGTAGTGATGCACCGAATCCAGGATTCGGTTCAGGATTCGGCCAGGATTCAGCCTTTTTCAGCAGGATTCGGATTCGGGCCGAATCCTTCTGCCTGGCCGAACCGAATCCGAATCCTAATTTGCATATGCAAATTAGGGGCAGGGAGGGAAATTGCGTGACTTTTTGTCAGAAAACAAGGAACTAAAAAATGTTTTCCCCTTCCCACCCGTAATTTGCATATGCAAATTAGGGTTTGGTTCGGTATTCGGCCGAATCCTTCGTGAAGGATTCGGGGTTTGGCCGAATCCAAAAAAGTGGAATCGGTGCATCCCTACCAAATAGGGTTGAAAACCTGCAAAATAGGAGCCACAGCTGCTAACACACAAGCCTTCATAGATAGATAAAACTTTATATGGAATCTGCCCAAAAATGTTATATTTTGTCTTGTTCTTGACCGTTCATTTACAGTTTCTCTTTTTTCCTTTATTTTTTTTTATATGTTTAATGCTTTATGTTTGGGGTACAGCAATCCAGTCACATCCCTCCCTCTTGTCAGGGGTAGAGGATTCTTGGGACAACTGTAACAATGTCTCATCCTTGATAATGTGCAATCCCTTTTTTTTTTTAATACTGCAAAATATATTTTCAGCTGTCCACAATAACAAAAGCTGGAGAATATGGAAAAACGCATAGCTGGATGTGCTCTACCAGGAGACACCTATAAGCCTGGACAGCAGCTAGGAGGCTGAGTTGGCAGCAAACAGCAGCAGTTATTTCTTACACATTTTGTTTATTGACATTGACTGACATAATACAGTAGAAACCACATTTTACATTTTTCAGGGGACCAGAAAAAAATTATGTAAAATCCAAGAAAATGTAAAATCAGGGAAATGTATTATGCATACGATTTAGGTGGGACCACAAAACAACAATGTAAAATGAGGGAAAACTTAAAATCAGGGGATGTAAAATGGGGGTTCTACTGTATTACAATACATTGGCAAATATACATGGAAAAAAGTTTGTAAGGAGGTTTGTTCAGTTGTTAAGTTTACAATAAATGTAGGTGAAGGAGGTGATGAAAAAGAGTGGGAAACAAATGGAAAGTGGCCTTTCTGGCAGTGACCCTTGCAAGGGAAGAAGAGGTGCCAATAACTGATTATGAGAACACCTCATCTTTTGTTCAGCTGTGAATAAAATAGACATTTTGTTCAGCACAAGTCTATTGATCAAGTTTACAAGATGACCCTTTTCTGTTGCCTCCTACACATTTCATTTAAATTATAAATATACAGTACATTATTAGGATTTTTATGTGGGTGGAGGATGTTACATATTTCCCCATAAAGTGTATGTATTTTTAATTTTGTGAGATCAATGTTTGATTTCTGCTGCATATTTCTGTTTATAATCACAATATAGTAATGGCATGTAATGGTTAAAGAACCTAGGAAATGAAACCTTTTTCAAGGGATTAAAAAGAAACTCCCTAAGAGTTAGCCAGCTGCATTGAGATGTAATATCCTGTTATAAACTGTTAAGACTTGGCAAGTATCAGCTTATAAGAAATCTATTCCATCTGGTCCAATACAAAATCTGCAGGTGTGATTTGGAGTTCATAAATGTAACTATCACAGAATTCATACCTGTAATACTAAAAAAATAAGAAATGGTTTATAGTGTTAATGCTGTAAATGCTGTTGACCTGTAATTGTTTTATCAGCTATGAATGCCTGAAAAGAGCAAGGTTACACACCGCTGATGTCCGGTATATTGGAACCAGCATAACATGTTATGAAAGGATAATATATTGTCATAACTTTAGCATTGTTCATATAAATATTTGTTTATATCTTGTGTGTGCAGTATGGAAGATTGCCCTGTTCCATGCCATGCTGAAATGTGTAGAAAGAGTGGCACAGGATCAGTTTCTGTTTGGGAGTATATACACTTGTCTCACTGCCTAAAGAAACAGAAGACAATACTGAGTCTTTGCCAGTGTCTGTATAGTAAAACTTTTTTAAGGGTTCATCTTAGATACACAATCTATATGGCAGCGCACTCCGGACCTCGCAGGAAAAAACTACTGAAGCCGAAAATTCATCAGACGAAACGTGTCAGACCTCGGATGCTTGTGTGCATATCAAATGTTCAAATAAACTAGGAATTTCGGCTTTGTTGAATTTTTCCTGCGAGGTCCGGAGTGCACTGCCATATAGATATGACAACTTATATATTGTTATCCCTTGGCGATGGACTCGGGCGGCTGCACCCGGGTCAAAGCACCGATCTGGTAAGAAAGCTATCTACTGTGTTAATAAGTCCATTTTAGCTTCCCCTCTTAAGCGTGGGGTTCGGTGCGGTATGCATCCGAACCAACAGATGTAATTGGTGAGAAGTATTTAGGAATTCTTAAATTAGATCTGCTTATCGGTTCCAGTTATTTGAGCTAGAATTGAGAAAAAATATTCCCTGTTTTTTTGTTTGCGTTGGATAAAAGCTGGATACAATTCATCTTGGATACAACTGATAAAAAATAATGATGGACCCTTTTTCTTAAAAAAAAGATATACAGCCATTAATAATATGTTAAACTAAAAATATAAAGAAAAAAGGATACCCCGTGGGTAACAACCTAATCAATAACCAGCATACAATAAGCTCTTAAGATTAAATAAGTTAATTCAATAAATAGATTAAAGTGCAGTAAATGTCTCCAAATAAATTAATCAATTATACAGCTACTTAATTTTAAGTTAATTGATAAAATTCTATAAGGTGCCAATTAGTGCGTGATATCCAGAGGTAGTTTAGTCAATTATCAATCCCAATAAAAATTCATGGTTAGCCTAAACCAACTTAATTTTAAGTTAATTGATACAATTCTATAAGGTGCCAATTAGTGCGTGATATCCAGAGGTAGTTTAGTCAATTATCAATCCCAATAAAAATTCATGGTTAGCCTAAACCAACGAAGATAAGATAAAAATGATAAGGTTCCTCTAGGGGTGCAATTAATTGTGTAAGAAATTAACTTAGGTGAAAATTATTAAAACCAAAGGAATTATATTGAATTAATCACTATTGTATATATGATGATTGCTGGAGATTAAATTAATTACAAAATCTCGTTAAATTAAAAAATGACCAAATTAGGATTAATAACTAAAACCAAATACTGCGGTCAGTAGAATAGAGAGAAGATATAATGAAATATAAGAAGGTGGAGCTCTATTTCCCTCCACCTTCTTATATTTCATTATATCTTCTCTCTATTCTACTGACCGCAGTATTTGGTTTTAGTTATTAATCCTAATTTGGTCATTTTTTTAATTTAACGAGATTTTGTAATTAATTTAATCTCCAGCAATCATCATATATACAATAGTGATTAATTCAATATAATTCCTTTGGTTTTAATAATTTTCACTTAATTTAATTTCTTACACAATTAATTGCACCCCTAGAGGAACCTTATCATTTTTATCTTATCTTCGTTGGTTTAGGCTAACCATGAATTTTTATTGGGATTGATAATTGACTAAACTACCTCTGGATATCACACACTAATTGGCACCTTATAGAATTTTATCAATTAACTTAAAATTAAGTTGGTTTAGGCTAACCATGAATTTTTATTGGGATTGATAATTGACTAAACTACCTCTGGATATCACGCACTAATTGGCACCTTATAGAATTTTATCAATTAACTTAAAATCAAGTAGCTGTATAATTGATTAATTTATTTGGAGACATTTACTGCACTTTAATCTATTTATTGAATTAACTTATTTAATCTTAAGATCTTATTGTATGCTGGTTATTGATTAGGTTGTTACCCACGGGGTATGCTTTTTTCTTTATATTTTTAAGTACATTTGATTTTCTGAGAGTTGTCAGTCCTCGTGTAGAACATTTGAGATCTTGTTTATTTAGGGAGTTCAGAGTTGTCTTTTTTATTTCTTATTAATATGTAAAACTAATGAATCTTATTTCCCCAATGTAACCCTTAGTTAACATACACGTAAACATAAATATCCACTTGCATTCAACTTATATTTAATTGTTGTTTGCCCACCCATCAAACCACAGTAAACCTTTCCCAATAGCTTTACATTGGAAACATGCTTTCATTCAAATTGAAAGGAATACACATTTATATAGGAAGAGAAAAGAGGATGAGTTATATAAGATCAGCATTATATGAACCAAGTTACCGTATATACTCGTGTATAAGCCGACCCGTGTATAAGCCGAGGTACCTAATTTACCTAAGAAAACTGGAAAAATGTATTGACTCGTGTATAAGCCTAGGGGCTGCCCGGATTTCATGTTTGCTTCCCTCTGCCACTTCCCCCCCATCTGTCGCTCTCCCCACCCTGGCTGCTCTTCCCTCTGTCCTTCCCTCTGTCACCTCTGCTCTTCCCTCTGTCACCTCTGCCCCAGCATCGCTCTCCCCACCCTGGCTGCTCTTCCCTCTGTCCTTCCCTCTGTCCTTCCCTCTGTCACCTCTGCCCCAGCAGGACTGCCTGTGTCGCCGCCCGGAGCAGGTCCAGGAGCTCCGGGCGGCGCGTCCTTCCCTGCCGGCGTTCGCTTTCAAAATGGCGGCGCCCATGGCCGCCACGTGGGTAGCGGCCGGCGCCGCTACCCACGTGGCGGCCATGGGCGCCGCCATTTTGAAAGCGAACGCCGGCAGGGAAGGACGCGCCGCCCGGAGCTCCTGGACCTGCTCCGGGCGGCGACACAGGCAGTCCTGCTGGGGCAGAGGTGACAGAGGGAAGGACAGAGGGAAGGACAGAGGTATGACCCGCGTATAAGCCGAGTTTGAGTTTTTCAGCACATTTTGGGTGCTGAAAAACTCGGCTTATACGCGAGTATATACGGTAGTCAATATTTAAAAAGACATGGTTAAATTCTTGCAAGAGGTGTCTTTTTCAGTAGGTCATTTATCAAAGTCTGAAATTTTCTCACTATTTGCTAAAACCACTCAGACCAAATCTGCAAGGACCCCCCCCCCCTATTTATCAATACATTTTCATGAAAATTTCTTGTGCAGGATAAAATTGTTGAAAAAAATCAGAATCATAGTCTTTTTTTCAGATTTATTGACAAAAACTGATACTTTTTCGGATTTGATGCCCAAAAACTGCAACTTTTTCAGATTATCACCTGGAAACCGTAAAATCTTCGGATTATTGAACAAAACCTCGCGCAGATCAGGATATTTTCCAGTTGTTAATGGGACAACTGTCATTAACTTCTACATGACCTCAGCAGGTCTGAGATAGGATTCTTTTTTATTCTGTTCTTTTAACATTAAGGTTTAATAATTCACGAAAAATTCAAAGTTCGTTGTATAAAAAACGGTGTTTTCACTTTAAAAGTCCGACCAGAAAAAAATGTACTCTAATAAGTAACCCCCTTATATAAGTCAATTATAAAAATATCTTTATTTAATTTGCCTAAATATCAGTTTCCATGTTTGAAAATGGGCTCCAGGTCTAGGGCTTCCTCATAAACAACATGTGATATTTGGTCAAAGATATATACTGTACCTCTGCTGATTTGCAGTTTGGGACTAACATCAATCTTATAGTCATCTATAAAATGATGCATAGCACTCAGATTTAAATCTTCGCTTTAAGACAATATGGCACTTGGCAGTAATAGTAGTAATCCATGTTAGTGGAATGCAAAAGCTTAGAGTATTTATATATCTCTTTAAAGGAGCATAATGTGTTTTGTAGAAAATCATACTAATACTGTACCTTGATTCATCTATAAAGAAAGAATGAGATTCCACACTTTTTCTTCAATGCTTATAGTCTCTAAACAGGAATTTTGAGCAATATGTATCTGCCACTAGACAGAACCCAGGACACTTCAGTGATTCACATTGACTGGGGTGATAAAATATGGGTAACAAATAGCGATGAGCATTTTTTTTTTTTGCCAGACATGGATTTCCAACAAAATGAAGCAATTCACCATATATGTATATGATTTTTTTTTTTCTTGAAACTGCGGCATTAAATACCCATTGACTTTAATGCATTTGAACAAAAAAGTCGCCACAATAAAAATGCCCATTGACTTGAATTGAATGCATTTGGAGTATGAAAAAATTGTTGCGTGTGTAAAAATTTGTTGGACATAAAGAAGCTGCTTCCCTGACTATCATACTTGTATATGAAGTACCAATGGGTTTGTATGAGCAGTATATATCAGTTGTTATTTAATTCTGAATTTTCCATGGAAACAAGAGAGCTTGAACTGTGATAATGGCATCTCTTGTGACTTCTCAGCTAAACAAAAGATATGAATGAGAGTTACTGTATTTAAATAAAAATACAGATGTATTGTATTTGTTGTATAGCATTGTATTTAATCAATGTACAAAAACAACAATAATAATAACAGTAATGATATTTTTGCATCCAACTGTGAAATGAAAAAAGATTTTTTGCAATCGGCAAACAAAATCAATAGAACACCCAGAATACTTTTCTTGAGTTTGTGACAATTAGTATGTAGATAACACAAATAAATAAACAATTACTGAATATGTGAATGGTGTATTTAATGTACCTGCATATCTAAAGAAGGGGAAAGATAGAAAAACCAAATTAGTAGGATCAATATACTCATTCAGGTAATCAACAGCACTTTACTGGAGATCCCAATTAACATGGGATATAGAATAATATGGGATGTAAGTATCAGGCTAAAATACCAAAAAAATTGCCATGCTTTTCAAATAGTTGGTCAAAGAATTATTACTTAATGTTAATATTCAGCCATTTGCGAGCAGTAGGGGTTTGTTTTGACATATCTTTATGTTTTAAATATTACATCATATTGTAAATGAATTTTATGTGAATGCCAAGGTCCCAGGGCTATGGAAATGCTGATGATTACAGAACATTTGCCTATATCCCGTTTGTAATAATCCTTAGTTATTTTTGCAACTACAGTTTATTTTTTTACATCAAAAAGTATTTTTGTGAATACCATAGTCCCAGGGCTATGGAAATGCTGGTGATTACAGAACATATGCCCTTTCCAGTTTGTAATAATCATTAGTTATTTTTGCAACTATAGTTTATTTTTTGAAATTATGACATTCACTTGACCTATGCATGAAGAAAATCTATTACACATCATAAACAAACAAGGAACTGTCAATACTGTTCAATTACAGATCAATTCTGTTCTATATGCAGTTCTATATAAAGTAAAACCTAAAAGGGACATTCTTTAAAAATCTATTTCACAAGAACAATGGGAATCAGGGGAAAAGCAGTAATGAGTCACAGCTAGCCAAGGTCAGGGTCTTTAGAAGAAAATTTCTATAGAAAAATAACACACCACAGTTTATTGTAATGGACACTTTGTTTAATGGTAAAATTGATATTAAATGTAAAAAATATTGATATTAAATGAAAAAAATGCTTCTAAAAATAAGGCTGTAAAGTAATAGTCTAGTTTGCAAGAAATCATTTTAAATTGCTTTAGAATATCACAGTTTTAATTAGCATTTTGAAATTCTCTTTTAACTATTGTTTAAAGGGACATATACATCCAATAACAGTCTTGCTCAAGTGTTGTTTGGGCATCATATCCCAGCATTCTCTTGAATACTATAAAGGGTTAAGCATGATTGGAGTGCTCCAGTGACAATGATGCTTGCTTGGGTCACAATTGACTCATATCTTAAAGTGATACGGACATGTTCCTATAAAAATTTCAGGAACGTGTCAGTATCAAGTAGTTGCTGCACTCAGAATAGTTCCCCTGAAAGCCCCCCTCAAAGCTGCCCCCAGCCCCGTGAACCTTGGTGCAGCAGACCGGCTGACACCACTAACAGATCTTCTGTGTTGCTTCAGTGATCCTTCCATAGGCTGAAGTCCTGTTTTCATTCCTAATTAGCCTATGGAACGATTGCACCGCCCCCCAACCCAGCATCACGGAAGCAACACAAAAAATCTTTTAGAGTTGGGTAGGGTCACAGCAGGTTTGCAGGGCTGGGGGCGGCTTTGATGGGGGCTTTGAGGGGAACTATTCCAGGAAAAGCAACTACTTGATACTGACACGTTCCTGAAATTTTTATAGGAACATGTCCGTATCACTTTAAGACATTAGGACAGATGCAGCTGTTTTTTCGTTCTCCCAGCTCTCCAATGAAGACAGCCATATAACTGCTTTATTAGTGATCTTTGTGTTATTGCACACTTTTTTCTTGCCGATATTACTCTTTAGGGTAGGACTACACAAGCGTTTTCTGTGCCATCCTACGTGCTTAATGTCAGAGGGGGGGGCAGTTGGTTGATTAGAACAGAGAAAAATCAGATGCTATTTTTCATCTCTATACACAGCTGAGAGACCTACTAATGTTGGTTTTCTTCTTATACTACCAAGTTCTAGAAATGTAACTGCTGATCTATAGTTCACACAAGGGGAAATTCAAAAGACACTAGAACATGTAAACATAAACAAAGGTCCGGGACCAGATGGTAATTATCCCGGGATACTGGGATGATACTGTCATGCAACTCCTAGATACAGGTGTTACTTGTGAGTAGGGATGTAGCGAACTGCCGAGTATGTGTTCGCGAACGCCGTTCGCGAACACCGGCAAAAAATGCGAACAGTTCGCGAACTTCGAACATCCGAAAATCGTTCGATTCAATCCAATGGCTTCGATCGTTCGATTCGAACGAAAATCGTTCGATTTTAGCGATCGAATGGTCGAACGGTTTTGACGCGAACGCCTATTGGCGAATGTCGCGCGACGTTCGCGAACTTGCGGCGGACGCGAACAGTCGAAGTTCGCGCGAACAAGTTCGCCGGCGAACAGTTCGCTACATCCCTACTTGTGAGAGTTGCATGAATGGATGTGTGAAGTGTTCTGAATCCGCCATCATATCCAGAATGCCAAAGAGTTTGTAACCAAGATTCACAGCGTTACACTAGAGGCAGAAGAAACAATGGTATCATATGATGTCACTTCTTTGTTCAAATGTATACCTACTACAGAGGCGATTGAGACTGTAAGAAATCAAATGCAACATGATAACACCCTCAGCAGCAGAACGAAGCTCAGTCCCAACCAAGTTTGTTTGTTGCTAGATTTGTGCCTTAACACCACATACTTCAAGTGCAAGAACCTTTTTTATAGACAGAAACATGGCTGTGCAATGGGTTCTCCAGTCTCTCCCATTGTAGCAAACTTGTACATGGAGGAAGTGGAAAGGAGGGCCTTACTTACTTTCCAGGGAACTACACCGACTCACTGGTTCAGGTATGTGGATGATACTTGGGTTAAAATCAGATCCAATGAAGTGGCGGCCTTCACAGAACACATGAACTCAGTGGACAATAACATCAAGTTCACAAGGGAAGATGTCCATGAGAACAAACTTGCTTTTTTGGACTGTTTGGTATGTATCCAAGAGGGGGGTAACTTGAAGACGGAAGTATACAGGAAACCCACTCATACGGATCAATATCTGTTGTTTGATTCCCAACATCCACTGGAACACAAACTGGGTGTCATTCGAACCCTGCACCACAGGGCGGAATGTGTGCCAACTGATACAGAGTCCAAAGACAAAGAGCAAAAACATCTCAGAGGAGCTTTGAAAGCGTGTGGCTACCCAGACTGGGCCTTTGTCAAAACAGCAGCAACCAAGCCCAACAGGAACACCAATAGAAATAACCGCCCAGAGACACATAGTAGGCGAAACATAGTCATCCCATATGTAGCTGGAGTGTCAGAGAAACTCAGGAGGATTTTCAACAAACACCATGTCCCTGTGTTTTTCAAAACTAACAACACACTGAGACAAAAACTGGTACACCCAAAGGATCAAACACCAAAAGAAAAACAAAGCAACGTGGTATACGGAGTCCAGTGTAGCGAGGAGTGCACATATCTATACATCGGGGAGACAAAACAACTGCTCTCCAAGCGGATGGCTCAGCACAGGAGGGAGAACTCTACAGGGCAAAACTCAGCTGTCTTTCTACACTTAAAAGACAAGGGACACTCCTTTGAAGACAGCAAGGTCCAAATCTTGGATAAAGAAGACCGCTGGTTTGAACGAGGCGTGAAAGAGCCGATTCATGTCAAGGTGGAGAGACCATCTCTGAACAGAGGTGGGGGCCTTTGACACCACCTGTCTGCTACATACAATGCTGTTCTAACATCTGTACCCCGGCGGATTCAGAACACTTCACACATCCATTCATGCAACTCTCACAAGTAACACCTGTATCTAGGAGTTGCATGACACATTGGATAATCCAATCACAACTACACAGAATCAACACCTCTGTGAGTTTCTTCAGATGTCACCTCTTTGAAGAGTTACAATGTGCCATTGTAAATGTAAATGAATTAGTGGAAGAGTTTATATGCCGAGAACTTCCCACACCAGTCAGTTGAAGAAGCTGCTCGGATGAGTAGTGAAACGTCTTCATTGATTACTCAGCAAGTCCAGTTGTTTTTAGATTAAACATTTAATAAACCAAATAGGCTGGTTTTGCTTCCAATAATGGTTAATTATATCTTCGGTGGGATCAAGTACAAGGCACTGTTTTATTATTACAGAGAAAAAGGAAATAATTTTCAAAAATGTTGATTATTTGGATAAAATAGAGTCTATGGGGCCGATTCACTAACTTCGAGTTTTTTTTGGGCTACTTCGACTACGACTTCGAATCGAAGGATTTGAAGTAAAAATCGTATGACTATTCGACCATTCGATAGTTGAAGTACTGTCTCTTTAAAAAAAACTTCGACCCCCTAGTTCACCATCTAAAAGCTACCAAAGTCAATGTTAACCTATGGGGAAGGTCCCCATAGGCTTGGCTAACTTTTTTTGATCGAAGAATATTCCTTCGATCGTTGGACTTAAATCCTTCGATCGTTCGATCGAACTATCTGCGCTAAATCCTTCGACTTAGATATTCGAAGTCGAAGGATTTTAATTCCTAGTCGAATATCGAGGGTTAATTAACCCTCGATATTCGACTCTTAGTGAATCGGCCCCTAAGTGTTAAGGCCTTTCTGTAATTCGGAAATTTCTGGATAATGTGTTTCTGGATAATGCATCCTAAACCTGTAGTAACCCTTAAACATATAACATTATACTAAATATAAATGATAAGACTAAATATACTGAACTGAACAATATACGTCACTCTTTTTTAATTGACCTCATTTGTTCTTTAAGCAGTGGTGGAACTACCGGGGGAGCAGGGGGTGCGAGCAGACCAGGGCCCGCACCCCCGCAGGGCCCCCCGACAGCCCGCTCGCCAGTGAAATCCGTTGTGTACGGAGGGGGGCAGGGCACGGCTGCGCGTCAAGCACCAGGGCCCGCCCCCCTCTAGTTACGGCACTGTCTTTAAGCATTGCATTTAATACCCTTGTTTGTTCATTTTGCACACATTGTAGTGGTCACAAGCACTATTCCTTTATTCTAGTTCATTGTGTATGTGCCCTGGCTTTATAAGTAATACTACATCAATGCTTGATGATAGGTTTTAAAGTGAGTTTTGCTTCTTCACTGAGTGAACCTGCGGATGTATTGCATTGATTTGTGACCTATTCTGCCAACCCTGATCTTAGTCTGTACTAGTACATTTGTTTGTTTTTGTAAGAATTTCAACCATGTTTATTGTCCCCTGAATTTGCAGTAATTTACATAATGTACTTGCTAATGTACCTGACATTGCCCTGGAAATGTTACATCTTTAAAATAATAAAACATTTTTAAAAATCACTCTCACTAAGCTTGCAAAGGTCTGCAGTTCTGTCTCATTGCAGTGCACAGTGTTGCTGGTCTAATGTTGCCTCTAATTCCTTCTTGGAATCCACACATTTCCAACTTGTGTGGGCAGTTTGTAAATACTGTGTGCTCAGGTCAAAACAGATGCAAAATTGTGTGTTTTAGTTTGTGTGCGCAGGCATACACCTCAGAGAAAACATTGCTAATAGGAAGGTGGGTCTCTCCCAATATTGTCTGGTAAGTACTGTGGAAGTAGTCCTACAAACTGTGGAAGTAGTGTTTCTTTATATGACTTGCTGGCTTCTTAGTAAGGCTTTTTAATTCTAAACGAGGAGCTGGTCATCAATAAATTGTAATGAAAACAGTATTTAGGCATGTTTATTCACATAGTTTGGCTGAGCTGCACGGAATTTAATACAAAGCAGGATTTTACTGACTTTTAATGAGTAATAGTATTAGATGTAAGTTTTAACAACTAATAAATATTGTATTGTAAATAGTAAAAATAATTTTTGAGACCACAGGTTCTATTCAATAGAAATCACATGTATGTTTTTCCTGTAAAATGTTACTGTGTCTTGAAACAGCTTTGCTCAATTCAAAAGTTTGGGACTACAATTCTCAACATAAACCAGTATGTTTTCAAGACCTAATACACAAAGGCTTTGCAGTCTTTGCTCATCTTAACTATTAAGATTAATCATTAAAGTACATTTTGATTAGATGGCTCTAAAATGCCTAATATAGCTCTTGTAGGCAGGATACTAACTTTCATTGGATTGCATTTGTATTTAAGTTTGGTTTGCCAACAGGGGAGAGCTGGGACTACAATTGCAAAGTTTTATGGAACATTTCTAATACTATAAGAGATGGGAACATACATCACACTTGATGAAATCTACAGCTTACTGAAGTTTAATGCTAATCTTGACAAACATTTAGTGATGGATGAATCTGTCTCATTAGAGAAATCCATCAAAGTCAATTGGCGTCAAAATAATTTTGACGTGCAACAATTTTGATGCAAGCATCAATTTTTATTTGCACGGCTATTTTGTCCAAATGCATTTAAGTCAATGGGCATCTGAACAATTTTGATGCGCGTGTCAATTTTGATGCGCAACAAATCTTTTTGGACTCGGCAGATTTTTCTTCAGCGAATTTTCACTACAGTTTCACCGCCTGCTAAATTTATTTGCCTATTACTACAAATAATGAATATAGTATACATATAAGAGGGAAAGACCTTACTGAAACAGCATTACTTGCTTTATAGTATAAGGGTCTAAATAGGCCTTTGTGTGTCCATTAGAGATGGCGCGAACTGTTCGCCGGCGAACTTGTTCGCGCGAACATCGGGTGTTCGCGCTCGCCGGAAGTTCGCGAACGTCGCGCGACGTTCGCCATTTTGGGTTCGCCATTGTTGGCGCTTTTTTTTGCCCTCTCACCCCAGACCAGCAGGTACATGGCAGCCAATCAGGAAGCTCTCCCCTGGACCACTCCCCTTCCCTATAAAAACCGAAGCCCTGCAGCGTTTTTTCACTCTGCCTGTGTGTGCTGAAGAGATAGTGTAGGGAGAGAGCTGCTGCCTGTTAGTGATTTCAGGGACAGTTGAAAGTTTGCTGGCTAGTAATCGTTTTGATACTGCTCTGTTATTGGAGGGACAGAAGTCTGCAGGGGTTTGAGGGACATTTAAGCTTAGGTAGCTTTGCTGGCTAGTAATCTACCTTCTACTGCAGTGCTCTGTATGTAGCTGCAGTGGGCAGCTGTCCTGCTTCTGATCTCATCTGCTGACTGCTGCAATAACAGTAGTCCTTGTAAGGACTGCTTTTATTTATTTTTTTGTTGTTTTACTACTACTACTACTACTACTATAAGAGCCCAGTGCTATTAGTCTAGCAGTGTTGGGGAGTGGGACTGGTGTGCTAATCTGCTGCTCCTAGTAGTTCAGCAGCACCAACTTTAATTTTTTTTTTTTAATATTCATTTTTTTTTTATTTTACTTTTTTTTATTTTACTACCGCTGTAGTAGTGTATAAGTTGACCTTTTAGGCATTATTTGCCCTGTAGGCATTTTTTGCCCAGTGTGTTATTCAACCAACTGCCATCTAGCTGTGTGACCTTGTTCACATTCTGTCTAAATATCCATAATATTACCGTCTCCAGAAAAAACACCGGAGTGACTTTTTTCAAGCAGCCATAATATATTTTACGTAATCCGTATCCATCGCTGTAGTAGTGTATAAATTGACCTTTTAGGCATTATTTGCCCTGTAGGCATTTTTTGCCCAGTGTGTTATTCAACCAACTGCCATCTAGCTGTGTGACCTTGTTCACATTCTGTCTAAATATCCATAATATTACCGTCTCCAGAAAAAACACCGGAGTGACTTCTTTCAAGCAGCCATAATATATTTTACGTAATCCGTATCCATCGCTGTAGTAGTGTATAAGTTGACCTTTTAGGCATTATTTGCCCTGTAGGCATTTTTTGCCCAGTGTGTTATTCAACCAACTGCCATCTAGCTGTGTGACCTTGTTCACATTCTGTCTAAATATCCATAATATTACCGTCTCCAGAAAAAACACCGGAGTGACTTTTTTCAAGCAGCCATAATATATTTTACGTAATCCGTATCCATCGCTATAGTAGTGTATAAGTTGACCTTTTAGGCATTATTTGCCCTGTAGGCATTTTTTGCCTAGTGTGTTATTCAACCAACTGCCATCTAGCTGTGTGACCTTGTTCACATTCTGTCTAAATATCCATAATATTACCGTCTCCAGAAAAAACACCGGAGTGACTTTTTTCAAGCAGCCATAATATATTTTACGTAATCCGTATCCATCGCTGTAGTAGTGTATAAGTTGACCTTTTAGGCATTATTTGCCCTGTAGGCATTTTTTGCCCAGTGTGTTATTCAACCAACTGCCATCTAGCTGTGTGACCTTGTACACATTCTGTCTAAATATCCATAATATTACCGTCTCCAGAAAAAACACCGGAGTGACTTTTTTCAAGCAGCCATAATATATTTTACGTAATCCGTATCCATCGCTGTATTAGTGTATAAATTGACCTTTTAGGCATTATTTGCCCTGTAGGCATTTTTTGCCAGTGTGTTATTCAACCAACTGCCATCTAGCTGTGTGACCTTGTTCACATTCTGTCTAAATATCCATAATATTACCGTCTCCAGAAAAAACACCGGAGTGACTTTTTTCAAGCAGCCATAATAAATTTTACGAGATCCATATCCACCGCTGTGTGAGCTTGTTCACATTTTGTCTAAATATTGATAATATTATCGTCTCTAGAAAAACCACTTGAATTACTTTTTTTCAAGCAGCATTCATATATTTTACGTAATCCGTATCCACCGCTGTAGTAGTGTATACGTTGATCTTGTAGGCATTATTTGCACACTGTTTTCTTCAAACTGCCATCTAGCTGTGTGTATTATCGTTTCCAGAAAAACCAACTGAGTTTTTGTTGTTGTTGTTTTTTTAAAAATAATGCCAGGCAAAGGCAGGCCGCCACGCAGAGGCCGTGCTAGGGGCCGTGCTGCTATGCAATCCTGTGGCCCTAGCAAATTGCCCAGTTTTAAAAAGCCAATGACCCTGAACTCCCAAAATGCTGAAGAGGTAGTTGACTGGCTTACACAGCACACCCCATCCTCTACCGTTTCTAACTTTACCACAACATCCTCCTCATCCTCCACTGCTATGGCCACCCCACGTAACACTTCCTCCACCACCGGTGCCCCTTCTTCACTGGAGTCAGAGGAGTTATTTTCCCATGAGTTTCTTGAACTGAGTAATGCGCAACCATTATTGCCAGAAGAAGATGAAGGAGATGAGGACGTTACACCAGATTTAATTCTGGCAGAGAACACGACAGAGATGGACATAATGAGTGATGAGGAGGAGGTCCCCGCTGCTGCTTCCTTCTGTGATGTGTCAGAAGAAATTGATGCATCTGAGGAGAATGATGATGAGGAGATTGATGTTTTGTAGGTGCCTAGTAGAAGAGAGCAAGAGGAGGGTAGTTCAGATGGAGAGACGGAGAGTCAGAGAGGCAGTAGGAGAATAAGACTTAGAAGAAGCAGGGAGGACAGCCCGCAGGGATCAGTAGGGCAACAACATGTATCGGCACCTGTGTTCAGCCGGCCAACGCACCCGCCATTGCCGCCAATGCCGCCAACTTCTACTGTTACCGCCAGATCGCACACTTCCAAAAAGTCAGCAGTGTGGGATTTTTTTAATGTGTGTGCCTCTGACAAAAGCATTGTAATTTGCAATGAGTGCAGTCAGAAACTGAGCCTTGGTAAGCCCAACAGCCACATAGGTACAACTTCTATGCGAAGGCACATGAGCGGCAAGCACAAAGCACTTTGGGAGCAACACCTCAAAGGCAACAGGCAAACTAAAAGCCACACTCCTTCTGGTCCAGCATCTTACTGCTCTACCTCTGCTCTCCTTGACCCGTCTGAACCACCCTCCACTCCGCCTTCCACCTTGACCACCTGTTCCCATTCCCAGTCATCTGCCACCAGCCAAGTTTCTGTGAAGGCCATGTTTGAGCGTAAGAAGCCAATGTCTGACTGTCACCCCCTTGCCCGGCGTCTGACAGCTGGCTTGTCTGCACTCTTAGCCCGCCAGCTTTTACCATACTAGCTGGTGGACTCTGAGGCCTTCCGCAAATTTGTAGCAATTGGGACACCGCAGTGGAAGGTACCCAGCCGCAATTTTTTTTCTAAAAAGGGAATACCACACCTGTACCAACATGTGCAGAGCCAAGTTACCGCATCTCTGTCACTTAGTGTTGGGCCAAAGGTCCATATGACTACTGACGCATGGTCCTCCAAGCATGGTCAGGGCAGGTATGTCACCTACACTGCCCACTGGGTGAACTTGGTAATGGCTGGGAAGCAGGGAATGGGTAGCTCAACAACAACAGTGGAGTTGGTGTCACCGCCACGGATTGCACGCGGTTCTGCCACCACCTCTACTCCTCCATCGCTCTCTACCTCGTCTTCTTCCTCTTCTTCTTCTTACTCTGCTGCTGGGTCCTCCTTCTCCTCCTCCACACCTGTGCACCCCCAGCTCCCCCTAGTCTATTCGACGTGCCAGGTACGCCGTTGTCACGCTGTCTTGGGGATGACGTGCCTGGAAAGCAAAAACCATACCGGATCTGTACTCCTGTCATCTCTGCAGTCACAGGCCGATCGGTGGCTGACCCCACACCAACTGCAGATCGGAAAAGTGGTGTGTGACAATGGAAGCAATCTGTTGGCAGCGTTGAGACTGGGCAATTTAACACATGTGCCCTGCATGGCACATGTGTTAAATTTAATAGTCCAACGTTTTGTCTCCAAGTACCCAGGATTCCAGGACGTTCTCACCCAGTCCAGAAAGGTGTCGGCCCATTTCAGACGTTCCTACACAGCCATGGCACGCCTTGCTGACATTCAGCAGCGCTACAACATGCCAGTCAGGCGTTTGATTTCTGACAGCCAGACTCGCTGGAATTCAACGCTCCTTATGTTGGAACGTCTGCTGCAACAACAAAGGGCCGTCAACGAGTACCTTTTTGAACTGGGTGATAGGACTGGAACTGCAGAGCTGGGGATTTTTTTCCCCCGTTACTGGGTGCTTATGCGCGATGCCTGCAGGCTCATGCGACCTTTTGAAGAGGTGACAAATATGGTCAGTCGCACCGAAGGCACCATCAGCGACCTAATACCCTTCGCTTTCTTCCTGGAGCGTGCCGTGCGACGAGTGACAGATGAGGCTGTAGACCAGCGTGACGAGGAGCTGGAAGCGCACGATTTCTGGTCGGAATCACCAGAACGAACCCAGGCACCTGCTGCAACGCAGGGAGAGGTGCCAGAAGTGGAGTCAGAGGAGGAAGGTGGCTTTGTGGAGGAGGAGGAGGAGGACCAACAGGAGCAGGCTTCCCAGGGGGCTAGTGGTGACCTTTTGGGGACCCCTGGTCTTGTACGTGGCTGGGGGGAGGAGACCGTGGATGATGCAGTCCTTGATAATGAGGAAGCGGAGATGGATAGCTCTGCATCCAACCTTGTGAGAATGGGGTCTTTCATGCTGTCATGCCTGTTGAAGGACCCCCGTATCAAGAGGCTTAAGGAGAAGGACCTGTACTGGGTCGCAACGCTACTAGACCCTCGGTACAAGCATAAAGTGGCAGAAATGTTACCAACATACCACAAGTCCGAAAAGATGCGGCATTTACAAACCAGCCTGCAAAACATGTTGTACAATGCTTTTAAGGGTGATGTCACTTCAGGAACTCATCAACATTCCAGGGGCAGAGGTGCCAGTAATCCTGCCACGAGCACACCTGCAAGGACAAAGCCCTTTGGCCAGTCTGTAACGTCAGACATGCAAATGTTTTTCTGTCCAAGGCAGCGCCACAACCCTTCTGGATCCACCCTCAAAGAACGCCTCGACCGGCAGGTAGCGGACTACCTGGCATTAACTGCAGATATCGACACTCTGAGGAGCGATGAACCCCTGGACTACTGGGTGCGCAGGCTTGATCTGTGGCCAGAGCTGTCACAATTTGCCATGAACCTCTTGTCTTGCCCAGCCTCAAGTGTGCTCTCAGAAAGGACCTTCAGTGCAGCAGGAGGGATTGTAACTGAGAAGAGAACTCGCCTAGGTCACAAAAGTGTCGATTACCTGACCTTTATTAAAATGAATGAGGGGTGGATCTCGGAGGGTTACTGCACGCCGGAAGACTTGTTCTGACTTCTATGCAGCTGTCCTTCTCTTCAAGCCTCATGACTCCACACACAGCTGTCCTTTAGCGTCCTCCTCCCTCCGCCACCGTTACAAACTAGGGTGCAAACCCTACTGGTTTAATTTTTTCTGGCCTCTGTGCTTCAGTGGCTGCAACCAAAAAAACTGGGCAAACAATGTCTACAAGGTCAACGTATGGCAAAAAATGACTATTTTCAGCATTTATATGGCATATTTTTTCTGGCAACTGTGCTTCAGTGGCTGCGTCCAAAAAAATGCATATTTTCTGCATTTATATGGCATAATTTTTCTGGCCTCTGTGCTTCAGTGGCTGCGTCCAAAAAAATGCATATTTTCTGCATTTATATGGCATAATTTTTCTGGCCTCTGTGCTTCAGTGGCTGCAACCAAAAAAATTTATATTTTCAGCATTTATATGGCATATTTTTTCTGGCAACTGTGCTTCAGTGGCTGCAACCAAAAAAACTGGGCAAACAATGTCTACAAGGTCAACGTATGGCGAAAAATGACTATTTTCAGCATTTATATGGCATATTTTTTCTGGCAACTGTGCTTCAGTGGCTGCAACCAAAAAAATTGGGCAACCAATGCCTACAAGGTCAACGTATGGCAGTTGTTTAAAGAGAACAGTAGATTACTAGCCAGCAAAGCTACCTAAGCTAAAATGTCCCTCAAATCCCTGCAGACTTCTGTCCCTCCAATACAGAGCAGTATCAAGCAGATTACTAGCCAGCAAACTTACTATCATCTGTCCCTGAAATCACTAACAGCTCTCCCCCTACACTATCTCTTCCAAGCACACACAGGCAGATTTTTCAGATACATTTTTGCCCTTGATCCCCCTCTGGCATGCCACTGTCCAGGTCGTTGCACCCTTTAAACAACTTTAAAATCATTTTTCTGGCCAGATGTTAAAGTTCGCCTTCCCATTGAAGTCTATGGGGTTCGCGAACCGTTCGCGAACCGCTCGCATTTTTGCGCAAGTTCGCGAATATGTTCGCGAACTTTTTTTCCGACGTTCGCTACATCCCTAGTGTCCATACCTAAAAAAGAAAAAAAAATAAATGGGATTGTTTGATGTGGGATTAACAAGAGATTTTTTCCATCATTTTCATGTAATGTGATTAACACATCTCAAATAAAAGCATGCAGGACATAGAGGCTGTTGCCAATTAGAGTAACCAAATATCAGTGTGTTTAGATTTAATTACTTCTGATAAACTTAATAATAAAACCACTGCCATACTGAAAGTCATTAGGATAACACATTCTTATCATCAAAGCTCTAATGGCAGTATTGATTGGCTAAATCATGATTCATTATGAGATGGTTGTGAATGGACTATTGCCCTTAGCTTAGGGTTTTTTTGGAGAACAGACATTTCTTGGTCATACAGTTTCAGCCTTAGACTTTATAGTTCAGGACTTTTTTAAGGGATGTGAGTATAATACTAAAATTAAAAACATGTTTATTAAATCCTGATGGATTTCCAGCAGTCAAAATTTTGTCTAACTTTCCTCACAGTCAGGAAGTCCCTGTAAAATCCATTGCATAAATTATCCATTGTATAAAAGTTAAATCAATTCTTGCTTAAGCAGTCCAATAAGATCAGTGCACCTTTCATTGACTTCTATAGCACATCAACAACTTTTGCTTGGTGACGTTTGATATTAAAGGTTTTCAAGTTTTTTTTCTTTTGAAGAAATATAGGAAAAACACAATTTTTTCGAAATTAGTGTAAAAATTGCAATTCTATTGTTGGTAAATGGGCCCCTCAATATTTCTATATAACACTGTGTGTGTTTTTAGTCCACATAGGAGACTTTTTGTAATTTCAACATGTATTTCTCTGTTTAATATACGCTGTGCATCAAAAATATAGAATTGAAGCTTGGTTAATAGTGATGAGCAAATGGGTCCCAAAATGTGCAAAACTCATTGAAGTAAATAGACATGTTTGTTGCTGCTTGTTTTCTTATACTCAAAATACATTGAAGTCAAAGGGCTTTTTTATGCACATTTTCATGCAAAATTCTTTGAAGTCAATGGGTATTTTTTTGCTGCACTCTTTTATGCAAGTTTTTTTTTTGCTGTGAAAATCTGTGGCTTCAAAATTTTTTGGTAAAATTAGTGGTGTGACATGTTTAGGACTGGCCTCATCACATTTGATTGTACTAGAACACCAAAAGAACTACAGTATCTCAAAGCTACTTGTGTCTCATCGTTTTTTTTTTTTTTTTTAAATTACTTTCCACTTTAGAAAAATAGATTCATTCATGTGAGTTGTTGAGTTTTTACTTTATCCTGACAAATTTAGAGTACATCCTTAATGTTTCTATTGACTGCAATAGAAACATATATATCTCATTCTCACTTTCAGTTTTAATGATTAGAGGGATCAATAATAAACACTGGATGACAATACTGTATCTAACTCATGTCTCTGTTGACAAAGCATTCAGTGTGTTGAGATATATAATGCATTTTCAAATTATCATTCTACACCAACCGCAGAAAATATAGTACAATACTATACTATACATAAATAATATACAGTTCCCTCATTATATCCACACACAAACTATGTTATAACCATGTTTCCATTGTGTCCATTTTTTTGCTCTCTAGACGGTTTGGGCTTGTTTATTTGGACTACAAGTGACCATGCAAGACTCTTTCTTTTCCTTTTATTTAAACAAACTGGTTATCTTTTACACCATTTTGGCCTTTTTGACTCACCGAGGTTGTGCTGTGCCCATTTGAGCACTGTTTGAATGATATGACAACATATGGCAATATTAGGGTTGCCACCCTAACCCGCTGCTAACTCCCGGTGAGGGGGTGGGAAAGTGGCAGGGATGGGGTGTTGATGTTGTGGGGGTGGGTTAGTTTATATTTAAAATGTGTGTATATTTATTTGAGAAAGGCTTGAGTGCAAGCCGAAACGTCAGTTTTTCTACTTTCTGAATAAACACTTTTTGATGTGATAAGACCTGAGAGTGCGAGCTTCTTCATATTTATTTATTTATATATATATATATATATATATATATATATATATATATATATATATATATATATATTGTAGAGTCTGAAAGTGTGGACCCACAAGTGCAAATGAACACAATAGAGAGTGCATATCAATTCATTTCATTAAGGTACTTGTGTCCAAACACGAGTTTCTGCATATACACATGGTTGACTATGCACCCATCCTAGGTCTTATGATGAATGGTGCATCTGCACCTATTGATGCTGGGGAACCCTAAGGCTATCATTACCCTGGACCTGGTGTTAACTCCAGGGTTCTTACAGGAACTTCCATCAATAATAACAAACTTGTACCCAGTGAACTGGATCCAAACATCATTTTTTTTTTAATTTTGAACTCATCAATTTACTTTTTTTGATTTGAATTTTAGAGCGCATGTTATTAATACTTCTGTAATTGTACTGATAATGCTGACTATTGTTCTTCTTTTAGTTAAGTGCTTTGTACTTATCTTGAATGAATACTTTTATAAAGCAACTGCAGAAGTCTATATACATGGTAGCATTGAGATTTTTACAGCAGAGTTCTCATATTAACAGAGTGATGTGAATGCTTAAACCTCTAGGGTACTAAACTTTGAGATAACACAAAAATTGCTGTAAGGAAAATCAATTCTCAGCAGATTAGAAATCCAATAAATCAATTAGCTTTTCTGACTGTAACAGAAAGTTGTTTTTTTTTTTAATGACATGATTTTGGTTGCATAGACCACAAAGCCCTACATACTTTCTATGTATAGATATTTCTCATGAGAAACAACATATAAAATGTCTGTACCGTATAGTAGCGTGGTCTGTGAAAGGTTTTGCCAACAGAAAACAAACATACAACATGCTTACAACATTCCAAAAAAAGAATTAAAGGAGAAGGAAATCCCCAATTGACAGGGATTCCAAATGTTAGGGAATCCCCCAAGGATTATAATGACTACCTGATATGGACCAGGTAGTCTAATGCAATGATTAGACAGCCAAACAAGGTCAATAACTTTAAATTCAGGATCCTTTTTTCTGCGCACAATCAGCAAAACACTTTATTTTGTTTTATGGTTTGCTGAATCATTTGAGAATTGTCATAGGGACACCAGGGCCAATTTTGATGATTAATGGATGCCCATTGACTTTGATTGACTTTTGTTGCTGGTGTCAAAATCGCAGTTTTGATTTTACAAATTTTTCACCAGTTTTGTGTGAAATTCTCGAAATTGGTGGCAAATCAAAACGGGATAAATTTGCCCATCACTAATAATGAACACAATTATTATGTATGAATTTAGGTAAGGGTAGGAGTCTGAACCTGTTATCCTGAAGTAAAGATGAAATACAAAGTAAATACTGTACCAAGGTTTGATTTGTTCTTTCAGTTTTGACCATTTTTTCATGGGTGAAAAGCAGTGGAAAAAGAAAGCTTAATATTTAAGGATTGGCTAAGAGCTATCCAAAATTCAGAGGTGAATTTAAAACCACAAAAAAATTGTATCCAGTACTCCATGTAGATGGCTCATTTCCTTAATTCAAATTTCAGAAGTGGTTATAGTAGATGATACTCTAGAAAGAGCAATAAAGTAAGCCATTTTAGATAATCTATTACCACAAGAATGGTATTATTCCCTTGAGAGGTAGGTACATACACAATAAAATAAAAAAGAAATTGACCCCCAAAGTCTATCTGACACAAGCAAGGGATAAAGAAGACCTAAAGGTTTGAAGTGGGCACAGGTTTCACAAACAAGAGTGATTATAATATTTTGTCAAATTCAGCCAGTAAAAGTGTCTCTTTGCTAGGTTAATGGTTTTACAAGTTCTCATGTGACCAGCTACAGATGTATTATGAATGAGATGAAGAGAATCTAAAGAAATGGGAACAAAAAAAATGATGTTTAAAAAAAAAATAAGAGACCATCCTTGGCTTGAAGAACATAGGAAAGAGATACTAATGAAAAGGCACCTCTTCACCTCGGAAATTAGATTACTCTGAAGTACAGTATTAGAACATTTTGAGAGTGACTGGTCTTGGTCTTTCCACAAAGATGAAAATGGAGTGTCCACTTGTTTAATTTGAGACCCACGTTGGTAAGTAAAATTGAAATTAAAATGAGAGAAAAATAATGCCCATCTAGCTTGTCAAGGTCTAAGATGTTTTACTGTGTGAAAATCTTCAAGATTTCTATGATCGAAATAGATAATAATAGGATTTGAATAACCTTCCAAAAAAAATGACTCCACAGTTTAAAGCTGCTTTAATGTCTAAAAGTTGTCATAATTTACTTCCAAAGAAGAGAGCTTCTTAGAAAAAAAGGATGTAGAAAATTCTGGGGACCTGACCATTGAGCCAAAACAACACCAATAGCAAATTCTGATGCATCAATGTCCACAACATACAGCAGAGAAGGATTGGATGTTTAATGGTTGGCAAAATGACAAAAAAGTATTTTAAACTTTTTAAAAGATGATTCACCTTCTGTTGTCCAAATGTTAAATGTTGAGAAGAACTGGTCAGATCAGTAATTGGAGCAATGATCCTGGAAAAAACTTTAATGAATCTCCTATAAAAGTTTGCAAAACCAAAAACCTTTGAACTGCTTTATGGTAAGTTTGCATTGGCCACTCTAAAATGGCTGAAACTTTTTTAGGGTCCCTATGGATATAGCTAGTAGATAATACGAAACCCATAAATTCAATAGAAGTCTTATTGAACTCATATTTCTACAATTTAGCAAAGAAATAATGAGTATAAAGTCTGTTGAAAGCTTTTTTTATGCAACATGTTCTTTTTGAGAAGAGGAGAAAATTAAAATCAAGATAAACAATTAAAAATTGATTTAGAATGTCTCTGAAGATGTATTTTACAAATGACAGGTGACAGGCGCATTACATAGACCAAAAGGCATAACCAAATATTCAAAATGCCTATAATGAGACTGAACACAGTTTTCTATTCATCTCCCTCACATATTCTTACTAAATTATAAGCACCACAGAGATTACATTTTGAAAATACCTTGGCTTCTTTTTTCTCAACACAGGAAATACCAGCTCCTGCAGATATGGTAAAGTGTCCGCCCCTTTTTCATCAAAAACCTTAATGAATTCATGAAAATAAACTGTAATAGAAGCCAACCAAGGATCCAAAGTTAAACATAAGGCCAATGGTATGGAAAGTTCAAACAAAAGAGTGAGGTGAGAAAGACAAGCCTCAAAGTTGAATTGAATGCCATCAGTACTCCAATTTATTGTAGGGTTGTGAGTCCTCAACCAGGGAAAAAACAAGTATTAAGGGAAAAAGAAGGCAACACAAACATCAAATTAAATGAATTTAACATTTAGAGTGTAAAATAACAAGTCTTTCAGATAATAGGACTGGACATGTGGGGAGCCATCAGCTGTTCTTACAATAAGTGGTTGTTGTTTGAATGTACGGAATAGCACACTTTTTTATAAAGTTGTGGAGGCCTATTTATTGCAGGTCAAATTTTAGTAGTTTTAGAAGTCTTTGAAACCACAACTAAACTCACATTCTCTAACACTCCAAATGTCATAGAATTTCTCAAAATATTTTAATACAAAATGTTTGAATGAAAAGTTCTGAAATATGCACTAAATATGAATACCTTGAAACCTTTATATAACTGAGTTTTTCAGATAATTCCTAGCAAAATAAAATCTAAAATCCTCTTAATGTCAGAATTAATTAAAAGTGGTCCAATAAGATCAGTGCAGCTCCCATTGACTTCTAAAGGACCCCAACAACCTTTGCGTTAGAGATATTCAGGGTTTTCTAACATTTTAAGAGCTTTAAAAAAATATAGGAAAACCACACATTTTTTGAGATATATGGAAAAAATTGAAAGTTGACCAGTTAACAGGCCTCTTAATCTATAAAGCAACTCCATGCTCCTGAATCAACAACCACCAAGCTCTTTAGAAGACCTTGGGGGCCACTGTAAAGAGAAAGGACCCCAACAACCTTTGCATTAGAGATATTCAGGGTTTTCTAACATTTTTAGAGCTTTAAAGAAATATAGGAAAACCACACATTTTTTGAGATATATGGAAAAAATTGAAAGTTGACCAGTTAACAGGCCTCTTAATCTATAAAGCAACCCCATGCTCCTGAATCAACAACCACCAAGCTCTTTAGCAGACCTTGGGGCCACTGTAAAGAGAAAGGGATTATAAACAAGGGTAATTCCTTAAAAGAAGAACGGGCAGGTAGCAAAGACAATTTAAAAGTCTTATGTATTGGATGAGTAGGGAAATGCAGAATCAAGAATATATTTTTTGTATGTATATATTTAGTTGTATAGTAAACTGGCTAAATCCTGTAGGTGCTGTAGGTTGCTGTGGGTGACACTGCCATATACTGTAAGTGCCAGTTCCCAGTTCAAGGGGCACATTTACTTAGGGTTGAAAAGTTAAATCCTTTGACTTCGAATATCAAGTCAAAGGATTTATCGATCGAAAAGATTAAATCATTCGAATCGAATGATTGAAAGGATTTTAATCCATCGATCGAACGATTTTCCTTCGATCAGAAATTAGCTAGAAAGCCTATGGGGACATTCCCCATAGGCTAACATTGATGCTCGGTAGGTTTTAATTGGCGAAGTTTTTTTTTTTAAGAGACAGTACTTTGAATATTGAATGGTCGAATATTCGAACTATTTTTAGTTAGAATCGTTCGAGTCGAAGGTCGAAGTAGCCAAAACAATACTTCGAAATAGGAATAGGAATAGGTTTGACAGCCAGAGGAAAGGAGAATTCAAACTCCCTCACCGAGTCCAAATGGTTAGGGGGTGTGAGAGAAAAAGAGACCACATTGAGAGCAGTGCAGTCTCAATGGTTGTATCATCCTGTGAAAGCTAGGTTTCCATTAGTTCAAGAAGACTAAATGATTTCAAAACAAAAAAAGATGTTGGGGCTCAGGGTTTGGACAGACATCCCCTGCAGCCAGCAAAAGTAGGAAAAAGAGCAGAAAGGATGTGGGAAGAGGATTTGAAGTGTATTGGCAGTAACTGCAGGATAAAGGTGTTTCAAGTAGTTGTAAAGTGTATAAAAGCTGGAGTATGTAGATGGGAGCAGAGAGGAAGATATGTGAATAGAATACTGACAGACAATAGGAGGGTTAAAGGAATCACTACATAAGGATGCACTGTGCATGCAAACAGTACAAACGTTATTAGCTTTGCCATTGTTGTTTACAAACAGGAAAATTGTAGCGATACTGTATGTCCTCAATGGAGTATGACTGCAGAAGGTGATTAAGACCACTTCATCAGAAGTGCATCATAAATGTCCTCTAAGATTTTAAGCAGTCTATTCATTGCAATAATTGAAGATTCCAGAGACATCTGTTCTCTCTTTGTAACTCTCCTTGTTGAGCTATTTCAGTTTACTAAACAGGAAGGTTACTGGATCTTGCACTGTGGCTCCCTTGTTGCTCCTATTGTTAAATTCCTTGTTAAACTCCTTTTCAGATCACTTGTGAATGATTCACTTTAGAGTGATTCACCCTTGCACTGCTATCTTTGTGTTGCTTTCTCAAATGATGTCTTAAGACAGGGATCCCCAACCTTTAGAACCAGTGAGCAACAATCAGAAGTAAAAGGAGTTGCGGAGCAACACTAGCATGAAAAATGTTCCTGGGGTGCCAAATAAGGGCTGTGATTGGTCATTTAGTAGCCCATATGTGGAGTGTCGACCAACATTGATGTTCTGTTTGGCAGTACACCTGTTTTTTATGCAACCAAAAATTTCCTCCAGGAAGGGAGCAACACGTTTCTCACAAGCTTCTGGTTGGGGATCACTGACTTAAGATATATGGAGATATATGGAGATCTGGGCCACTTCTGGACACAGGAATGAGGAATTAGAGCTGATTGCAGCTAGTTAACTAACAAGTGAAATCACAGGACCACAGTACCAAATATATCCTTACAGAACTACAAAGTTTGTTTAAAGAAGTTTACGAGGGGATTGATAAAATCAACTAATTGGGTTAACAAGGGAACATAGACATGAGATATTGGAAAGTAAAAGTACAAGGAATAAATAGTGCAACAATTAATAATAAAGGCATTCAGAGCCACAGTACAGAATGATTTGTAATAAGCAGCACAACAATTACCAATGGTAAAGGCAAACATGCAGTATTCATGGCCACAGAACAGATGGTACAGAATGTCCAGAAAGTATGCAATATAGACACAGTACACAGGCACAAAGTACAGAATGTCAAAGAAAGTCTGTAATATAAACACAGTTTAAGCCTACATCTGGGAGCTTTCTCCTAAGAGGCCAAGGTGGACCTCATAGGGCCAATCTTCATAGGTTCAGATGTTCAGGTTCAGATTCTTTAAGTATGGGGGAAAAAAGAAAGCAGTGGATTCCTCTCTGGGATCATCATAAAGCTGAGCCATGGCGTGAAAGAATGCATTTTAGTCATTCAAACTCACAAGGTGATGAACCCATTCTTAAAGGCTGACCAGACAGTAACAAGATTAATACTTCTACCTTGGTATGTTCAGACATATTGGATGTATTGAAAACAATAAGAAGCAACTAGTGATCATCGAATCTTCACCGAAAAATTAGAGAAACTTTTGGAAGATTTGCGAATAGCAAAAAATGTACGAAAGTTTTGACACAAGCATGCAACTCTTTTGTCCAAATGCATTAAAGACAATGGGCGTCTGAAAAATGTTGACGTTATAACACTTTTTACGCGTGTGCTAATTTTGTGTCACGGCAAATTTTCCCCAGCGTTTATAGAAAACATCTGCGGATGATGAAATGCGGAAAATCGCCCCAAATCCATGCGTGAAAAATATATTATAATGCAAGGTCCAGAATTAGTGTCTGTCCCAAGAGAAACATTCAGGAAGAGAAAGAGGTTGGAGAAAAGAGGCTGAGCAGAAGGCAGAGCTAAAGGAGCAGCAGGATTACTAGGAGCCTCTTAATCAGAAGACTATATATATATATATATATATTTCTTTTTACAGTTCCAAGATTCTCTGTGGTTTAATGATAAAGAGACTCTTGCATGCTGTAAAAACATAGAGAAGCTCCCACTCAGTAAATCTTTATGCATTTTCAATATATAATAATAATTGCATATTACCCAGATATTAATCAAGTGTAAGGTACTTGTTAGCAAATTAAAAACAAAAAAAAGATAAATTAAAATCCATTGCATGGACTTCTCAGTAAAGGATTATCTTACCTTTATAGAGCTGATGGGCCTCTTTGTTGAGCAATATTGCTTTAATTATATTATGCTGAGGTTGCAGGATTATAGTTCCTACCTGGTCTAACCTATGACTTTATCTTAGAGTATGCTGAAATTTATAGTGCAGCAATATTTGGTTTGATCAAGAAAGTTAAGATACCAAGTACACAAATACTTTATACATTGCACTTTTTAAAACTTTCATATTACTTCCATGAAAACAATTTATATACAAAAACTAAAATAGAAGATGAGCAATGTAGTTTGTCATTTAATACAAAGTGGAACATCTGTGGTGTTATAACAAAAAGATTGAATTCTCTAACAGATGGTGTTGGAGCAAAGAGTTGAGTCATCTTACAAATTGGAAATAATGGTATTGTTGTACTGGTCTGATCAAATGACCTTGGGGACATTAAATATGTATAAATAGAAAACATAAGTCTAGTAAAACAGAGAGGCAACAGCACACTTTAATTTTAGTTTCTTCACTTCTATGTGAAGCTCTTCCTTCAGGCAGCATCAGCGTGAAGTTAATGTGAATGTAAAGGCGTTTGTAGATTAATAGTTAGCTACAATGATTGTACAAAAATATTTAATTTCATTCTGTTCTCTCTCTCTCTCTCTCTCTCTCTCTCTCTCTCTCTCTCTCTCTCTCTCTCTCTCTCTCTCTCCTTTCAAGGGAAATACAGATGTCTCATTTGCTGGCAAAAAATTATTTTAGCTTTGTTACAAATGTGTATATATATAGATATAGATATATATAGATATATATAGATATATATATATAGATATATATATTTAAACAGGGGGGTTGTGGGAGCACTCTAAAGGCTTTAAAATATATATATATATAAGTATAATAAATGCTATTGCATATGTACCCAAAACAGGGGTTATTTTGTTACAAAGTTATGATCATAAAATTGATAAGCCACCATACCACGTCAAGGTAAACCCCTGAATTTAGCCGGAAGCTGTGGCATAGCTTCAGTGGTTGTAGCACCCCATACCCCCCCTTTAAACTAGTGGTGATCCTATGCTTTTAAAATTGGGCGTTTGTTTTGGGAATATCTCTCCTTTAAAAGCCTGATTGCTGGCTGGGGAGGATTTAGCCCTCAGTGAAAAAACAGCGTTCAATGGATATTGATTACAAGTAATGCTAGAATGCACATAAAAAATAAAACAAGTTAGGGACCGCCATTCGGGGTTTACCTTGACGTGGTATGGTGGCTTATCAATTTTATGATCATAACTTTGTAACAAAATAACCCCTATTTGGGTACATATGCAATAGCATTTATTATACTTATATATATATACTTTAAAGCCTCTAGAGTGCTCCCACAACCCCCCTGTTTTGATATGATATATATATTTAGATATATACACATACATATATATATATATATATATATATATATATATATATATATATATATATATATATATATATATATATGTATGTGTGTATATATATATATATATATATATATATATATATAAATATATATATATATATATATATATATATATATATGTGTATATATAGATATATACATTTGTAACAAAGCTAAAATAATTTCTTGTCAGCAAATGAGATATATATATCTATATTGCTTGGAAGGCATGCAACATCAGAACACATCCTTTGAAATAAAGGATAAAAATGTAATTAATATATATATGTGAAAATCTTTTTCAACATAATAGAATTCTTTTAACCTTGGACATAATTTCTCTAGTATTATAAGTAAAAACTGAAGTGAAATACTGTATTGTGTTAATGACACAAAGACAGCAAAATAAAAATGTATATGTATAATAAATAGTAGTAATTACAAAGTCTACAACAGGTCAGGTAAATAGGGATGTAGCGAACGTCGGAAAAAAAGTTCGCGAACATATTCGCGAACTTGCGCAAAAATGCGAGCGGTTCGCGAACGGTTCGCGAACCCCGTAGACTTCAATGGGAAGGCGAACTTTAACATCTAAAAAAGACATTTCTGGCCAGAAAAATGATTTTAAAGTTGTTTAAAGGGTGCAACGACCTGGACAGTGGCATGCCAGAGGGGGATCAAGGGCAAAAATGTATCTGAAAAATCTGCCTGTGTGTGCTTGGAAGAGATAGTGTAGGGGGAGAGCTGTTAGTGATTTCAGGGACAGATGATAGTAAGTTTGCTGGCTAGTAATCTGCTTGATACTGCTCTGTATTGGAGGGACAGAAGTCTGCAGGGATTTGAGGGACATTTTAGCTTAGGTAGCTTTGCTGGCTAGTAATCTACTGTTCTCTTTAAACAACTGCCATACGTTGACCTTGTAGGCATTGTTTGCCCAGTTTTTTTGGACGCAGCCACTGAAGCACAGTTGCCAGAAAAAATATGCCATATAAATGCTGAAAATAGTCATTTTTCGCCATACGTTGACCTTGTAGACATTGTTTGCCCAGTTTTTTTGGACGCAGCCACTGAAGCACAGTTGCCAGAAAAAATATGCCATATAAATGCTGAAAATAGTCATTTTTTGCCATACGTTGACCTTGTAGGCATTGTTTGCCCAGTTTTTTTGGTCGCAGCCACTGAAGCACAGTTGCCAGAAAAAATATGCCATATAAATGCTGAAAATAGTCATTTTTTGCCATATACGTTGAGTCAACGTATGGCAAAAAATGACTATTTTCAGCATTTATATGGCATATTTTTTCTGGCCTCTGTGCTTCAGTGGCTGCGGCCAAAAAAACTGGGCAAACAATGCCTACAAGGTCAACGTCGTTGACCTTGTAGCCATTGTTTGCCCAGTTTTTTTGGCCGCAGCCACTGAAGCACAGAGGCCAGAAAAAATATGCCATATAAATGCTGAAAATAGTCATTTTTTTGGTCGCAGCCACTGAAGCACAGTTGCCAGAAAAATTATGCCATATAAATGCTGAAAATATAAATTTTTTTGGTTGCAGCCACTGAAGCACAGAGGCCAGAAAAATTATGCCATATAAATGCAGAAAATATGCATTTTTTTGGTCGCAGCCACTGAAGCACAGTTGACAGAAAAATTATGCCATATAAATGCTGAAAATATAAATTTTTTTGGTTGCAGCCACTGAAGCACAGAGGCCAGAAAAATTATGCCATATAAATGCAGAAAATATGCATTTTTTTGGTCGCAGCCACTGAAGCACAGTTGACAGAAAAATTATGCCATATAAATGCTGAAAATATAATTTTTTTTGGTTGCAGCCACTGAAGCACAGAGGCCAGAAAAATTATGCCATATAAATGCAGAAAATATGCATTTTTTTGGACGCAGCCACTGAAGCACAGTTGACAGAAAAATTATGCCATATAAATGCTGAAAATATACATTTTTTTGGTTGCAGCCACTGAAGCACAGAGGCCAGAAAAATTATGCCATATAAATGCAGAAAATAAGCATTTTTTTGGACGCAGCCACTGAAGCACAGTTGCCAGAAAAAATATGCCATATAAATGCTGAAAATAGTCATTTTTCGCCATACGTTGACCTTGTAGACATTGTTTGCCCCGTTTTTTTGGTTGCAGCCACTGAAGCACAGAGGCCAGAAAAAATTAAACCAGTAGGGTTTGCACCCTAGTTTGTAACGGTGGCGGAGGGAGGAGGACGCTAAAGGACAGCTGTGTGTGGAGTCATGAGGCTTGAAGAGAAGGACAGCTGTATAGAAGTCAGAACAAGTCTTCCGGCGTGCAGTAACCCTCCGAGATCCACCCCTCATTCATTTTAATAAAGGTCAGGTAATCGACACTTTTGTGACCTAGGCAAGTTCTCTTCTCAGTTACAATCCCTCCTGCTGCACTGAAGGTCCTTTCTGAGAGCACACTTGAGGCTGGGCAAGACAAGAGGTTCATGGCAAATTGTGACAGCTCTGGCCACAGATCAAGCCTGCGCACCCAGTAGTCCAGGGGTTCATCGCTCCTCAGAGTGTCGATATCTGCAGTTCATGCCAGGTAGTCCGCTACCTGCCGGTCGAGGCGTTCTTTGAGGGTGGATCCAGAAGGGTTGTGGCGCTGCCTTGGACAGAAAAACATTTGCATGTCTGATGTTACAGACCGGCCAAAGGGCTTTGTCCTTGCAGGTGTGCTCGTGGCAGGATTACTGGCACCTCTGCCCCTGGAATGTTGATGAGTTCCTGAAGTGACATCACCCTTAAAAGCATTGTACAACATGTTTTGCAGGCTGGTTTGTAAATGCCGCATCTTTTCGGACTTGTGGTATGTTGGTAACATTTCTGCCACTTTATGCTTGTACCGAGGGTCTAGTAGCGTTGCGACCCAGTACAGGTCCTTCTCCTTAAGCCTCTTGATACGGGGGTCCTTCAACAGGCATGACAGCATGAAAGACCCCATTCTCACAAGGTTGGATGCAGAGCTATCCATCTCCGCTTCCTCATTATCAAGGACTGCATCATCCACGGTCTCCTCCCCCCAGCCACGTACAAGACCAGGGGTCCCCAAAAGGTCACCACTAGCCCCCTGGGAAGCCTGCTCCTGTTGGTCCTCCTCCTCCTCCTCCACAAAGCCACCTTCCTCCTCTGACTCCACTTCTGGCACCTCTCCCTGCGTTGCAGCAGGTGCCTGGGTTCGTTCTGGTGATTCTGACCAGAAATCGTGCGCTTCCAGCTCCTCGTCACGCTGGTCTACAGCCTCATCTGTCACTCGTCGCACGGCACGCTCCAGGAAGAAAGCGAAGGGTATTAGGTCGCTGATGGTGCCTTCGGTGCGACTGACCATATTTGTCACCTCTTCAAAAGGTCGCATGAGCCTGCAGGCATCGCGCATAAGCACCCAGTAACGGGGGAAAAAAATCCCCAGCTCTGCAGATCCAGTCCTACCACCCAGTTCAAAAAGGTACTCGTTGACGGCCCTTTGTTGTTGCAGCAGACGTTCCAACATAAGGAGCGTTGAATTCCAGCGAGTCTGGCTGTCAGAAATCAAACGCCTGACTGGCATGTTGTAGCGCTGCTGAATGTCAGCAAGGCGTGCCATGGCTGTGTAGGAACGTCTGAAATGGGCCGACACCTTTCTGGACTGGGTGAGAACGTCCTGGAATCCTGGGTACTTGGAGACAAAACGTTGGACTATTAAATTTAACACATGTGCCATGCAGGGCACATGTGTTAAATTGCCCAGTCTCAACGCTGCCAACAGATTGCTTCCATTGTCACACACCACTTTTCCGATCTGCAGTTAGTGTGGGGTCAGCCACCGATCGGCCTGTGACTGCAGAGATGACAGGAGTACAGATCCGGTATGGTTTTTGCTTTCCAGGCACGTCATCCCCAAGACAGCGTGACAACGGCGTACCTGGCACGTCGAATAGCCTAGGGGGAGCTGGGGGTGCACAGGTGTGGAGGAGGAGAAGGAGGACCCAGCAGCAGAGTAAGAAGAAGAAGAGGAAGAAGACGAGGTAGAGAGCGATGGAGGAGTAGAGGTGGTGGCAGAACCGCGTGCAATCCGTGGCGGTGACACCAACTCCACTGTTGTTGTTGTTGAGCTACCCATTCCCTGCTTCCCAGCCATTACCAAGTTCACCCAGTGGGCAGTGTAGGTGACATACCTGCCCTGACCATGCTTGGAGGACCATGCGTCAGTAGTCATATGGACCTTTGGCCCAACACTAAGTGACAGAGATGCGGTAACTTGGCTCTGCACATGTTGGTACAGGTGTGGTATTCCCTTTTTAGAAAAAAAATTGCGGCTGGGTACCTTCCACTGCGATGTCCCAATTGCTACAAATTTGCGGAAGGCCTCAGAGTCCACCAGCTAGTATGGTAAAAGCTGGCGGGCTAAGAGTGCAGACAAGCCAGCTGTCAGACGCCGGGCAAGGGGGTGACAGTCAGACATTGGCTTCTTACGCTCAAACATGGCCTTCACAGAAACTTGGCTGGTGGCAGATGACTGGGAATGGGAACAGGTGGTCAAGGTGGAAGGCGGAGTGGAGGGTGGTTCAGACGGGTCAAGGAGAGCAGAGGTAGAGCAGTAAGATGCTGGACCAGAAGGAGTGTGGCTTTTAGTTTGCCTGTTGCCTTTGAGGTGTTGCTCCCAAAGTGCTTTGTGCTTGCCGCTCATGTGCCTTCGCATAGAAGTTGTACCTATGTGGCTGTTGGGCTTACCAAGGCTCAGTTTCTGACTGCACTCATTGCAAATTACAATGCTTTTGTCAGAGGCACACACATTAAAAAAATCCCACACTGCTGACTTTTTGGAAGTGTGCGATCTGGCGGTAACAGTAGAAGTTGGCGGCATTGGCGGCAATGGCGGGTGCGTTGGCCGGCTGAACACAGGTGCCGATACATGTTGTTGCCCTACTGATCCCTGCGGGCTGTCCTCCCTGCTTCTTCTAAGTCTTATTCTCCTACTGCCTCTCTGACTCTCCGTCTCTCCATCTGAACTACCCTCCTCTTGCTCTCTTCTACTAGGCACCCACAAAACATCAATCTCCTCATCATCATTCTCCTCAGATGCATCAATTTCTTCTGACACATCACAGAAGGAAGCAGCAGCGGGGACCTCCTCCTCATCACTCATCATTATGTCCATCTCTGTCGTGTTCTCTGCCAGAATTAAATCTGGTGTAACGTCCTCATCTCCTTCATCTTCTTCTGGCAATAATGGTTGCGCATTACTCAGTTCAAGAAACTCATGGGAAAATAACTCCTCTGACTCCAGTGAAGAAGGGGCACCGGTGGTGGAGGAAGTGTTACGTGGGGTGGCCATAGCAGTGGAGGATGAGGAGGATGTTGTGGTAAAGTTAGAAACGGTAGAGGATGGGGTGTGCTGTGTAAGCCAGTCAACTACCTCTTCAGCATTTTGGGAGTTCAGGGTCATTGGCTTTTTAAAACTGGGCAATTTGCTAGGGCCACAGGATTGCATAGCAGCACGGCCCCTAGCACGGCCTCTTCGTGGCGGCCTGCCTTTGCCTGGCATTATTTTTAAAAAAACAACAACAACAAAAACTCAGTTGGTTTTTCTGGAAACGATAATACACACAGCTAGATGGCGGTTTGAAGAAAACAGTGTGCAAATAATGCCTACAAGGTCAACGTATACACAGCGGTGGATACGGATTACGTAAAATATATGAATGCTGCTTGAAAAAAAATAACTCAAGTGGTTTTTCTAGAGACGATAATATTATCAATATTTAGACAAAATGTGAACAAGCTCACACAGCTAGATGGCGGTTTGAAGAAAACAGTGTGCAAATAATGCCCACAAGGTCAACGTATACACAGCGGTGGATACGGATTACGTAAAATATATGAATGCTGCTTGAAAAAAAGTAACTCAAGAGGTTTTTCTAGAGACGATAATATTATCAATATTTAGACAAAATGTGAACAAGCTCACACAGCTAGATGGCGGTTTGAAGAAAACAGTGTGCAAATAATGCCTACAAGGTCAACGTATACACAGCGGTGGATACGGATTACGTAAAATATATGAATGCTGCTTGAAAAAAAGTAACTCAAGTGGTTTTTCTAGAGACGATAATATTATCAATATTTAGACAAAATGTGAACAAGCTCACACAGCTAGATGGCGGTTTGAAGAAAACACTGTGCAAATACTGCCCACAAGATCAACGTATACACTACTACAGCGGTGGATACGGATCTCGTAAAATTTATTATGGCTGCTTGAAAAAAGTCACTCCGGTGTTTTTTCTGGAGACGGTAATATTATGGATATTTAGACAGAATGTGAACAAGGTCACACAGCTAGATGGCAGTTGGTTGAATAACACACTGGGCAAAAAATGCCTACAGGGCAAATAATGCCTAAAAGGTCAACTTATACACTACTACAGCGATGGATACGGATTACGTAAAATTTATTATGGCTGCTTGAAAAAAGTCACTCCGGTGTTTTTTCTGGAGACGGTAATATTATGGATATTTAGACAGAATGTGAACAAGGTCACACAGCTAGATGGCAGTTGGTTGAATAACACACTGGGCAAAAAATGCCTACAGGGCAAATAATGCCTAAAAGGTCAACTTATACACTACTACAGCGATGGATACGGATTACGTAAAATTTATTATGGCTGCTTGAAAAAAGTCACTCCGGTGTTTTTTCTGGAGACGGTAATATTATGGATATTTAGACAGAATGTGAACAAGGTCACACAGCTAGATGGCAGTTGGTTGAATAACACACTGGGCAAAAAATGCCTACAGGGCAAATAATGCCTAAAAGGTCAACTTATACACTACTACAGCGATGGATACGGATTACGTAAAATTTATTATGGCTGCTTGAAAAAAGTCACTCCGGTGTTTTTTCTGGAGACGGTAATATTATGGATATTTAGACAGAATGTGAACAAGGTCACACAGCTAGATGGCAGTTGGTTGAATAACACACTGGGCAAAAAATGCCTACAGGGCAAATAATGCCTAAAAGGTCAACTTATACACTACTACAGCGATGGATACGGATTACGTAAAATTTATTATGGCTGCTTGAAAAAAGTCACTCCGGTGTTTTTTCTGGAGACGGTAATATTATGGATATTTAGACAGAATGTGAACAAGGTCACACAGCTAGATGGCAGTTGGTTGAATAACACACTGGGCAAAAAATGCCTACAGGGCAAATAATGCCTAAAAGGTCAACTTATACACTACTACAGCGATGGATACGGATTACGTAAAATTTATTATGGCTGCTTGAAAAAAGTCACTCCGGTGTTTTTTCTGGAGACGGTAATATTATGGATATTTAGACAGAATGTGAACAAGGTCACACAGCTAGATGGCAGTTGGTTGAATAACACACTGGGCAAAAAATGCCTACAGGGCAAATAATGCCTAAAAGGTCAACTTATACACTACTACAGCGATGGATACGGATTACGTAAAATTTATTGTGGCTGCTTGAAAAAAGTCACTCCGGTGTTTTTTCTGGAGACGGTAATATTATGGATATTTAGACAGAATGTGAACAAGGTCACACAGCTAGATGGCAGTTGGTTGAATAACACACTGGGCAAAAAATGCCTACAGGGCAAATAATGCCTAAAAGGTCAACTTATACACTACTACAGCGGTAGTAAAATAAAAAAAAGTAAAATAAAAATGAATATTAAAAAAAAAAAAATTAAAGTTGGTGCTGCTGAACTACTAGGAGCAGCAGATTAGCACACCAGTCCCACTCCCCAACACTGCTAGACTAATAGCACTGGGCTCTTATAGTAGTAGTAGTAGTAGTAGTAGTAGTAGTAAAACAACAAAAAAATAAATAAAAGCAGTCCTTACAAGGACTACTGTTATTGCAGCAGTCAGCAGATGAGATCAGAAGCAGGACAGCTGCCCACTGCAGCTACATACAGAGCACTGCAGTAGAAGGTAGATTACTAGCCAGCAAAGCTACCTAAGCTTAAATGTCCCTCAAACCCCTGCAGACTTCTGTCCCTCCAATAACAGAGCAGTATCAAAACGATTACTAGCCAGCAAACTTTCAACTGTCCCTGAAATCACTAACAGGCAGCAGCTCTCTCCCTACACTATCTCTTCAGCACACACAGGCAGAGTGAAAAAACGCTGCAGGGCTTCGGTTTTTATAGGGAAGGGGAGTGGTCCAGGGGAGAGCTTCCTGATTGGCTGCCATGTACCTGCTGGTCTGGGGTGAGAGGGCAAAAAAAAGCGCCAACAATGGCGAACCCAAAATGGCGAACGTCGCGCGACGTTCGCGAACTTCCGGCGAGCGCGAACACCCGATGTTCGCGCGAACAAGTTCGCCGGCGAACAGTTCGCGCCATCCCTACAGGTAAACCCATAGCAACTACAGTAACTGTTATGTTGAATTTTATAATTTGTAGTTTAAAAACACCTGAAAGGCTAGGTAAGATTACTAGAGTTGATCCATATTGTGTTTCTGTTATTACTGTAAATTGGATTTCATTTTTCATTTCAAAAAGGACTTTTATTGTACAGATTTTTGTGTCTGGGTGACAGGTCCACTTTAATAGTCAACCCTCATAATCACTAACTGGGTTATAAATTGGGCCTGTTTGCAATAATCCCAGAGCTACCAAGGCAGCCAATGGTTGATGCATCAAAGAAAGCAACAAAACTACTATTGGCACAAATGATTGTATATATGAAGAATCACATATGGAATATATGATTTGCTAATGAAAGCTTGTGTCTGACATAAAATTCTGGGAGCTTTACTGTTCCTGTCATGGAGTTCTGGACTCTCAGTCTTGAAGACAGGTCATGGATCATCGTCTTGGATCATTTGAAAAGTACATAGAAGAAGGTGGGACAGGACTATGCTTTTGCATTAATAAAGCTGATCCTTAGTTAGAACCTGAACTTTAGTGAGAAATGAGCTGTAGGGCCCTTACAGATCAAATACCATGGACAAAGTAGCTCACAATTTTAGTAGCTGTACAGCTTGCAAAATGGATTCCCTTACTAAGAAGTGTCCACCTACAGATGCAGCCACTTTGGTTTGTCTGTTTGACACAGAATAACTAAACACAGATATCCCATTTATCTCATTTAACACAGAAAACTGCGTCACAACATCCCATCTAATTAAAGCATTCACCATTGTGAACAATGGATCTTTGGTATGCTAATGAAAAGGTTAAATGCATTAAATGAGTTAAGATGACTTAAGATAACACAGTTTCTTCAATTACCCCTGAGTCATGACGCATTTAACTCACAAATCCAAGTGGCTTCATCTGTAATTGCAGTATATCCTATTTCTGGGCATTAAGCTAAGTCTATTTGTAAACAGCAGTGCCAGAACTAGGGGTAGCAGAAGAAGCAAGGCCTAGGGCACAAAGGCAGAGGGGTGCCAGGCACATACCTCTTCTAATGCTTTCCCCTAGTTCGGACCCATGTGTGGCTGCAGTTACTTCTCAATGGTAATTGTGCACTCTTCCATGCATGCACACTCACGCTTCCTCTCTTGTGCGCTTGCGCGTTGCCTAGGGTTCCCAGCCGACTTGGCCCGGCACTGGTAAACAGGGCAATATGGGCCTACATATTCCATTTAAAGGAAGGATGGGAATATGCATTTCTTAGCCAAAAAGTCAAGCATATAAGGAGGGCACTATAAAAAGTGGCATTTGAATATGGATATCAATATTCAAGCATTCAAGAGAAGCTGCGTAAAAAAGCACATATGGCCTGCATATACCATTTGAAGAATTTGAAGAAGGGGACATTTTGATTTATTTTGATTTTTCGGATCTTGGTAGGTATGCACTTCACTAGATCACAGTGGTCTCTTTAAAACTCTATCTAGAAGGGACTATAAAATACTTGTCCTGACATATGCATTTAATAGCACATTGTCGATCTTGTGCAAAAATGAAAATATTTTTTTTTTCCTGAGGAGTTCACCATGGAGTGATTGAAACACTGGATTTTTTTTAAATAAATCTTATTGCATGTGCAGGGGACTGATACATGTATTGCCAATGTATAGTGAAAGTATAGTGAAATCCCACAAAAGGGCCCCAGAACTACCTGGGCATGACCCCAAGAGTACTCAGGTTTAGCCACTAAGTGGCATTGTGTTTTAATATATGTGTTCCATTTTTTCTGACCCTTTGCCTGGGCATGCAGGAAGGGTTTCAAGTGGAACCTAGACAAGGTCAGGTTTAGTAATAGGCTACTCACTTTAATAGGTCACTTTAGGAGTGATAGATAGTCAGGGCTATTTATCCAAGCAGTACAGACTCCGGAGAGGAGTCCGACTAGGATCCCAGGTATTAATTGCCCAAAAGTAAGGACTAAGGGGCCCATTTACTAAAAATACAATGTTGTTTTTTTTCCCAGAAACCTCAAAAAATTTGTGATTTTCCTATATTTCTAAAAATCTCTAAAAATTCAAGATTTATTAAGTGTAAAAACCATGAAAACCTTGACTTCACCAAGCAAGAATTGTTGAGGTGCTATAGCAGCCAACGGGAGTTGCTTTGATCTGATTGTATCACTTTAAATCAATTTGGACTTTTATAAGTATTAGGAATTTTTTTACTGCATCATTCTATGCTTTTTTTCTTTATACTTTTTAAATTCAGATCTTTGAATAAATTCAATGACATTTGTGGTTTTTGAATTGTTGTGTTAGTCATGTTTTCAAAACCCCCTAAAACATTAAAATTGACTTATAATAAATACGCCTCCGTATGTCAGAAAGGGTTTAGAAAGATACCCATGGAGTTCCGGTTAAAGGAAAGGCTGAACGTTGGGAGTGCCTCTGTCTATGCTGTGTATTCTCTCTCTTACCTGTGGGGATATATACTGACCATAGATACTGTAAGTATATGCCATCCACTCATGTTACATGTTTATCTTTCTGTTTACCTTTCAATGAACTCATATGTGGATTACAATCTTTTATTTATTATAAATTAAATAAAATTTGTGAGGGCCCACTTCTGTATGTCTTGAAATCATCAGGATTAAATATATTAAGCGTATCGCTCAGGAGAAAGGCACTTCTCCATTTTACTATAGCCTTACACATGTATTTCTTGTCTCAGTGTGATACTCTGCCCTACTATTACCTTCACCCAGCAAGTTGGACCTGTTATATGAACACTCCTCTTTTGTATCTATCTATAAGCTATTTTTCTATATGCTATGCTATATATATATATTCAAAGGGCGTTAAAATATTTTGTGCATTGAGCTGCCAAAAAATTAATTTCCCTTTAAACAAAACAGGCATTGTTTGTCCATATATTACAGTATATTTAAGATGGGTCTTTGCATGTATTGTGGTGAAAAGGGACATTTTCTAAACCAATGTTCCAAGAGGCCGGGAAACTCCGAAGCCTAAATGGAGATGGGGAGCAGGAATTTCCTCTCCCCAATTTGCCTCTAAGGTTCTGTTACCAGTCAAACTAACCTGGTCTACGGGCTCTGTCAGGGTGTCCGCTTTCGTGGATTCAGGGGCAGAGGGGAACTTTTTGGATGCTGCATTTGCAGCCAAAAATAACATTCCATTGGTTCCTCTAAGTTCCCCCCTGAAAATTTGGGCAGTGGACAAAAGACTCTTAGGGTCGGGTATAGTGTCTAAGAAAATTGATTTTTCTTTCTATGTCTGTTAATCATCTGCATGGTGAGGAGATAGCGCTGTACCTCATTGAGGGTGCTACTTCTCCTCTCATCTTGGGGTTACCATGGCTCCAGAGGCATAACCCTCTAATTGATTGGGTTTCAAAGAGGGTAGTTCAATGGGGTTCAGAGTGTGAGGGGGTCTGTATTCCTCAGGTAGTAGCTACTACCTCTCTAGAAGGGTTACCTGCAGCTTATGCTGAATTTGAGGATGTTTTCTCTAAAAAGGCTGCTGAAACCTTACCCCAACATCGGCCATACGATTGCCCAATTGATCTAACCCCAGGGTCTACACCTCCTCGTGGGAGAACCTACCCTCTTTCATTGCCAGAAGCCCAGGCTATGAAAGAATATATTCGGGAAAACCTGGAAAGAGGCTTCATTCGGCCTTCCTGTTCCCCTGCTGTGGCTGGGTTTTTCTTTATGGGGAAAAAAGATAGAGGTCTTCGTCCCTGTATTGATTATAGGGGTCTCAATAAGATCACCATTAAGAATCGCTATCCTCTTCCCTTGATATCTGAGTTGTTCGATCAGATCAAGTATGCTAAGATTTATGCTAAACTTGATCTTAGGGGGGCTTATAACCTCATTCGTATCAGGTAAGGGGATGAGTGGAAAACAGCGTTCAACACCAGGGATGGCCACTTCGAATATTTGGTGATGCCATTCGGTCTTTGTAACACCCCCGCAGTGTTCCAGGAATTTGGGGACCTGCTGGGGATATTCATAGTGGTGTATCTTGATGACATTCTTATTTTCTCTTCTAATCTGGGTGAACACAGGAATCATGTCTGTGAGGTCTTGCGTAGACTTAGAGAAAATAATCTGTATGCAAAACTCGAGAAGTGTACATTTGAGGTGACCTCTGTTCAGTTTTTGGGGTTTAACATTTCTAGCAAGGGTCTTGAGATGGATCCAGGGAAGATGAGAGCTGTCCTGGAATGGACCCAACCCCTTTCTTTACGAGCAACCCAATGATTCCTCGGTTTTGCAAATTATTACCGCCAATTCATCAAGAATTTTTCCCTGGTAGTTGCCCCAATCACCAACTTGACCACAAAGGGTGCTGACCCTAGTATTTGGCCCCCAGAAGCAGTTCAAGCTTTTGAACGCCTCAAAAAAGAGTCCAGTTCTGCCCCTATTTTGCAGCATCCAGATACTGCCTTACCATTTATTGTGGAGGTAGATGCCTCTGAAGTGGGTGCTGGGGCAGTCCTTTCCCAAAGGCACCCGATAACCAACAAGTTACATCCCTGCGCCTTTTTTTCTAGAAAGTTTTCGCCTGCAGAGGCAAACTATGATATTGGAAACAGGGTTTTGTTGGCTATCAATTGGGCCTTTGAGGAATGGCGGCATCTACTTGAAGGTGCTAAACATATGGTAACAGTATATACAGACCATAAAAACCTGCTTTATATAGAATTGCCACACCACTAAACCCTAGGCAAGCTAGATGGGCATTGTTTTCACCAGGTTTAACTTTTCTTTCACATACAGGCCTGGATCTAAAAACACCAAAGCTGATGCACTCTCTAGGAGTTTTGAATCTACCTCTTCTGACTCTAGTGAGTGCATCCACATCATTCCTAGGGAGTTGATTGTAGCCGCATGGGATTCTGACCTCTCCACCTTGTTGTCCCCTGTCCAATCTTCTGCTCCTGCAGACACTCCCTCTGGGAGAATGTGCCTGAGGAGCTGAGGGAACAAGTTCTCGAAGAGGTTCATAACTCCAAAATGGCTGGGGATCCTGGCATTGCCAAAACTATTTCCTTGTTAACCCGCCATGTGTGGTGGCCTTCTTTAAAACAGGATGCTAAGGTTTTCGTAAATTCTTGTCCAATTTGTCAAAGGTCTAAATCCTCTCGTTAATTGTCACAAGGTCTGTTAAATCCGTTACCAATCCCTGAGAGGCCATGGTCCCATCTATCGATGGATTTCATTGTAGATCTGCCTTCCTCTCAGGGTAAAACTGTAATTTGGGTGGTGGTGGATTGGTTTAGTAAAATTAGCCATTTTGTTCCCCTTCCACACCTCCCTTCTGCCAAAACCTTAGCCTATCTGTTTATCTCTCATATTTTCAGGTTACATGTGTTTTCTGTTAACATTGTGTCTGACAGAGGAGTTCAGTTTGTCTCGAAGTTTTGAAGAGCTTTCTGCTCTTTAATTGGCATTGATTTATCCTTCTCAACTGCTTACCATCCCCAAACCAACGGACAAACTGAAAGAGTGAATCAATCCCTTGAGCAATATCTCAGGTGTTATGTGTTTGATAACCAGTCCTCTTGGGCTGAATTGTTGCCCTGGGCAGAGTTTGCCTACAATAATGCCACTCACTCCTCTTCTGGGGAGTCTCCTTTCTTTATTGTAAATGGGCTACATCCAAAAGCATTTTCTTTTTCTGGTTTAGATTCCTCCGTACCCTCTGCTAATTCCTCTGTCATTTTTCTAAAATTTGGTCCCGAGTTCATCATTCTCTTTCTGTAGCTTCCTCTGCTCAAAAGAAAGCTGCAGGCTCCTCAATACAAGGTGGGAAATTCTGTTTGGCTATCTACCAAAAATATTAAGTTGATGGTTCCCTCTCTCAAACTGGGGCCCAGGTTCATTGGTCAATCAATTCCTCTTCTGTTCGTCTCCAATTACCTGCAGAGTTTAAAATATCTAATTCTTTTTATGTCTCTCTCCTAAAACCAGCCACTCAAGTCCATCATATTCCTGTTCCTCCCCCAGTGTTAGTTGAAGGTCAGCCTGAATTTGAGATCCAGGAGATCCTTGATTCTCGTTTGGTATGGGGTAAGCTCCAATATCTTATTAAGTGGAAGGGCTTTGGCCCAGAGGAGAACTCCTGGGTCTCAGTCGATGACATCAAGGCTGATCAACTCAGAAGCCTAGTGCATCTGTTCCTGTTACTCTGTTACCTTGATTACTCCATGTTTGACCCTGCCTGCATCCTGACTACTCTGAACTCTGTATCCTGACCCTTGCCTGCCTACACAACTCCTCCTGCTTAACCCCTTGATTGACAAGCCGGTTTGACCCTTGCCTGCCTGACGATTCTGATATCCACCTGCCTTGACCCAGACTGTCTGACCATCCTTCTGCCTAATCCTTTTGTACCGTGACCTTCGGCCCAAAAAGACTTTGCTAACAGCCGTGCCCCTTCGCCAGCCAGAACATCAGCCTTGCACCCCTCGTTAAGTCCAGATGGCACCCAAGTAAGCTGAGAGCTCCTCCCGAAGCCCAATGGTGGTCACACTAATGGTGAAGCCGAGCCGAGACCAGGGTGCTTGGCATTTGTTCTGGTATCGGGTGCCGGCCGTGACAGTTGTTTCCTGTCTGATAGTCAGGGAAGCCTGAATGCATAGTTAGCTGCCAAACTGGCAAGGGTTTATTTTGTGGTTTTGTTTTTTTTCCCCTTTTTGTTTTTCCACCTCTAAATGGTGTAAATAGTGCTGTTAAAATAAAAACCCCCACATGTGTTTCACTCAGACCCATTGTTCTACTATGCCTGATTTATTCGGTGTACTCATTCAGAGAGTCAACGGTATCCCGTTGCTGGGCTAACCCCTATAAGAAGTATAGGACCTTTTATCCAGAATGGCTGGGACCTGGGGTTTTTCCTCATAAGGGATTTTTCCATAATTTAGATCTCCAGTCTTTGTCTAAAAAAAATCACTTCAAATAAACCCAATAGGATTGTTTTGCCTCCAACAAATAGTCTTTAAATGTGAGTTGGAATTAAGTACTGTTTTATTATAACAAATTAAAAGAAAATAGTTGGATTATTTGATTAAAATAAACTCTGTGAGATGGCCTTCCTGTCATTTAGAGCTTTCTGGATAATGGGTTTCTAAATAGCGCATCACATACCTGTGTACTCAGGTTTCTTTTAGACCAAAAGGTTGAATATAGATGGATATGTGTCTTTTTGCACCTGAAATGAGAATGTTATTATGCAGCGTGTATTCAGTTAATTTGTCAGTTTTAATATATAAATAAATGTCCCATACACATCAATGGGCACCATTTTTGGCAGTGTTATTTAACTTTTTTGCTTGTGTTTTATTTGCTTTATAAAACCTTTTGAAGCATTATATTTCATAAAGGAAAAAAATGTTAAGGAAATTAGTTAAAAGCTCAGATAGCCTTAAACACAGTTCTTATAAACATTTAAAAAAAAAAAACTCCTAAATTTGCCACTGCATGCTGTTCTGATGCTTAATTTTATGCAAATTGCATTTGGAATGTTTTACCTTTTCCACTGCAGACTTCACAGGAGTAAATTGTTTGCAAAAAAAAAGAACATAATGCACAAAATTCAGCTGAAAGTGCACTATGCTGCCATGGCAACACAGGGTCTGAGCTGCAACTAAAATACTATCAGGATTTATATGAAAAGCATGAATAAAGGGACACTTATTTCTTGCCTTTAACAGAATTTACTGTAATGACAGTTTAAAATCCATAAAAGGCAGCATCTTAATGTGGCACACTTTATTATAACTGTCCATGAACGTGTAATTGGGCAGTAAAAAAAAAAAAGTGAATTTGCTAATGGTGTAACAGCCAAAGTCTACATTCAGTGTCTATTATTTTACACTCAATATGTGACAAGTCCTTTCTTTTGTCACATGAATGAAAAGTGATAATTCTGTTAAGATGGAAATGGCAACAATAGGTTTATTTTTGGAATAAAAAAAAATATAAGTGACATTTAAGGCACAAACTAGGAGTTGATCAGTCTGCACTGTAATTGAGGGAAACCATTGTTTTGTTTCTTTGTTAGCAGCCAGCACCACAAATATGTTGTTAGTTCTACAGCTTAAAATATACACTGGAAAATAGCTAATCGTTAATTATAATAATGTTTTTCCTTTGCATCTATAAAAGATATATGTATCTGCATGTGCAGCATACAGTATATGTGCAATAAAATACACCCCACTCCTCATACTTAATGGGCAAACAACACCACACATGGAGCTGACATTTGTAAACTACAGTAGTGGAGATGATGCACAATATAAATATCTGATTGGTGCGCTGGGCGCATGTTTAATATCAACATGAGCAGGAGGAATTGGCTCCAATTAAAACATGCCAGGAGCTGCAATCCAGCAGCATTCATTTTTTTTGCTGTTGTTGTTTGTAAAAGCATTGTCTTAATTAAACTTTCTTCAGCTCACCACTAAAAATGCAAGACAATTCTCCAATGAGTGTTCCACCTGAAATTACATTATAGTTTTTATATGTAAGTTACCCGCAAGATGACTGACAACGTCCTAGTAAGCAGTATTTTCAATGTTTTTTAATTAAGTTTTTAGTAATCTGCACCATGGGGGCAGCTTTATGCAGGATTTGTATTACCTTTGTTAATTGGCATCTGATGGCATTGCTCCCAGGAATGCACACATAGAAATTCTAACCCACAAAAGGATCTGTAGAAAATAGAACTTTTTCAGGCCCCCAACAATCCTTATTGAGAATGAATTTAGCCAATTCTTCACTTTGTGGAAGACCATTTTAATGATGCACCATTGAGTGCTTAACAAGGGCACTCCTCAACTGACATACTTTAATGAAACACAAAACCAGAAATGGGGTAAAATGGCCACAGCATTTGTTCACATTTTATCAAATAAATAGGACTTTACCAGCCTCACTTAAGATCACTACAAGCAGGAGCTGCATCTCTCATCATGAGAGAAGTTCAGCAGCCCTGCTGTTGGTCCTGAATCTGCAGGGTCTCGATGATAGAAAATCCAAGAAGGCTGTCACCTAGCACAAGCAGTAGTAGCTTCAGTATCAGTCAACCAACTGTGCAGTCACAGAAGAGAACCTTCTTTCTCCCTTTGCTAAATGTACCTGAACAGTACTCTGGCAAGGTCCTTCAGTCACAACAAGCCCAACTAAAAACCTTATTTGGATTCACCCCCATCTTCTTTTTTGCTGATTCACTGCACATGCTCTGTGCTGCTGTCAGTTACTGAGCTTAGGGACCAACTCACAATATACAGTACACATAGAATATAAATGTCACAACATAAGGCTGATTAGTAATTAATACAGAAAAATACTACATGTCAGCACAGAAACCAGAACAACTGGTATCAGAATTAATAATCAATTATGTAGCTTCATCTTATATTACAGGCAACCCTAAGCTCAGCTTCTCAACAGCTGATCAGAGTAGAGTCCTGGATCAGGTCAGGTACCTGCCGAATACTCGCAAAAAGTCCCAGATTCCTTGGCTGTTCAGGCAGTCCGTGGGTAACCCAGCTGGGTACCCAACAAAGGTTTAAATTAAATTAAATATCATATGTATGCAAAACATAACTAAATACATTCCTTCATCAGACAGGCTTGCCCTGAAACGTAAAATTGCTTGTACAGGCAGGGTTAATCCTGCTTGCCTGTTGTGTCAGTTTCCTTTCCATAAGCTGTGCATTAGGGATACTGATACCTTAGGAGACATCGAGCACCAGGTAAAAACACTAGGGGGCATGTTTACTAACATTGGAGATAAATATCTGGAGAGATTTCTGGAGATGTTGCCCATAGCAACCAATCAGATTGTTGCTTTTGTTTTCTAACTTGGCTGTGGCTGTTTAAATCTAATTGCTGATTGGTTGCCATGGGCAACATCTCCAGAAATCTCTCCAGATATTTATCTCCAATGTTAGTAAACATGCCCCTAAGTCTATGGTGTACTGGTGAGTAATTCTATTTAATTACCAGCATAGCCAGCTATCCACCTGTGGATGTATAATTGTTTTACAGGTTAAAGCAAGGTAAACTCCCCACTAGGTCGTCTGCCATATCAGCCAAAAAAACTGCTAAAGAACTGGATGAGCACAAAAACCAAAACCACTAAAACATTCCATTGGCAAGGAGACTTGACCTACAAAATCATGGCATTATTTTGCTACACATTACATTTACTCTGCCCCTGTGGTGGGCTATGATACTACCATAATAGGCAATTTGATCTCATCCTGGATACCAAACTTACCCTTCTTTTCAAACAATGCAGTGCAGGTTAGCCTTCCGATCTGCTCTGGAAGCCATCAGCTGCCCCATGCCCAACTCCAAGGGTAAAGTCAACAACCACTTACCATGCTTATTTGGCAGCAGCCCATGCACTCTGTAAAGACACTCTAGCTGTACATGCCTGGCTCAGAGAGTAAGGTCAACCAACCACTTACTATGCTGGTCCCGTAGCAGCCATTCCTCACTGTGGAGACTCGCTCTGACAGTCCTTCCTTGCTGTGGAGACCCACACAGATGGCCCTTCCTCGCTGTAGAGACCCACTCTGACAGCCCAAATTTGAGGCCACTCTACTATGCTGTTCCATAAAAGACCATCCGCTCAGTAGAGACTAGGGATGTAGCGAACTGCCGTTAATGTGTTCGCGAACACCGTTCGCGAACACCGGCAAAAAAGCGAACAGTTCGCGAACTTCGAACGCTCGATAAAATCGTTCGATCGAACGATCGAAGGATTTTATTCGTACGATCGAAGGATTTTCGTTCGAATCGAACGATCGAAGCTATTCGATCGAATGATTTTAATTCAATCGAATGCTTATAATCGTTCGAACGAATGGAAATCGTTCGATTTTAGCGATCGAATGGTCGAATGGTCGAACGAAATTTTACTTCGAATCGAACGTGAACACCAATTGGCGAACGTCGCGCGACGTTCGCGAACATTCGGCGGACGCGAACAGTCGAAGTTCGCGCGAACTAGTTCGCCGGCGAACAGTTCGCTACATCCCTAGTAGAGACCTGCCTTCAGACGTATATGCCTGGCTCAGAGGGTAGGGTCAATCAACCACCTTGCCTTTCTGGTCTCATCGCCTCCAATCCTCTGTAGAGACCTCCTTTCAGCAGAACAAGCCTAGCTCATAAGGACCCAACTCAGAGGGAAAGGTCAACCAACCACTTTGCCATTCTGGTCTCATAGCCTCCCATCCTCTGTAGAGACCTCATTAAAGCCAAACAAGCTAAGCACATAATGGCCCAACTCAGAGGGAAAGATCAACCAACCACTTTTGCTTACGTTTTGATATTATTGTCACTGCAGTGATGTATAAATGTTATACTGTAGTGTAATGTATAAAGGCTGAAGTAGCCAGAACACTACTTCCTGCTTTTCAGCTCTCAAACTCTGAGTTAGTCAGCGACTTGAAGGGGGTCCAAATGGTACATATCTTTTCAGTGAGTTTGCAATTGATCCTCGGCATTCAGCTCAGATTCAAAAGCAACAGATATGACCCATGTACCCATCCCTCAAGTCTCTGATTGGTTACTGACTGGTAACCAGGGTAACCAGTCAGTGTAAACCAAGAGAGCTGAAATGCAGGAAGTAGTGTTCTGGCTATTATATTAGACATTACATTTAAGGCTAACTAACTATATTAGAAAAAAAATATTTTGCAGTCTATTTACCCAGTTTTTATTTTTACACTGAACAATTCCTTTAAATGCAGTAAACTACATCTGATCCAAGCTACAATAAGCAGGCTCTGCTTTATACTTACCCATTGGTATCTTTAAATCTACTAGACATATTAACAGAAGGTTTTACTTTACATAGGTTCCATAATCAGTAACTCAATAAAGCCCAGTAAAATTTAGGTCAGTATCAGACAACTACTACTACTACTACAGCATCCTGTATACGCTGATGAGTTGCAGCAGCTCAGTGACACAGCCTGGATATGTATATAATACAGAGGATATTCCAAAAACACCCGCACACCCTTACTTCTTTGATAGTGACTCCCTGGTGCACAGCAAAGGAAGTAGACGGCCAACTTCCAGTAACAGCAGTACAAATGATTTCACCGGCACACAGGATAATGCAAGCAGGCTCAGCCTTGCTATGTGATTTATTGCAGCATGCAACGTTTCGGGGTAACCCCCTTTGTCAAGCATGCTTGACAAAGGGGGTTACCCCGAAACGTTGCATGCTGCAATAAATCACATAGCAAGGCTGAGCCTGCTTGCATTATCCTGTGTGCCGGTGAAATCATTTGTACTATAATACAGAGGATGCCTTTTGGGCCCAGGCTGACTTCCATGTTGCCTCAGTGACTACAATGCAATTAACTGCTGTAAAACAGCAAGGAATAGGGGCACAAGACTAACACCCCCTAAAGCTTGCAGTATAGTGAGGAGTTGATGTGTATATCGCGAAGCTAATAACATTATGTAAAAGAGCTATGCTACATGTCCTATAATAAACTCACAGGGGGAACTGTACTGTAATTCTCTCTCTCTCTCTCTCTCTCTCTCTCTCTCTCTCGCTCTCTCTCTCTCTTTCTCTCTCTGTCTCTCTCTTTCTCTCTCTTTCTTCTTCTTGCTCTCTGGGGTCCCCAACCTTTTTAACACGTGAGCCACATTTAAATGTAAAAAGAGTTGGGGAGCAACACAAACATGAAAAAGTCCCTTGGGGTGCTAAATAAGGGCTATGATTTGGTAGCCCCTATGTGGACTGGCAGCCTACAGGAGACTCTACTTGTCTCCATACTTGCTTTAAAGCTTCGAATTCAAAAAAAAAAGCACCTGCTTTGAGGACCCTGAGAGCAACATCCAAGGGGTTGGAGAGCAACATGTTTCTCACGAGCTACTGGTTGGGAATCTCTGCTCTATAGGGTATGATAACAGACTGGCAACTAAGGTTCAATGCTAATAAATAGAATGTGTATCCCCAGTTTCCCTACACTTATTATATATATTACATGGAAGAGTGCTGATACCCTACTTACCTAAACAATGTTGCTTACTTAACCACATTCAGGGGCATTTCAGGGCTTCTTGCAGCCCTGAGGCAGCCGTTCTGATGCCACATTGTTAATGCAAAGAGCACAATTCTGCTCCATAATTTTTGCTTCTTAAGTTACCAGGGGTGGCTTTTTTCTCAGCTCTTTTCATGGCAAGGCACCTGACCACACTGTACTAAATTGGTGCAAGACTAAACCCCAGCATACAGTAGTTTAAATACATAATATTTGTATTTATTAGTATCACTTAGTGCTGGATTGCAGAATTCTCATTGGTGAATTCTCTTACATCTGTAATTAAGCTTTTGATCAGCAGTATTCTTCATTATTTGAGTACAAGCTGTGTTCGTCTATGATTTAGACTCACTTGTCCAAAGGATTGACACAGGGGTTATACCCAGTATCAGGGCCAAAACTCAAAGTATAGGAGCCCATTATATGTGGAAAAATATTAAGTATTAATCTATATTAGGATGGCAAAACCTATGAAAAATTAAAATAAAGAAAAATTAAATAGCGGCTTATACACTTTTACCTTCGTTATTTAAATCTTATTTTTATACATATAAATGGCTTAAAACCACACAAGATTATTTTTAACATGTGTTTAGTGATTTCCCATTTAATAGTATGTCACTGGGTGCTAAAGCAATACCACAGCAACGTGTGTATTTATCATAACAGCTGGCTAGCGGGACAAGTCCATTATCTGTACCAGCTCCTGCTATTGTTTGCAACACAGAGCGCTGGTAAATGATGCTGACATGGTGGCACACAATAATGCATTGCAAACACTGGGAACTTGGAAAGAGAGCAATTGTAGTTGATTGGATTTTTGTTCTGTTCTTGTCAACAAACTAGCCATTTTTCTGTACAATAAAAACACAAATACATTGATAGATAAGGTAATATAAGGACTTACACACTTGGGGAGGCCTATTAGCTAATTTTTGGGGTTAAGAAAAAACAAATGTGAGTCCTGGCAAAAAGAAATAAATAAAACCCTTACAAAACTGTCTGTTTTTTCATCCATTCATTTTAATGAGGCTAAAAACTCAAATATTTTAATGAACTGGGAAAATAAATAAAGTTGTTAAAAACTATCCCCATTGACATCTATCGAACCTCATCTGTTTTTTTGGGTTTTTTTTTTTTTTTGCCATGCTTTTCTAGTGCCTTTTTTAGTCTTAATAAATCCTGGCTATTCATGGTTTCAGAAAACACTGCATTTTTATGCACCTGTGTTTCTCTGTGTATTTCTGAATCATATTGTTTATCGATTGTTTTCAATCGGAACATTTATGTTTAATATAATATGAAATGGCAATGCTATACTTAGGGGCAGATTTATCAAAGGTCGAGGTGAATTAAATTCGAATTTCAAGCTGTTTTTTGTGTACTTCGACTAGGGAATAGTCCAAATTTGATTCGAATTTGAAAAAAATTAAAAGATTTGATTATCAAAATGTATCATGTACTGTCTCTTTTTAAAAATTCAACTTCGACCATGCAAAATTGCTGTTTTAGCCTATGGGGAACCTCCTAGAACCTATTTGGAGTCAAAAGTTTTAATTGGGAAAAACTTTGAATCGAGTTTGATCGAATGCGCTATTCCTTCGATTTGTACGATTCAAATTAGGCCAAATACGGAACTATTCAATTAAAAACGGACCTATTTGACCAAAAAAAAACTTTGACTCAATTTCGGTTGGTCTTTTTGAATTCGAATTTCGAAGTTTTTTTCAATTTGAATTTTGACCCTTGATAAATATGACCCTTACACGTATGGGCTTAGTTATCCAAAATCTAATTTGTGAGTTTTTTTCTACAATGCAATAAAAAAATGTGAATGTTTGTTTATTAAAAAATCTGAATATAAAATCCTCTATTGAATATAATTGTGTAAAAACTAAAAAAAAATGCTCAAATTTGTTTGCAAGCTCACAAAATTAAAAAAAATAGAATTTGAGTCAAGTGCAAAACAGAATAGGGTAGGAAGGCATATAAATAATAATCCAGCACCACAAACTTTTGGGCACGGTCAGCCCTATCAAGCTTCTATACAGTATTCAGTGTTTAATAATTTAAACAAATTGTTTAAATGACTGTGTAAATAGCTGGTATATTTCTAAAGCTCCATTCTATGCTATGCATATGATAATAGCATTAATCCATTACAAAAAATTGATCTATATTTTTATGCATGAATAACACCTTAAATTATGCTTCGATTATATAACATACAAGACTGAAGTGAGCTATTGCAGTCATTGTGACAAATTAGTTCCCTTGGAAGTGCACAGTGGGTGTCGTATCAACAAAGTCTGATCCATGTTAAGATTCATTCAGAGCCATTGTTCAGATGCATTCCCTTCTAAGAGCTAAGAAAACCAATTAAAACAGATAGCATTTGATCTTGTTGCTTTACAAATTACTTTTTATAACTTGACTTGTGTAGGTATATTTTCATTCCAGTGCACAGTTCAGATATTTGATATGATTCATACTATCATTGGTGTACAAGATGAATGGCTGACTAAGGCCCTAAGGCCTTTTCATATTGTTGCATTAAGTAATTACAGTAAACCACAAGAAGCCTACACATGCATATAAGATCAGCTGTTGTCTGATAAGACATCTATATGTTGTAAATGAAGGCGTAGTTTGAGTTTGTCATGCTGTATATTGTAGGCTATAGTAGTGTTCTTCAAGCGCAATACAAATGAACACAAGCAGAATACAAGGAGACTAAAAGGTTAATTTATAAAATTAACCACAAGTTTTGTTGTGATAAAATCAACATGATGTTTCACATATTGGGGCTCATTTATTAACGCAGCGCAGCGCATAAGTGGACGCAAAAGATTGTCTGCGACATCACGAGTGTGATCGCTAATATATTTGCGTGATATTGCGCATAACACAGAGCTTTTGCGATGGTTTTGTTTATGCGCATTGCGCAAAAGATTGGGCATTTATGTCGCAAACGATGCCATGGTTGTTAGGGGCGTGGCTGTGGGCGTGGCTACAATGCGCTTGCACTGCGGCCGTCGCAGATTTGCGTCTGTATATGTGCAAAACTGCACCCGGTCAACAGCACCACAATTTTTACGACTGCCTCTTTGTGGCGTAATAGTAACGCTCTTCAAAATGCGCATTCCTGCCCAGCTGCGCTAGCAGAGCCACACTGCTAAACTGGGTTCTGGCAAATACAATGGTGCTGCTGTTGGTGGGGATGTTTGTTAACTCAAAGTTTACTCAAAGATGAACAACCCCTGTAAAGTGCATATTAACCACGCCTTCCACCCAACATGTTTATATTGACCAAGGTTCCTTTAAGGGTATCAGGTAGGCTAAACACCTTTGCAACCAAACAAATATTAGCACAGAAACAAATGCAGATGCGTCTAAGTGAACGCAATATGCGCAATATGTGACGCAACTAATTAAAGCAGCGCATTCATACATGAGCACAACTAATCCTTACCTTTGCGGTATCTTCCTGTGCGCACAATTTATTATAAGCACTGCGACAGCTGATACGCAGTTTCACACAGTTTCACAAGTCGCACCTACATTAGCGCACAAAATCGCACTGTTAAGGTATCGTGTGCTACATTATTAAATACTCGCATGCGCTGGGCAAATGTCAGGCCACTGCGCTCTTTTTAGCACTGCGCTGCGTTAATAAATGAGCCCCACTGAGTTCATTCATTAAAGACACTTACATGCAACACAAGTTCATTAAACTTATGTAGAGTTGCGTTCTCCATCTGTTCTGCCCCTCTTTTGAGTCAAAAACCCCTATTGGTGGTGAGGAACCCTGGAGAAACTATCACCTTGGACTTGTGAGTCATTTCAGGGTTCCCTTAGTGAGCTGACGTGTGCCCAAAATATCACACGTTAATTCCATTTAAGTGATGCCATCCCCACTATGAACATTTTAACTGCAAATTGCACCTGATTTGAAATCAATATTTTTTTGCTTTGATGCGCCAGATTCTATTGTGTCAGACACAACTTACCTTATTTATGGGTCTTTGCATTCAAAATTGCACTTTGCATGCTGCATTTGTGGTTTAAATTCCCTGTTATAACAGCAAAATATAGCCATGCATATTTTAAGAAACTGCAACTACAGTACTATATATAAAGTGACAAAACAAAAGAAAAAACAAAAAACTTACAAAAAAACTGTTACAGAATCAGCTTACTAGTTTCATTTGCACACATAAATTCACACACTCATGTGGGCACACATATACCATTCATAATATCACCTTGTTGTCTTTCTCAATAAAATAAATTATATTGCCCTTGGCCATCAATGGCTGTAACACATTAGCATGATGAATGGCTTTAATTTCAATAAGTTTATTCAGACACAAAATGATTTAGTTCGCATTTATTACACTCAATGGCAGGGGAAACAAGTAGGAAAAAAACTGTTAACTTATGAACTTCTTATAAATAAGTGATCAAATCTAATTAGTAAGCAGTCTGAAAATGAATGATGCTTTTGACTGTTTTCAAAAACATATTTGTAGATGTAATATAGCCTTCCAGTAAACTACAACATAAGTATGAATGCTACACTGCAAAAGAGTTTATTGGTTTCTTTTTGGAAGTCAAAGTTTGCTGCATGTTCACTTTATAACAAAACAGGTTTGCTGTAGAATAAACAAGTAAAAGTCTTTGGATCAGCACTACTAACTTATTCAACATATTTGGAGGACCTAAACACTGTTGTTCAACCACACATTGCTCGCTTGTTGCTAGATTACAATTCCCAACACACTTTAACATATTATCAAGGGTAAATGCTTTGTACAGCAATATCAAGGTTGTAGTCTGAAATTAATATTGTTTGATAAAGCATTTCTCCAGTTCTCCAGAGGCCGCAGACATATTAAGATTAACACAAAATCCCCTGAATCTGTGTTAATCTGGTTTTGGGATGGCATGTTGATCAAAATTGGAATTTGTGAATTTTAGAGTATAATTTTAATTCAAATAGTTTACATTTTACCAAACTGCTTATTTATTAAAAATTACAATCTAAAAAAGCTTGTTTGAATAAAACTGTTAAACTCAAATGCATCAAAATTAAAAAAGCTCTCATACTATTGTAAAAAATTGAATAAAAAAAACACTTAAAAGACATTTACAATTAACCTCACCTTGCAAACTTTTAGATGCTGACATTTTACTTTCCAGTTTTTTTAATGTTTTGCATGTAAATATTGAACATTTAAGCTTTTGTTTTAATTTGAACATTGATAAATAAACCACACAGTGTTTGGTCCTGCAATTGGATTTGGAAGCAACACCTAGCAAGGAAGAAGTAGGACCCCCTTCCCAAGTTTCATTGTCTTGGAGTGCCTCATCATCCCCCTTCCTATATACAGTGTGTATACTATATTAGTGTATACAGTGTTATAATGCAGTCACAATTGCTCAATAATCTCATAGTATAAAACGACAAGATGAGTGACATCATGCTGGAGTGATGAAGAAAGGTTGATGTGGAAATGTTTCAAGACAGAATTCAATTATAACTAGAGAGGTACATTTCCTGAAGAAAATGTGAGTGGTGCTTGCCGTGGCAAAACTCAGGCCCCCCCATATATGTTGGGTGTCTTGCCCAGTCGCCCCTGGTGCCTAGAGAGTACACAAAGTCGGTAGAATCCGGATTAAACCGGTGAAATTTAAAGCCAACCAAATTTTACCATTGAAATCAATCCAAACAAACTGGCTATTTTTGGCTCCGCCCACTTTTAAAAATTTGCAACCCAGTCACCAAATGGACCAAGTTTGAGCACTCTTACATTAACAGTGTAAGAATGACAGGAATTTAAATATTCCCATTGAATAGCGTTAGGTAAAATTTGATTGGCTGTCTTAAGCTCCGCCCATTTTTCTGAATTTTAACCCCAGTTACCTAGTCATGGTCAGTGCCAAGTTTGGGGCCTCTGGTTTTAAAACGGTGAGAACGGCGGTATTCCAAAATTTTATATTGAAGTCAATAGGTGAAAACTGATTGGCTGTTTTTGGCTCCACCCACTTGTCCTAAATTTTGACCACGGTCACCCAGTGAGTAATTGAGCCAAGTTTGGTACACCTAGCATTTAAACTGTGATAATAGCAGCAGTTTTTCATTAAGGTCAATGGCTGAAATCTGATTGGCTGTTTGCGGCTCCGCCCACTTTTCCTAAATTTTGACCGCAGTCACCCAGTGACGCACGGTGCCAAGTTTGGGAGTTCTGGCTTTGATACTGTGAGAATTACAGCTGTTTACATTTTCTCATTGAAGTCAATAGGGAACATCTGATTGGCTGTTCTTGGCTCCACCCACTTTTCCTAAATTTTGACCGTAGTCACCCAGTGAGTAATTGAGCCGAGTTTGGTACACCTAGCATTTAAACCGTGATAATAGCAGCAGTTTATCATTTTTCATTAAGGTCAATGGCTGAAATCTCATTGGCTGTTGTTGCCCCGCCCCATTTTATTCCTAATTGTGAACCACAGTCACTCAGTGACTAACATTCCAAAGTTTGGGAATGCTGTCATTTAATGTCTAAAAATGGCAGCATTTTTATTTTTTTCTATTGAAAATCAATGAATGAAATTTGATTGGTTGTTGGTGGCTCCACCCACTTTTTCTAAACTTGAAGTGGAAACCCCCAGCGACCACATTTGTGATATTCAAGGTCCCTGACATCAATACTGTGAGAATGGCAGCCTTCTTAATTGTTCTCATTAAAATCAATCAAAGAAATCTGATTGGTTGGTTTTGGCCCCGCCCACATTTCCAAACTTTAATCCCAGTCCCCCAGTGACCAACTGTGCCAACTTTGAGGAGGCTGCCATTAACCGTCTAAGAGCGGCAGCAGTTTAAAATTTTCCTATTTAATTGAATGGTTGAAATTTGATTGGCTGTTGTAGACTCCGCCCACTTTTTGTAAATTTTGGCTGCAGTCACCCAGTGACCCACAGTGCCAAGTTTGGGAGCTCTGGCTTTATTACTGTGAGAATTACAGCTGTTTACATTTCCTCATTGAAGTCAATAGGGAAAATCTGATTGGTTGTTTGCGGCTCCGCTCACTTTTTTGGGTCCCCAAAATAGGACAGAAAAGTCACAACACCCCATTCCCGAATAAGATGAACGGTTTGACACCTCATTCATGGGTCTGCGACAAACTAATTATTCGATAAATTCCCCATTATAAGTCAATGGGGCAAATTTGGGGACCTCTCCTGCCCCGGGGGTAAAACTTATACCCTCGTGTGGGGTATCATCTGACACAGGTCGCAAACCTCTTCAAATGTGGTAAATTTAACGTTTCTACAAGATTCCCTCTCTGCGCTAGAATCCGTCAAAAGTTGGCCTCAATGTTAATCTATGGGACTTTTTGGGGTGGTTAATTGCTCCCGCAAGGGGCAATTAACCACCCACCCCTTAGAAAAGTCATACCACCCCATTCCCGATTAAGCCGCACGATTTGACACCTCATTCATGGGTCTAGGACAAACGGTGCGGGACTAGTTACGCGCCAAACTTTCATACGGAAGAAGAATAAAAATAAGTTTGCAAGATAACAGTAGTGATGCTTTGCTTCGCAAGCACCACTAATAAGTTTGCAAGATAACAGTAGTGATGCTTTGCTTTGCAAGATCCACTAATTAAGATTGTTACATGATTATCAACCTAATATTGCCAAGCCACCATCTTGTGTCAAGATAAAACCCATACTTTAGTCCTAACTTTTTCCTCTGGTCATATTTTACATAGGTTTTCACCTCACTGCTTGATTGCTAGTTTTTAATCTAAGGTACATATTGTAATTATACACAATTTTATTAGGAACCAGTTGTCTGCATGGATGTGCGAATTTCACCCTTTTAATTTCGCCAAAAATTTGCCGCCGGTGAAATGTCGCAGACGACCATTAAAGTCTATGAGCGTCAAAATTTTTTGTTGCGCTGCAATTTTTTTTTCGCACAGCGCCATACAAGTATATGGGCGTCATTTCCTCGCGAAAAAATTCACCCATCCCTAATTGTCTGCCTTTATGTATCTGGAGTGTGGGAAGAAACCCACACAACCACAAAGAGAACAAAAAGAACAGTACTAACATTTGTGCCACTGTGATGCCAAGGTTTGTTCAACATCTTCCAAATATTAAGATGTCACAGGATATATTATTAAGATTTTAATCCCCCTTTACATTTATTGAACATGTCCCTCTTTAGCAATAGATATAGCTTAATTTCCAGCACTGACTTGTTACTTTGATAAAGATGGGAATTTGGACAGATGTAAATACTTAGAGGCTTATTTATTTAAGGTTGCATTTTAGTGGTTTTGGAAACAATGGGGCATGTTACAAAAATTGGAGATAAATATCTGGAGAGTTTTCTGTTGATCATGGCAACCAATCAGCAATTAGATTTAAATAGCCATCTATAAGTTAGAAAACAAAAGCAAAGATCTGATTGGTTGCTATGGGCAACATCTCCAGTGTACTGTATATTTTGAGTCAGTCGCTAAGATCAGTAACTAACAGCAGCACAGAGCATGTGCACTGAATCAACAGAAAAGAGGATGGGGAGCTTCTGGAGTGTTATGTTTTGGTAGCTGATGACGAGTAGAGTATAACAGTGCTTTTATTAGCAGGCTCTCATGCAGCCATTACACAACAGTAATCTTAAACTCTAACACTCTCAAGCTGTACAGAAAGTCCTGTGTGTGCACAGTACAAGTCCTGTGCACAGTGACACCCGCAGGCCATTTATATACACACCACATATTCCCCCTATAGTAGGAAAGCATTTGGACAAATGTAATAAACAGCAATAATAAAACAGTATACATATTAAAGCCATATTATACATCTTTCACATCACATAGTCCTTGGTCCATGTAGGTAGTTTTCTTATTCTCTCAGTACGCCTTATAGGTTCACTTTCTTCAGGCCTATTGCAATTGACATCAGGAGTAGGAAAGTGTCCTTCATCAAATGGAGCTTCTCCAAAGTCATATCTAACAGGAGCAAGACGACTTGCATTCCATATGCATCCATCAGACAGTTCATATGTGTATGGTCCTTGCTGGCGTCTCACTTCAAGTGGTGTAGTAAATTTAGATTGTCATTGTTTCAGTATTCCTGGTTTCTTAATTCTGACTAAAGATCCAGACTGAAAGTGTACTTCTCTGGAACCACATTTTCTGTCAGTATAAGCCTTGAATTTGGCTTTGTGATGCTTCACAATGTCAGCAGTAGATGATTATGTAGGCACGGTATTTTGTGGAAGTTTGATGTCTGCAACATGTAACTTAGTGCGCATCTGTCTGCCATGTAGTAATTCAACTGGAGATGATTGGGTTGTTGCATGGCATGCTGCTCTGTAGTTATGTAGGAACTCTGTTGTAAATACTTTCCAAGATTACGAAAATACATCTGTAGTATTGGGGTCTCCAAGCAGTATAATGATTACTCACCACAAAAAGGAAGTGGCTCAGGTGCAGTGCCCTGAGCCCTCAGCATGGGGCCGGACAAACCGACGAACCAAAATGGAGCATGCACTCAAAAAAGGCAAACTTCCACCAGGCAACAGGTCATAGTGAAAAGTGTTTATTGTGTCCTCAGCCTGACGCATTTCATGTCATAAACACTTAATCATAGGCTCAAGTGTTTCCAAGATTTCCCAGTAAGATTTGCTGTCTGTAGTGCTTCTTTCAGACTTCTGTTGAATTGCTCGATTTTCTCCATTTGCTTGTGGGTAATACACTGAAGATTTACTGTAATAGTCTATCAAGGTTACAGAAAATCTACAGTCTATAGGAGCATCTGTAAAAGGACTGACAATATCAATAGCAAGTTTTGCCCATGCTGAATCAGGGAATGGTACTGGCTGAAGTGGTGGTGTATGTGTGATAGCTGTTTTGTCATGATTCTGACAAGTAACACAAGAATGGATGGCAGTTACCACATCAGCATCCATTCCTGGCCACCAGTATAGTTCTCGTAGTCTTTGTTTTGTATGTAAAATACCTTGATGACTCTCATGTGCAAGTTGTATGAGCTTTTCTCGCAAGGTCTCTAGTACTAGTAAGCGGTGAGCTCCACAGACAACATAGCCATCTACTAAGGGCAGTTCATGTCTAATCCTGTAGTAAGGTTGAAGATCAGGACTGAGCTTCTTCTCAGCATTTGGCCATTTGCTTTATAAGATGTCCCATAGTTTTACTTGAATTGGACATGTGAGGCAAGCTTGCTTAAAATCAGCAGCTGTAACTCTAGATGATAGTAAATCAGTCAGTGCTACAACTTCTACAGTATGTCCTCATCCAGTGTATCAGAAGCTGAAGGTAAAGGTAAATGTGACAAACTATCAGCAGCAACATTTTTCAAACCTGGTTTGTATTGCATTTTGTAGTTGAAATTCAGTAGCCTTGCTGACCATCTAGCTATACGCATTCCAGCTCTTCCTAGTCCCTTTGTTGTAAGCAGTGTAGTTAAAGGGCTATGATCAGTGCATAAGGTAAATTATCTACCCCATAGGTAGTTTCTCCATTTTTCTGTTGCCCAAACACATGCTAGAGCTTCTTTTTCAACAGTTGAATACTTACGCTCTGTCTCTGTAAGTGTTCTGGATGCAAATGCAAAAGTTTTCTCTGTATGATCAGCATGGATCTTTGTGAGAACTGCACCAACGCAATAGTCTGAAGCATCTGTAGTAACTATAGTGGGTAATGCACAATCAAATAAAGCTAGTGCTGGACTGTTCACAATCATAATTAGCCATTTCACTATTTCAAAGCTATGTTGAGCAGACTCTGACCACACCAGACTTAAAGTTCCATGTAGTAGTGCTCTAAGTGGCTCCACAACTGAAGCATAGTTGGGAATAAACTTAGAATACAGTACCATGAAGTAAGACCTAAGAAAGCTCATAAGGTCTGGAAATCAGATGGAGTAGGTGCTTGTGTAACAGCGTTGATATGGTCAGGGTCAGGCAGTAATCCATCTTATGAAATTATATGACCTAGAAATGACAGCTGAGTTTGTCTGAAGTGGTATTTAGAAAGGTTCAGTTTCAGTCCTGCAGAATCAATGCATTTCAGAACCTTTTCCAGGTACTTGTCATGAAGATCCATAGTTGTAGCGTAGACAATTATATCATCCAAGTAGCATTCTACACCAGGTATGCCATGGAGTATAGAAGACATCAGTCTTTGAAAACAATTTGGTGCTGAAGCCATTCCATACGGTACACGCTTGAACTGAAACAAACCATCATGGATGATAAATGCAGTGAGATTTCCTCATGCAGTAATACTTGATGATAAACACTCTGAAAATCCAGAGAAGAAAAGAATGCTCCTCAGAGTTCTGAAAATATATATATATATGTGTGGCAAGGGATGATTATCCAACTGCTTTATTAGGTTCACGAAGATCAACACACAATCAAATACCTCCAGTTTTCTTCATTGTTACAACAATTGGTGAAACCCATTCAGAGGCTTCAGATTTTTTTAATCACATCTTGCTCTACAGGTTTCTTTAGTTCATGTGAGACAGTCTCCCTTATAGAGTAGGGCAATCGCCTCAATTTCTGGCGTACTGGTTTTACATCTGGCCTCAACTTAACTTTGTGTACACAGTTCTTTGCACAACCCAGTGAAGTGTTGCTTTGTGGTGAAATTTTAGACACTGGCTGTGTGGTAGGCAGTGGTGCTGTAGTAATGAGACCATCAACTAATTGTAGGTTTAATGCAGCAAAGAGATCCCTTCCAAGTATAGCAGTACCCTTATTTACAATGTAAAAGTCACATTTTGCAGTATTTGATTTGAATTGTACAGTCACTGGCAAGCAACCAAGCACAAGGATTGGAACCTTGAAGTAACTGACCCGTTTCAGGGCAGGTGCAACAAGCGGATCTTTTGCAAAGTATTTCAAGAAAAAATCCTTTGGTAGTATAAAAACAGCGGAACCTGTATCAAGCAGGTTGTGCCTCTTGTCAGCAGAAGCAGTACCGACAGTGCATATAAACTTGTCTGAAATAAATGTACCAGCTTTATCCACACTTAATACTGTGACATTTGTAGTAGAGACTTCATGAACATCTTTAGAAGCGCTGAACGCTAGCGTTTGGCATTTTCGTTACTGCGCAAATTCACTAACAAACGCTGGCATAGATTTGCTAGTGTTACTTCGCACCCTTACACCTGGCGAATTTTCGCTACGGACGTAACTACGCAAATTCACTAATGCGCGCAGTGTACTGAACGCTACCTTTTATGCTAGACTTCCTTCGCCACCTCAGACCAGGCGAAGCGCAATAGAGTAGATAGGGATTGCTTCGCTGGTGTGTTTTCTACATTACGGGTGATAGGCTGAAAATGATCGAAAACATTTTTGGGGCTCCCCTCCTTCCCCCCTACATTTCCTGACTCATGGCAACTTACCTATACAGTGGGCACATGTATAGGGCAAAATAACATTTTTATTTGATGTTTTGAAGGTTTCCCAGGCATTTGTAGTGATTCTACGTATTCCTCCATTGAAATTTGAATTTGGCGCTGTATGCAAATTAACCATCGCTAGCGTAACTTCGCTTCGCTTAGTGAATCAATGCTAGCGCAACGTCGCAACCTTAAGCTACCCCTGAGCGCAACTTCGGATTATAGTGAATTTGCGAAGCGCTGCCGAAACTACGCCTGGCGAAGTGTGGCGAAGTGCGGCAAAGTTACGCCTGGTGCAACTACGAATCTTAGTGAATTTGCCCCTAACACTCTCAAGCTGTACAGAAAGTCCTGTGTATGCACAGTACAAGTCCTGTGCACAGTGACACCCGGAGGCCATTTGTATAAACACCACATGGAGCATATTTGGGGGCACAGATCATCCCTGCTAAAGGGCTGTGGTTCCCTTGGGCTGGTACAGAAGCCAAAAACATAATGTACAACATTTCTAGCCTACTTCTTTATTTAAACTTTAATTCTCTTTTAAAATCCCCCAGATTATTATTTGCTAAGACTCATACTTGTTAAACTTTATTGTTGGGAAGGATTTTAAAGATGATGGGTTCAATAATAATTGCTAGTAATTAATTCGGCCAAATATGTTAATATTGTAAATTGTGTATTCATGGAGCGATCTGCATGCTTGACAGCATTCACCCCAAAAAGTTGAACTTCCGCAATAAAATTACAAGGGCTTGTCTGCTGGAACCTTCCTTGTTTGCCAGTAAGTGTTCTTTTAGTTATGATAATTTCCCAGAATTCATGTCCAGCTTTCTTAACCAAATACAGATAATGTTCTTGCACAACATAAGTAAATCACAGTCAAATCCAGGATTGATTTCATTCAATCACAAAATTGTCCTACTCAAAAAGTCAATTACAAGTGGGAGACTATACAATAATATCCTGTTGAGAAATCATGGACATTTTCTTACATTATTAACTAAAATTCTTCCTTTCCTCTGTAAATGTATAGCTATCTAAATGACCTGCTTTTTGAGCAATAGTTTGTTAAAATTCAATATATAGCTCCTTTCCATATAACATAATATATAAACCTTAAACACTGTTCATACAGTTGCTCAAACAAATTAATTGTGATTTGTGTTTTGCTGCAGAGAATAACTGAGCAGTTATGGAACTAAATGACACATAACAATAGCATAAACTAATCGCGTCTCCCTGGAGGTTACACTAACATAAGGTAACATCTTGCTTACTTCTGGTCAAACTCACACAATAACATTCCCATATGTCACGGATATTCAATGTCACACACCAAAAACTGGTTCAATAATTCTAGCTGACAGAGATCTTGAGTCTTATTCACAGAGCTCAACCCATACATTTCAGTTTATTTTGTACTTGCTGTGTGAAACGTCAAGAACAAAATATAATGCATAATAATGGCTTATTGGTGACTTCTACACACAACAAATATCTTGACATTTTGATTTATAAACCTTTTTTAATGATTAAATACTGTCCATTTTATTTATTATGTACGTATAAATAAATATGCAAAGGTGACCAGAGAATATATGACATCCTAAAAATAATGTGTGGTATTCATATTTTTCAAGTAAACTTTACTTAATGCTGTTATTATATAATCAATTTTACACCGTGAGTAACATACACAAGGAATTGTATTTCTTGTTAAACTGAAAATGTAGAAAAAATACAGTTGCTCAAAACCCAGTAATTTGCCAGTAACAATAATGTATCATTATTTATTCAGTGTAAACATGTTGTTAAGTCATTTGAAAAAGTATTATGTCAACCAAAGAGTGAGAGAGTGGATGAGAGTGGATCATGATACACATACATTTTGGAGCAGTTTCTGGCCAGGATTAATTATTCAGGCATCCCCCTGTCTCCTTCTCCTCTCCTGTCTCATTTTCCTCCTTGTCTCCTTCTCCTCCCTGTCTCCTCCCTGTCCACTTCCTTTAGGTGTGTACGCACAGGCAGAAGCAGAACTGCCCCAGCACTGGAGACATGCGGGAGATTTTCAAATCTCCTACACGCCAATCTCCAGTGCTCTTATCTGAATGCAGTTAGGTGGCATTCCACCCCTGAAATTCTGCCGCCCTAGGCCTGGCCTTTGTGGCCTTGAATTTGATATTTTATTGTACCTCAAGGTTTTTGCAACAAAAATCATTCATTCAGGTTTGAGTCTCTGACACCTTAAGATTTGTCAAGTGCTAAAACCTAAATTAAAAAGCTGGTGAGTTCAAGTTTTCAAAGTAGTGCAACCGATTTAATAATTATGGGTAGAATGTGATTTCACTGTGTTTGAGTTGTTTTTGTCATGATTTTACTTGATCAGGTTTTTGAAACTCAAGGTTTTTTAATAGCAAACATTTGAGATTTTCAGTTTTTTGAGTTTTTCTGAACACCAAAATTAAATCAGCCTCCCAAAGTGTGTGCATAATGTAAAGTGATTATCAATACACTCCTTTTAATGATACATACAGTATTTCTAATTTACTAGCATTGCATTTTAAGTACAGGTCATTTCAAAATTCCACCTGTGATCTTACGGATAATAAATGTTGTTGTCACTACAATTGTCACATCATCAATCCCTTAAAAAAAAATTAAAGATAACTTCAGAAATAAAATATAAAAATAATATTCTATCCAATTTTCAACCAGTGGTAAAATGAATTTCTTAAAATAGGAACATTTTGCCCTTTAGCAAGTCCTGACCAATATTTCTAAATTAGTTTTTTTTTTCATTTATTGGTTTCACATTATTTGAATATGTAACATACAATAGTTTGAACTTGCCATCTTAAATGCATATTTAACCTTGTTTAATTTTACAGTATATGTGCATACATAATAAATTAATAAGGTGATGACTTAAGAGCTGAAATGCATTGGTTAGTTAATATTTGACTTATGCTTTGTTTTTATTTTTTTTTTATAAATTTTCAGAATAAGTGAAACTACTTTTGACCTATACATACTTTGATACTGTCAATGTGTCAGTAGGATTATTTCATGTTTAAGTACTTGTCAGACTTTGTGGTGATAAAACTGACTGTTTCAAACTCCTGCTGTCCAATCTGTCAAGGGCTACAAGCAGGGGTGGCCTACAGTGCAGCTTAAAATAGTGTGGCTTGCATGTCTTGTCTCTACTTTATTTATTTGAAAATAAAAGATGAACATCACTGGGATTTGTGTTTAAAGTAGATCTAAAGTCAGACACAAGTTCTATTACTTTGCTACGCTTATTTCCTGTGGGAGTTTTGCTGAAGAAGATTTTTCCTTTAAAAAAACATTAGAGAGAAAAAATTCACATTCATTTTTTAATAGTGATTATTTTGAAGTCACTGAAATTATATGCAACCCATAGGGCTGCAGTTATTTCTAATAGTTATTACTGTTCTACTGGAATTTCCATTAAAACATAAACATTTTTGCTTTTCAATTTTGACATGAAACTTTTCATTGCTTTTGCAATTCTAAAGTTGCCCATAATGAAGTGTTTGTTCCAGAATTTCAGCATTGTTGCGGTAGCAAGTGTAGCGCTATAGTAAATTGAGTGCACCATTCTCTCATGAGACCTTAATTATTCAGGGGTAAGCCCTCACAAAATGGTGTGGAGGCAGGGTGTAGTATATTTGTAACTTGGTGCAGGGTACAATAATTGGGTGTCAGTTATAAATTAACCAGAGAACATGTTTATTGAACAGGAGCATCCACAATGAAGTGTACATACAGAGCAAGCAGGATCATACAGCAACAGTGTATAGCAGTGATCCCCAACCAGTAGCTCGTGTAACATGTTGCTCTCCAACCCCTTGGATGTTGCTCTCAGGGTCCTCAAAGCAGGTGTTTATTTTTGAATTGCATGCTTGGAGGCAATTTTTAATTGCATAAAAACGAAGTATAGTATCAAGTAGTAGTATCAAGCCTCTTGTAGGCTGCCAGTCCACAAAGGAGCTACCAAATAGCCAATCACAGACCTTATTTGGCACCCCAAGGGACTTTTTCATGCTTGTGTTGCTCCTCAAAACTTTTTACATTTGAATGTGGTTCATGGGTAAAAAAGGTTGGGGACCCCTGGTGTATAGGCATATACTTACAGCACCTTTGGTCAGTATCAGTCCCCGTTGGGAAGAGAACATGTACAGCAGCAAGTACTCGGGGTACACCCAGCTTTCAGCCTTTTCCCTAAGTGTAACCTGAAGGGAACCTCTATATCCCTAGGTCTGTACACTAAGGGGTTATTTATCAAAGTCCGAATTTATCTCAATATTTTCTGCTACAAACGCCGATCAAATCCGCTGAGGTTTTTTTACACTTATTTATTATTACATTTACCCAAAAATTTGCTTTGCTGGAAAAAAAAATCTGATTTTCACGTTTTTTTGGGATTTTTTTTATACGATTTTCAAGATTTTTTTCAGTTTTTTCATCTGAAAACTTTGAGGTATTGCATGAAACCCAGTGCACGAAACCCAGTGCACATCAAAAAATCACTGGGACTTCTTCCATTTACTTATATGCAACCTCAACAGGTCTGAGATGCAGGATTTTCAAATTCTGACTTTTCAATCCTCTGGGTTTAATAAATTCTGAAAAATTCATGATTTTTTTTTACATTTTTCATGATTTTTGCATTCAGAGTTTAAAGTCCCTACTTCTGGGCAATTGGTACCCTGGATTATAATCCCAATCACAATCCTAGGAGGAGCTTCATTTTGTGCTTGCCTAAATAGCTAATAAATATCTGCTACTCCTAGAGTGACCTCTTAAGGTCAATAGCCTTTCCTTACTAGAACTGAACTGTCTAGGTTCCACTCGAGCCCTGACTGCCTGCTCAGGCCAGGGCTAACATAAAATGGACCCTGAGCACATGGCAGGACTTTATACTTTAACACAGTGCCATCTATTATGCACTGATAGAACACCAAGGAGCATAGCTGTAAGCAGGATAAGGAAACAGATCCCCCCTCCTAACTGAATTTTAGGACCCAGTTATGCATCTATAACACTAGGACACTGCTAGTTTACCATGTCCACTACACAAGTACCAGACGCAATTGCAGCCAATGCACGAAAATTAAGGCACTTCACTGTATTTGGACACAGTTGCACTGAAGGTAATTTCTAATGTCTGCCATGATAACCAAACTGTTGTAGCAGACATAAATGACCTCTGTTTTTTGTGACCCGGAAACTAGAACTTATCCTCCTACTAGAATTCTGCCACCTAGTGCAACCCTATACAAAAGCATAACATTTGTTTACATATGCTACTTCTTCTGAGCCTTCCAGTACCACATTTTTTTCTTTTATATTTAGTTCATGTCTGCTAATGTCCTTCACCATATTTGCCTGCACTGGGATATATTGAAGTAAATTTGAGAAAAATTACCTCCAAGATGACATTTGTCATCCAATAGAATGCAGTGAAAATTAGAAGCTTCCAGTAAATATAACTATGCACAAAAAAAAACATTTTAAGTAAATGACTGACATTGCAAACAATTGCAATGTTGAAAGAAGACAATTTCATGTAGGTTAAAAATGAAAAATTAGATCAATTGATAGCTAAATTATAAACTACTACTTACCACTTTGCAAGTGATGAATAGAAAGAGAAAAAACAGGATAGATTAAATCTAGTCAGTGGTTTAAAAAATCTTTATGTTCAATGACCCAAATTATTGCATGTTTGTCCTTTTGCAAAAAATTCCTTCCTATGAAATATAATAGAAGCAAGCACCTCTAAAAATGCTCACAATATCTATGTCATTTTCTACTGTTTTTTACTGGCAGTATTTAAGTATTAAACGGACATGATACACCCCTTTTCAACATAAGCTCAGTGAATAGGACTTGTGATAAATATACTTTTAATTAGGAAATAACTATGCTTTATTGTAACTTATTAAAAGATAAGCATTTTCACTTCCTGATTTGCCAGATAGAGGAGAAGATGTCATCACCCTTTGAACAAATTACCATATTTACTGGTAGATGAGGGAGTAAGTTAAGTGAAAAATATATATATATTTTTTTTATAATAGTAGAAAAAGGAAAATATGGGTTTTAAAATAATAGAATACATTTTAAAAACATTTATCATTCCTTTTTAGCAAAAGTGTTTTAGGTCTATACAGCCACTTTGATGTGCTTGTCTGGTATAGATGAAGATTCAAAGCTTAAAGATTAAGTTTTTTTCTCAAATATGAGGATTATTTTGTATGTGTTTTAATGTATAGTGTGATGTGCCATACATCCTTTTAATAATACATGGTTTATGCTTTTAATGGTTGAACTTTTTTCATGGTGAGATCAAAAAAAGTTTATTATATATATTTTAATAAGCTGGTGACAAATATACTCATGTCAATTTAAAAAAAACTATTAAATATAAAAGCATGTTAAATAGTAATGTCCTTTTAAAATTTCACTCTGATTCAGTGAAACTCTAGCTGTACTTCTAGAAAAGCTATCATTATATTTGAAAGTTTAAGATTATAGACAGAGCAAGGGCTGCTATTTAAAAAAAATCATCAAATGATTTTGCAGAGTTGATCAAAGACAACTTGACAAAGTGTGGGTGTCATATTATACACATTCTTATGGAAAGCATGGCATTCTTGCAGTTTTCTATTCTTACTCGCTGATTTAGCACAAGCTTGATAAGTGTTGTCATGGAGCATGCAAAACAACAAGCTGTAGGAATGTTCTTTTTTTATCAATGTTACAAAATAATGTACTTCCCATGTACAGCAGCAAAATTAACTTCTCTATTCTTGCATACAATAATATTGTTGCAAGTTTAATTAAAAACAAAAAATTTTATAGAGCAGAATTAATATTCACTGTTATTTAAGTATAACACATGTAAGGGATGAATTTACAAATTAGCAAACTGAAAAAAGAATTAAACAATTGTCTTATCAACTTTATCAGGTCAAAACAGACTTAATGGTGCTTTATTAACTACATCAATTTTACATAAGGTCAAAAATGTGTTATTTTTCTCTGTAATAATAAAACAGTACCTTGTACATGAGCCAAACTAAGATATTCATCCTTATTGGAAGCAGAAGCAGCCTATTGGGTTTATTCAATGTGTATATGATTTTCTAGTAGACAGGGAGGCATATTTATCTAGAGTCGAATTCATGTGAGTTTTTTAAACTCCCATAAATTTGAAAATCTACTAGTCAAAATATATTAATAAAATCAAATTTTGTAAACTCAAATTAATGTAAACAACCTGAAAACTCGAATCAAATTCAATTTGAATTATAAAAACTCGATAATCTCATAAAAAACTCGAATGTCAGGAAGGCTACAAACATTTCTGGACCTCTCCCATTGAGTAATTTGGCAGGTTTTAGATGGTGAATACTTGAATTTGAGTTCTTAAATGCAGAGTATGATAAATCTCGAAATTTGAATTTGAATTAAAACTCAAATCGAGTTTCGATAATTCACAATTCGAATTTGAGAGTTTTGATTTCTAATTTTGACTTTGACCCTTAATAAATCTGCCCCTTAATGTATGAAGATCCAAACTATGGAAAGCATTTTGGGTCCAATACCTCTATTGAATGTCTGTTAGAATCTTCTTAATATAGTCCTGTTTCAGAAATCCCATTAGCTTATATTTTCCACATTTACAAAAGGATTTATTTTGACCACTTTTTCCTGAAGTATGCATTTATTAAACCTAAATTTTATATTTTGGGTAAACTAGTTTGCAGAATTCTAGTCTGCAGTGCATGGTTCTGTCATATTTTATTAAATAAGAAACACCACACGCTCTTTCCAGAGAAGCTGTTGGCTCTAAAACATTTCACATGACTCAATTTCATGAAATAATTTAATGTTGGAACTGAATTTGCAGCTGTTAGCATTTACTTATGTCACTGATTTTTCATTTGAAACAGTAGGCGGTTGACAGAGTTGAATCATTTGCCAGTTTTCACTCTTCCACTTCCAACAGCCATGAAACAGAGATACCTAACAACCCCTAAATACAGTTGGACCATGTGGTATGAGATCTTTGGGATTTCCTAGTGTTACCCTTAAAAGGTCAATGACACCCACAATGGCATGTCAGAAGAAGAGGTCCAATTTTAAAACATTTCTTAATATCCGGGCATGTTTAGGAATTTACTACTGAAATCTTTATTCCCCAATGCAGATTGCAAGCAAGGTTTTATATTTTAGACAAATGTTAAAGTCATTGGGTGATACTTTTAGGGCAGATGTATCCAAATATGAGATTAGAAATTGCCGCAGAAAAACTCACCCACTTTCTATTCATTCCTATGGGATTTTTAAAAGTATATTTATCAAAGGGTGTAAGTTAGAGTTCACCATTTGATAAAAAAAAGACTTGTAATTAAGGCTATAAACCCCATAGGAATAAATAGAAGTATTGTGAGTTTTTCTGTGGCAATCCTTAATCTTATATTTTGATAAATCAGCCTCATAGATTATATTGTAAAACAAAGTGTATAAAATAAAAGAAAATGGAATCTTTATTGGCATATATAAAATTGCGTTGTGTAAGCTGAAGAAATATGCAAAAGACATTCTCCAGACCCAATAAATTTAATGCAGTGATTGTTCCTTTTACTTCAGCTATTAAATGCTTCCTTGTTATTTTTTTCAAGTAACTTTTATATACATTAGCAGGTATTTTTATCCAAGATCTTGCTACAAAAATCTAAAATTTGAGTTTGTAAATCCAAAAACATATGAAGCAAAGAAACTTGAATTCAAATATTTGGTATCTAGAAGCTGGTGAGAAGTCAAGGGAAGTTGTAAATTTGAGTTTCCATGATTATTTGGAAATTTGGAAAACTCACTGAAGATGAAGGTTTAGAGCATGATTTCACTTTGTTAAAGCTGTTTTTTTTTTTTTTACATTTTCAAAAGATCAAATTTAGTTTTCAAGTTCAAGTTTTAATTTTTAAAGTACTTTTTACCAAAATCAAATGGAAGTAAAGCTAACCCTAGCTACATTTCTGAAGGGTAGGGTTAAAATCAGAATTACACATTACATGGCATGCATGTTTGAATAATAGCTTTTATATAGTATGGTGATTTTTTTGAATATGTTGTGCCATTCTTGTTGGTCCTATCCAAAAAAGATATTGAGCATCACATATTGAATAGCTATTTTTTAACCTGTTAAACTGAGAAAGTATAAAAAGGATTTTGGCTTGTGCCATCTGTGTTTTGGTTTATTTACAGTCTTACATTCAATATCTTATAACCTCATATGTTACATGGAGTGTGAAGTTATGATGAGTTTATTTTTAGCTTTTCATTTATTGTGCTTCTCATCAAATTAAAGGATAAGTTACAGACTTTGTTTATACATCCCTGATGTCTGTATCACCATATGTGAATGTTTCCTTATAATGTTAAAACCCAGATCAACAGGATATTACAGAATGTATCAGTATATGAGATATTTCCTTTTTCAGGAGAAGGATATTGTATTTTATTCTAATTCTAGTGATGATCGTTCGCGCCCCCCCCATATATATAATTTGCCACACAATAAGTTTCACGTGCAGCACAAATGTTGCATGGAATACAAAAATATTGCATGACAGACAAAAATTAGCATGACAGACACAAATGTCTTCCATAGACTTAAATGTGTTTAGCAAAATGTTCTCCTTTTTGTGAATTTTTCAGCAAAACAGAACAGATTCACTCATAACTATCTAATGCTGATTAAATATGTTTTTGAAAGCCACTGTTTATGCTTTAATCAAGAAGCTTATAGGGTTGTTCACTCTATATGCAATGTCAGGATTAGCTATTCCTTGAATGCTTAATATTATCAGAATTGTATAGTTAGTGAGTTTGGGTTTCTTTGATCTGATCATTTTTATTGTTTTTAACAGTCTAGTGATTTGGTATTTCAAGGTCTTGAGGTATGTAAGTAATTTCTGGTGACAATTTGGACCTTCATGACCAAACTGGCAACCCACTGACATAAATTATAGATATATATTGGGTTAGGTTTATTCAGATGTTAATTTTCCCAGTATAACTCCAGCCAAAAATGTCTGTTTAGTGAATTTTGGTCAAAATACCAGGTAATCTATGGTTCTCCATTGTAAGACTACTGTAATTTTCCCAGAATTTTTTGATTGATTATTTGGCTCTCAAACTGTTGTTCTGATACAGAGTCAGTTTCAGAGGCAGAAAGAAGATGGTTTCGCACACCGGTGAAGCTAAAACTCCAAAGTTGTATTCATCCATAAGTAAAACAGACATGTACAGAATGTAGCTTGGCGCATTTTGGGCGCGTGTTCCCGTAATCATAATCATAAAAACACCTTGGGGGAATGACATTTATAGACATAGTCTACAAGACCTTAAAAAGGTTATACATAAGAACCTATATGCACAAAGAAAACACCTTCCTATGCCAATTTTATACATGGGGTGGTGGGAGCGCACCCACGTCTTTGGAGATGTTAATCCATGTAGTGACTGTATCATTTGGTATGGTCACTACATAGATGATCTTATATTCATTTGGTCGGGATCCTCAGATAAATTAAAAATCTTTTTGGAATATCTAAATACTAATTCTCTAAATTTACTGTTTACTTTTAATCAGAATCCAGATTACATAGAATTCTTGGATACCACATTGATGGGCATACCATCCACTGGCAACATTTAAACTAAAATATATACCAAACCAATGGCTGGTAACACTATTCTAAGAGCTGCTGGTTGCCACTCTCAACATACTAAAATGAGCAATCTCCTAGTTTAGTGTCCAGTCCTGTTTCTCCATCATCGGACAATTGGTTTTATACCAGAGGGACCTATAAGTGTGGGAGACATCCTTGTAAAACATGCAAAGTGATCACAATTAGTTCTGAATTTGGGTCTAGCATTACAGGCAAAACTTATAAAAATCAGACATATAACAATTGCTGTAGTAACCATGTGGTGTATTTGCTGGAATGTAAATTATGTCCAAAACAAAATGTTGGATGAACTGTCCGCCCCCTCAAAGACAGAATTAGGGAGCATTTGAATGCCATAGAGGAGGGATACAGTAGTTCCCCCACTGGCAGACATTTCAGCACCTGTAGCACATGGGTGCATTAGACCTAGCGGTTAAAATCATTGAAAGGGTCCGTGCCCCCCTGAGGGGGGGTGCTTCATAAATTAAATGCTCATGAAGCATACTGGATATTAACTTTAAATACACACAGTCCCCATGGTCTTAATACACGATTTGATATCTCCAATTTTGTTTGACATCATTAAATCTGTTATCCCTTTACTCTCTTTTCTATTTTTCTATTGTGTTTTCTTTGTGCATATAGGTTCTTATGTATAACCTTTTTAAATATGTTTTTCCCTTAGGGGTTAATGGCATATGGCAGATCTCTTTTTCCTTTTTTAGCAAGTTAGCTGCAATTAAGAATCAATCAACAGAGGTCCCTGTAGAGACTGTATAAAAATGTCATTTCCCCAGGGTGTTTTTATTCTTATGATTAAGGGAGCACATGTCTGAAACACGTCAAGCTATGTTCTGTAACGTGCCTGATTTACTTATGGATGAATAAAACTTTGGAGTTTTAGATTCACCGGTGTGCGGAACCATCTTCTTTCTGTCTCTAAATTTGTATGGCTTGGGACACCAAGGGATTCCAGCACCCAACTATTTACAAGCTGCCAGCTTTCCTTTGCTGACTTATGTGGTGAGTTGGAGTGGACACTCTCTTCATTTCTTTCCATGTACAGTGTCAGTTTCCAATATGCATACAAAATATGTACACAATAACTGTTTTACCATATTTTGATTCAGTTTTGATTGACAGTAAGGTCTAATACATCCATCCTAAGAGGGTTTCCCGCTTTGCCTATAAGATGTATTAGGGTGGTGGCAGATGTAAATACTGGGGGAGATTAGTCGCCCAGCGACAAATCACCTCTTCTTCGGGTGACTAATCTGCCCTAAATACCTTCCTGCCGGCTAGAATGTAAATTGCAGACAGGATTGTACTTGGAATGCTTCATTTTCCCAAAGTTGCTCAAAGTTGCCTCAGGAGGAAACTTCGGGCAACTTCGGAAAGCCGAAGTGATGATTATGCCATAAACAGTACAGAACTTTTTAATGGATTATATTTAGAAAGCTTCTTGTTTTAGTGAGATGAATATTCAATTTAATTTTCATGATTGTTCCACTTTACATATGGCATAGTCACAAATTTTGAATATTTGTTTTGGTTACACCACAACTTTTGGCTATGGCACATTGCAGATATATATTTGGAAAATTATCATCAGCACTATATTCATGCACAACAACTACTCACAGTGACAATACTCATGCAAACACCCATCATTTGTGAGACAATTGCAAATATTTCACTGTGATCTGTAAAAAAGGAAAGAATGTCACAGCAGTGTAATATTTTAAGTATTTTTGGGAAAACCATACATAAAACAACCAAATTAATAGGCAACGTTTAAAATTCATAAATTACCCCCACTTTAATTTTGTTTCTTAGCTGTGACAAACATGCCTTGTCTATCAATATGTAAACAACATTAAGAACGTGTGTGCATAAAGCTACAAAAAAAAACTTAATTGACCAGCTTGAAAATATTGCAATACTGTATATGGAAAACAATACCTGTTTTGTTTTAAATGGTGGGGATTTTTATTAGTTGTATGCACAAAATGTCTTGATTTACCTTATATTAATGGGTGACTGCAGAGAATTTTTTTCATGCTCATTGCACATTGGTTTAAAATTATTTAATGGTGTGTCCAACATTCCATTTTTTTGCTATAGTTTGGAGCAGGGCCCAGTTCTAGATTTTAGCTACCATTATTCCCACCTACAGTGAGGTGATAACAGTGTTGATAAATAAAAAGGCCACTCATTTAGGAGATTGAACCTTGAAGTAAATTGCAGGTAAAATTTAGTCCCTGTAAAAACTTGTAATGAAATAGTAGAATTAATCAGATGACAGTGGGTGAGGAATGGCCAGACCAGGAATAACTTTGAAGTAGCTGGCCAGCTTGTATATATTGCAATATACTGTATATGGACAAACAGCCCCTGGTTGTGCATCTGATTCATTAAGAATTCTATTGCTTCATAGACAGGGACTAAGTTTTACCTGCAACTTTCTTGCTGCTTTCAAGGTTAAAACTCCCAAACATGGTTGCCCTTTTATTGGCCACCACTGGGATCTGCTGACTATAGCTGAAAAGGGTGGGAGCTTTAGAATCCTTAATGAATCAGATGCAAATTAAGTGTAGGCCTGGCCATACCAGAGATGACTTTGATGTAGTAAGGCACAAAATGCCTCAATGTCCTAAATATATTGATAATGGGTTGAGTGCAGCAGACCTCTTGTATTTGTCTATATGTATTTTGTGGTCACAGCCTCATTGCACCCCCACTTAATGGTTTTAAAAAATTAGCGGGGAACACAACTTTCCCTTGTTTGTTATAATATATACAGGAGCAGTGTCCAGCTTCATGTTGTATCTCCCACCCTTTCCAGTTATAGTCAGGTGATCCTAGTGGTGGGCAAAAAAGGGCAACATGTTTGGGATTTTTAACCTTGAAAGCAGCAAGTAAATTGCAGGTAAAATGTAATCCCTGTGTAAATGTATAATGAAGCAATATAATTCTTAACAAATCCAATGCAAGTTGAGTGTAAGACTGTGATGTAGTTGGTCAGTTAAATATATTGCAATATATGGACTAACAATACCTGTTTTGTTTATTGGGTAAAGAATTTTTTAGTATCTTAAGGCACAAAATGTCTCAATGTACTAAATATATTGATGATGGGTTGAGAATAAATATGCACTCCTTGAAGGGAGGGGTATATTTTCCATATGTAGTTAAGCAAACAGACATTTTGGTAATGTAAATTTTCCCTAAAATGCTATCCCACAATTTTTGATATCTACAGAGGATACAAAAAGGAAAAATTGTGAGAGCACTCCATGGCTTAATAAAAATGTACTAAAATACATTGGAAGTGCTACTGATCTGGCCAAATTAACTACAGTCATAGAAAAAAAGAAAAATTGATCAATGCACATTCCTTTGTCCCCTGTCATATCAGTAATCTATGCAGATGCATGTAGTTACAAAGACAGGGGTTTTTTTAGTTACAGCCTCTGCTATTTTTATAGGCGCAGGTGCGCTGACATGTGACGTCAGTATTTAAATGGCCATTACATTGGATTCTTTGCCCGTGATAGGACTAGTTTTCCTGGTGCCTTTGAGCCGCCTTGTGCATCTGTTCCTGTTTGTTATTGATCTCCTGTTGTGACCTTGCCTGTTTTTGACCATCCTGATATCCGTACTCCGACCGAGCCTGTATTTTGACTACTCCTTCTGCCTGATCCTATTCTGATTGATTACCCGGTTTGACCCTTTGCCTGCCTGACGATCCTAGTTTTCCGCCTGCCTCGACCCAGCCTGCCTGACTACGATTCTGCCTTATCCTGTTGTACCGCGACCTTCGGCCTAACTGACTTTTAACTGTTGTGCCCCTTTGCTTGCCAGAACTCCTCGCCTTGCTGCTCTCGAAAAGTCCAGGTGGCATCTGAGTATGCTGAGGGTTCCTCCCAAAGCCAAAGGCGGTCACACTACTGGTGAAGCCGAGCTGAGACAAGGGAGCTTGGCATTAGTTCTGGTTTAGGGTGCCGACCATGACAGAGACGTTTTTACATTGGGGTTTTCTTCCTTCCTACTATATGCTTACACTTTTTAAACTTTTATGCATGGCATTTATTTTCTCGTTATTATAATACATTGTAGTAATCTGTGAGCCATAAAAAAGTTCTTTCCAAGATTTCCTCAAGAAGCATGTAGTCGTGAACCTTGACCTGAATGCTGCTGATTACCATGGCAGACAAAATTAAATAAAAATATACACTGGTTTGTAGCTGCTTAAGAGCACTGTAGCTTAAGGTCAATACCATGTGTTGAATCTGAAGATCAATATATATAGTAGTCAACATAACAACAAATGTGTGTTACAATACTGACATTTCTTTTCAGGGGGCAAAGACTACTCAAGGTCACTTTAGAAACCATCATTCACAATGCAAATATTGCTTCATCATTTAAAAAGCAGATACTGCCCCTAATAAATAGAATAAATACAGAATATATTGTTTCAAACTGTGAAAGCATTTTACCCATTAAAATACTTAGGCCTCCAATTTCGATACACATTCACACTTTATCTATCGATCATTCAAGAATGGGAATAGGTTAAAATATGCCCACAACACATACCACAGGTTCTAAAAACTTATCGGAGAAACCTATTGATCATTTCCAGATAGTTTCTTGGAACGTGGGTGGTCTTAACTCTCCGGTTAAACGGAGAAAGGTCTTAGATAAACTTCACAGAGAGAAAGCTCAAATCGTACTTTTACAGGAAACTCATTGGAAACGAGCAGATAAAAATGTTTTAAAGGATAAATGGATACAAACAACATTAGATGCCTCTTATAAATCTAAATCAAGAGGGGTTGCGATATTAATTAATAAAAATCTGAACTGTACTGTCTCACGGACCCTTAAAGACAAAAATGGCCGATACTTGATCGTAGACATAAATATCGCTGGCACCATATATACTATAATAAATGTCTATTCCCCAAATGATGCTAATACATCTTTCTTCACAGATGTGCTACAAAAGATGACTTCTTGGGAGGCTGCAAATATCATACTAGGAGGAGATTTCAACGCAGTTTGGGATGATTTCATGGACAAATCAGGCAAGCCTACTGCACATTCACGAACTAGAGCCAAACCTGTACACATGCTATGTGAAACTCTACAGATATCGGACACATATCGACACCTATACCCCACAACTAAAGACTACACCTTCTACTCGGGAGTCCATAACACACATTCCAGAATAGATTATATATTTCTCTCTCATACATTACTGCCCAAAATGACCGGCTAATATTGGCACCATAGACATTTCAGATCATGCACTGATCTCAACTACCTTAAAGCTAAACACACCCCAACCACACTCTTATAACTGGAGGTTCCCAACATATCTGTGCACCAGTGAAGATTTTCAAACCTTCCTGAAAACTAGCTGGGCCAACTACATAGATGATAACATTGACCATTGGGACAATCCGCAACTGCTATGGGCGGCGGCTAAACCAGTATTAAGAGGACAGATTATCTCATACTTAATCAAACAGAGGAGATCTTATAATGACAAGTATACGTTTTTACAACAACAACTGACTCAACATTATACAACCTTTAAAACAACTAATACACAAGATGACAAAAATAAATACAAAGAAACGAAGGAACTCTTTGATACTTTATTAACAGAAAAAGCACATAAGTCAATAAGTCACACCGCCAATAAATTCTATAGATATGGTAACAAATCTGGGAAATTGCTGGCACACATAGCCAAAAGACAAACTCGCAACACATACGTGCAGAAAATCAAAACAACAAGTGGTTGGACACACGATACACTACAAATTAAATGCATTTTCGCCGAACATTTTCGGAAATTCTATGAGACATCCTCTGATGATCCACAAGATGGCTTGAAGTTTCTGCAAGAGGCTGATCTCCAAAAATTGACAGTTCAGGACCGAGACATATTAGATGCACCTATAACAGAAAAAGAAATATCACATACGATCACACAGTTGAAAAACGGGAAGGCTCCGGGGCCTGACGGACTCTCAGCGGAATTCTATAAACATCTATCCCCAGATATAACTCTGATTTTAACTAAACTTTATAACGACACTTTGCAAGGTAAACCCCTATGGCATGAAGCTAATGTAGCTAGAATAATATTGATCCCTAAAGAGGGTAGAGATTTGACAGACCCAACTTCATACAGACCAATATCACTATTAAATCAGGACATTAAAATAATGACTAAAATAATGGCAGACAGACTACAACAAATACTACCCACGATACTTACCGAACACCAGGTAGGATTCATTAAACATCGACACCCAGTCCGAGCACTTCAGAAAATAATAACGGCACTTTACCACAGTAACCTGGAAAAACGGAAACACGGAATGTTTATGAATTTAGATGCAGACAAAGCCTTTGATAGAATATCACACACGCATGTGCGTCGTCTGTTGAAATTTCAGCATTTTGGCATTCAAACATTTAATCTCTACAAATCATTATACCTATCGCCCACCGCTTTCCTAACAGTCAATAATTCCAACTCCAGACAGATTTCCAATTAACAGGGGCACGCGTCAAGGTTGCCCACTGTCGCCTCTCTTCTTCAACATAGCCATTGACCCACTCTTGCGACACATATTAAAGAATCAACAACTACAAGGGATACAAATAGGCCAAACCAACCTTAAAGTCACAGCTTTTGCTGATGATATCATGCTTTTTATCAACAGACCGAAAATGGAAATACCCGTTCTTCTACAGATCATACAACGGTTTGGCAAATTAGCGGGATTCCAAATTAATTTAGATAAATCTGAAGCACTCCAACTTTCACATACAGAAAATTCGGATTGGTCCCCACACTTCCCCTTTAAAAAGACGAAACAAAACATAAAATACTTAGGAATCACAATACCCTCACATTACAAAGACTTATACTCACTAAACATAAGAAGAATAATAGACGTTATTCAACAAGAAACACAGCAATGGAAACATATCAACTTATCCTTCTTAGGCAGAATCCATTTCATCAAAATGATCTTGTTTCCCAAGCTTTTATACCCAATACAGATGCTGCCATATTGCATTAAACCGACTGACCAAAAAAGGTTAAACCAGTTATTCAGAACGTTCATATGGAATAAAAAATGCTCACAAATTGGCCTTTTTAAATTGCAACAACCAAAAACTCTAGGTGGCCTTAATTTCCCTAACATTAAATCTTACAATGAAGCCGCACTTCTTCGATATGCTGGAGACTGGATCCTAAATAGAGATCTATACACAACCATGTCCTTAGATCAATATCAAACCGAGAACTACTCTTTAAACTATTTATTACATACACCCATACACAACATTCCAACTCGCATGAAAGACAACCCGTTATTCTTAGACACGTATAAAACATGGCATTCAGTCAGGAAAAAACAAAACATATCACAATATGTTTCCCCATACCTATCATGGATAGACAACAAACATTTTCCATCTGGTATACGTAATCCTATTCTGTATACTTGGAGTGAAAATGGTCTACATAACATACATGACATATTGGATGATAATTACATAGTTTACTCCCACAGTAAACCTACAGAGAAATTTCCATTCACACAACCCCATCTATATTTGAGTCTACAAATCATTCACTTTGCAAATACTACGATGAAACTCCTGACACAAAAAGACAACGCCAACTTGTTTAATCGACTCTGGAAAGACAAGAATAAAAAACTTACAACCTCGTACATATACCAAAACATAAAGCCACTAATAGACATAGATAATGATGGCAAACTTAACTTTAAATGGACCACTGTGATACCTAACACCACAGAACTAGACATTTTGAAGCTACATAATAAAATAATGAAGTCACTCCCAGCAAGCAGATACCAGGAAATGTCACTGCAAATCCTCCATAACTCCTATCTGACTCCCGTTAAAAGATTTAGAATGGGTAACCTCTCCTCAGATGAATGCCTGAAATGCCGCGCTCCCAAAGCAGACTTAATACACACCCTTTGGTCTTGTCCCTTAATACAAACTTTTTGGACGGAAGTTATTTCATACGGTGTACAGATGGTTGGACAACTCCTCCAGACACATATAGAATGGGCACTATTCAGTAACACAGCCTCCTTTACGCAGATCACAAAATCTGACAAACACTTACTGGGCAGATTAGTGGCTGCGGCCAGAAAGACAATATTGCAACAATGGTTACACACTGACCCTCCACCCTTAATACTAGTAAAACAAAAACTACACCATATTTTTCATATGGACTGGTTGGAATCGATAACCAAGAAAGAACATGACACGCCGAAATTTTTCAACACTTGGACGACCTACATTACACACCTTCCGCAACACATCAAACATCTTACGGTCCATACCTTTAGACATACGTCATGGTACGATATGGAAACACTGAAGGAACACCGTCTGGTCATGGAATCGTCCCAATACCTAGAAACTCTACAACAGGAACAATTGCGGACTGATCATGCACCTCCCAGAAGTCATCAAATTAACAGATTACTCACCTCATACCCAACCTAATCCTCATAGGACTTACTCCCTCACACCTTTACCCACCACCGAGCTGAAAGTTTTATAAGTTATTATAATGTTATACTTAATGCCATAATCACATCGATTTTCGCCCTGTGACATATCTACTGATGTATCTTGTGATTTTACTTTGTCAATTCAATAAAAACAAGTTTGAAAAAAAAAAATACTTAGGCCTTTCTCCTGGAGATCCCATTGCCAAGTCATTGTGGTAGTGGACAAACAATTTAAAGATAATGTAAACCAGTCTTACCCTTCCCTTTTCACTGCTGTATGATGGCCAATAATCCGCTCTCCTGTCTTCTAAATGAGGCATTAGTTCAATACAGTACATAGGCTCTCCTATATGCTTAATCTACATATATATAGTATGTGTTTTTCAGTGTGGCCAGGGTCTAAATCTTGTAGAGCGAGATCCATGAAATGTGTTTTGTCTCCAACCAATACATGATTTCCTCAAGAAGAATGCAGTCATGAACCTTGCCATGAATCATATTATAACTAACGCAAGTTCAATATCATGCTTTTCATCTGAAGTCATGTAAATAGTAGTCAAAAAAACAACAATATAGTGTAGGGATATTGACATTTATTTTTTTTCTAAAGACTCCTCACTACAGTATACGTGTGTGTGTGTGTAATACATTGGACTATCTCCTTCTTAGCCTTTATCTTTGTGTTGAAAAAAATAATAGGTTCTGTGGGCTACCTCTAATGTTGGCACTGTGTGGATGTGCAAGAATGACTCCTTTTAGCTTCAGGAATGTATTTCATTTTGAAATATGCCTTCTGGCTTTTAATTAATCTTCCATTTCATATTATAGCCTGTAGATACAAAAGCAGAGGTTTGCCAATCTCATAAAGGCTTATACGATCAGTTTCACAGAAAATTCTGAGAAAATGACACATGTTTGACATTGGTCTCATATATAGATCATCTGCATAATACACTCTGGGATCAATTTTGAGAGTTCATTTCTGGTATAATTGTTACACAGCTTGTGTCAACTGCAGTTTTTGCTCTACTATGCTTTTTATTGCATTAAATTATGTCATGTTACACTTTCCCTGCTGGCCTCAGCTGGTATAAATTGTTCATGCAAGATAGTGTGTATTATTTTCAGCAAGAAATTAAAACCATCTGCCTTGTTTAGTAGTTTGCTAATTAGGAGTATCCTTTAATAAGAGGAATAGCTATTGATAGCTATAGTTTGTTCATGATTTCTACAACACAGAAAAGCTTTCTATTAAAATACAGTATGCTTATCTGCTTATGTTATTTTATATAGAAAGTGTATTTTGCTGCCCCATAATATAAAACACTACTACATACATAATACTCAGCTAGATCGAAAACAGAAGAAATCTCAAGTGATGTGCAGGTTGCTTAATTGTCCTTTTATAACCAATATGCAATGAGACTATTCAATATTACAGGGCAGTTTTACAAATTATGTATGACACCAAGGCATAGCGCTGTATAAAATGAAAAGGTTTAGATTTTAACAGTGACTTTTTTTTTTTTTGTAACTTATATTTTTATTGAAAAAGGTACAAGATGGTTCACAGTAAAGTAATCATTCAAGAAATATAGAATAACATTTCCAGTTGATATCCTCATACAATAAACAGCAGGTTGGGTACAAAGCTAACACCTGCAAGTGTCAAATCAACCCGTATCCCAGCCTACTGTCTGAAATAGATAGCAGAAAGTCACAGTGCGATCCAGTCACTATAAATGAGAGGAGAACAAATCCCATTTCCCCTTTTGTTTTTTTTGTTTTTTCTGTGACCTGATACCTCCTGTGCGAACCAATCTTACAGGCATTATTCAATCAGCACATAACTTAACTGTACCAAAAGACAGAAAAGGAGAAAAAGAAAAAGAGAACAATAAGGAAAAACAAAAGGAAAACTAGTGCTATCCAACATAGGAATCAAAAAGGTTCGGCCATTAGTGAGAAAACAATAGACAATAACAGTATCCAACTCAGTCATCTAGATCCATCAGTTCCCAGGGTGACCATATGTCTAGAAAGCGTTGGGTCGTGTTATATAACCTGGCTATTCCTGATTCAAAAAATCTATTAGAATTAACCCGTCTCTTTATTTCGGTTAAGGAAGGTGAGTCTGGTGATTTCCACCTTGCGGCTATAGAGAGGCGAGTCGCCGTAAGAATTTGATTTACCAATGCTTGAGCTGTTTTGTTTAGTTGTGGGATTGGTTTACCTAACAAATAGGTGCACGGATCCAACGGAATTGGAATCCGAAATAATGCACTTAGCAATACTGAAATTTCAACCCAAAGTGGACCTATAGTAGGACAGTCCCAAAATATATGTGGTAATGTGCCAATTTCCCCACAATTTCTCCAGCATAATGGGGAATGGTCGGGAAATAGAGAATGAAGTTTAGTGGGGGTGTGATACCATAACATAAGAATTTTATAAATATGTTCTCTTTGTCTCACACACAAAACCATTTTTTTGGCATTGTCCCAAATAGAGGTCCACTCTTGATCAGTCAAAGGATGTGATAAATATGAGTCCCATTTAGTCATGTATAGGTGCCTAGGGGGTGGCTGTTGAAGAGGTTCAGCAAGTAACCGGTACAGTTTGGAGATAAGACCTCTCTGTGGAAGGCCTGGTTTGGCTAAAGATTCAAACGGGGTAGGTGGAGACAGTTTCGCACAGTCGCTATAGGGCTTAACAAAATGCCGTAATTGGAAATATTCAAACAATTTCAAGGAAGCCTGAGACGTCTTTCGTTTCAAATCGAGAAACGGAAGGATGTCTTTGGTCCGAGAGTCTAATAAATCACCTACGGTGGCAATTTCCGAGTCTCTCCATTTGTTTATAAAACTTTGGCACATTCCGGGCTGAAACTCAGGGTTATTAAGAAATAGGGTATTAAGTGATCTAATGGAAGACAAGTTATATCTCCTCCTAAGAGTATGCCATATAGAGAGTGTATGTTGTGTTGACGACAGTAATTTAACAGTGACTTTTAATAGTGACTGGAATAATGCAGAAAAGATTCCTGCCTGATGCAAATTATACAATTTGAGAGCTATAACCTAGCAAGCGAAAGGTTAACACGTTTAATACCCTCTAAATTGCAGGGCCAAGGCTAGGAAAATTTGACCCTTTCCTTAAATTCTAATCTAGAGGGAAGCTCAAACTCAAAGATGCAAGAGAAACATATCCTTAATATATTAAAACACAGATAATACCATGGCCCCAGAGAGCCCAAACAAGCAATTTAATGCACATTCTTATGCGAGTATCTATTTGGCATTTACACGATGGACACTTGCTTATTAGTATATTTGCTATATACATGATTATTAGTGATGGGTGAATAAATTTGCCAGGCTTGACTTTGCAGTTAATTTCTGTGTTTCGCCGCCAGTGAATACATTTGCGAAACTGTCAAGATTTGCTGGCAAAAAATCCGCCGCAGTGAAAAAATTTGGGCGTGTGTCAGAATAGTTGCAAGCAGAAACATTGCAGAGCGTCAAAATTATTCGGATGCCCAATGACTTTTATGCATTTGGCAAAAGTAGGCGCGCATATAACAATTGTCACGGGCGTCTAAATTGACATGTAACAAATTAATTTTGACGACCATTAACTTCAATGCGTTTCGTTTATTTTTCAGCATATCACGAATTTCGTAGGAAATTCACAAACGGGACAATTGTGCTCCTCCATGCAAGCATGAAGCAAACTAATTTTTTCCTCAATCGTTCGAACGAAATGCGGTAAATCCTTCGACTTCGATATTCGAAAACTTCGACTAGCTACTTCGCCAGTCAGTTTCTTTTTCTGTCTGACTTTTAAAGGGGAAAGCCGTTTTTTTGTAGAAAAAAACTAATTTTTTTATTACACCCCAAAAATAAAAAAGTACTCCATTTCAGACCTGCCCAGTTCATATAGAAGTCAATGGTAGATGTCCCATTTTCTATTGGAAGATATACAGATCTGTTCTGGGTTTTGTTCATTAATCCAAAGATGTCATGGTTTTCAGGTGAAATTGATTTTTTTTTACGTTTTTATAGAGTCTTTTCCTGCACAAGAAATTTTCATGAAAATGTATTGATAAATAGTAAAAAATAACAATAAGACAGGACACCAGGCTTGGAATTGGAAGGCCACAGATTTCGTAACTAATTTATATTGTACTAAATACCAATAAAGTGCAGTTGAATACATTATAACCCGAATACGTCTATGACAAAATAACTTCACTAAACACATCCTGGGATGCTTTCCACAATTAACCACCACAACTAAACAGTGGGCTACCTGTCATGCCAGACACCCAACAGAAGGATTCATGCGAGTAAGTGGAAAACTGGTTATCATCTCCTTGTAGTACCAATGCACTCCAATTGGCTTGTTTACTGTAAATACACCCGGGCCTCAGCCCCCAACTAGTAAACAATCCCTGCTTGCATGACGAATCCATACACTTCAACCTAAAACAGAACATACCAAAGCCCATAACTACTTGACAGCAGGTGGGAGAGATTGCTGCAAATGAAAGGAAAATGGTGCCAGGATGTGCTACTTCCCTCATGTCACTTCCTACCTACCTACAGTACCTGTAGGATACTGCTGCCCCCTCTCCTCGCCCCATCCTCCCTTAGAGGAGAGATCCTGATTGAGGGGAAGCCTGGTACAGGGAGAGCCTGGAGAGAAGCTGACCCTGCAATCCCAACTCTGGACTAGCAACTGTAAGTGCTAGCCAGGAAGGGAGCAGGGGGAAGCTGTTTAGTTGGAAAGTCCCTGTCTGAAAGGCTGTACAGAGGCCCTGGTGGAATAAAGATACTATAGTACAGAACTGCCATCTCAGATCTGCTACTCCAAGTAATCTGTAGTGAACCTTGCTGTGGTTAGTCTAGGGAAAACAATGGGTGTCACTGAGTGTGTTGGAGTTATATATATATACACACATATTAGCTTCACTCAAGGGTGTGCTACATTTAAGCTGTGTATACTATGATGTGTATCTTATACATGCCATAAACTAATAAAACTAAATCAGAGCCCAATAAAGGAAAGGGGGATCTTTCAATGAGCATCACACAGGTAAATCAGTGTCCGTTCATCTTAACTTTGGTTACTGTCTAAAATCAGGGAAACAAAACTGCCCTACCTTGTTATAGAAGCCCTTTTGCACTATATTCTAACAGTTTTTCATAGAAAAATAAAAGGCTCCCAAGTTGCCACTTTCTTCCAGACATGGCACCAGGAGGACTCCTAACTGATTGGTTGAAGGCAAGGGGTGCATAATCATATTAGCATTTTTTCTGTATTGTTTACCCCATTAAAATGCATGTTTTACAGCAAAAAACAAACCATAAAATACTGCCACTGATTAGGGAATAAGTTTATCACTGGCAAAAACATAAATTTTGCCACAAAACTATACTTGACCACACATATAAAAATACTTAGGGGCAAATTTACTAAGGGTCGAATTTCAAGGTTAAAAAAACCCTCAAATTCGACCCTCGAAGTAAAATCCTTTGAATTCGAATATCAAATTTGAAGGATTTCCCGCACATACTTCAATCGTACGATCGAATAAAGATCAAACGATTCGAGCAATTTTGATCGATCGATCGAAGGATTTTTATTCGACCACAAAAAACGTATAAAAGTGCTGGGCAAGGTCCCCATAGGCTAACATTGAACCTCGGTAGGTTTAAAGTGGCGAAGTATGTAGTCGAAGTATTTTTTAAAGAGACAGTACTTTGACTATCGAATAGTCGAACGATTTTTACTTCGAAACGTTCGAATCATTCGATTCGATCAAATTTGACCCATTTGATGGTCGAAGTACCCAAAAAAATACTTCGAAATTTAATTTTTTTTTCATTTGAATCCTTCACTCGAGCTTCGGAAATCTGCCCCATAGTATTTAAAATGTCATGACTCCTCTGGTTAAAGTTAGTTGGGGCCAACATTTCAAGTCTACATTACAGATCATTGTGTTTGCGTTTTTTCAGATATAAATGCCTCTGATTTTTGATAAAAGGTGACCTTACATTTTATTTGCTAAGATTTAGCAGTCAAATGCTGAGCTGTAGCTTTTATTTGATGGCTTGTCACAAGATATGATCCAAGGACCTGTTCTTTTTCTCGGAAATCTTAACTAATTATATATACTGCCTTAACCATTGCATGATTAGTACATTGGAGCGGTCTAAATTTAAATTTGCATTAAGTCAGAGCTTAAATTTATTTAAGCTATAATAATTGGCTAATGATATTAAATACCAAAAATGCAGCTAGTTTGTAAAATAAGTATGAGGAATGTCTGTTAGTGAGTAATTGAAACAGGACCTTCAGTACCATTTATCTGCATATAAGCAACTGCAGGATTATCTGTTTGACCCACTGTAAAGTTGATTTTAATTTTAAAACATTGTTTAATGAAATGATGATTAAGTGTTTGAGACACAAGCAGCCAAAACATTGCTGATGTCTGTCCTCATTATATAATTCTGAGCTATAGAGAGAGGCAAGCTAGCTGTTGCAGAACAAGTGCTGCTTTTTTAATAATGAATACTTTTTCAGATTTGCTACCTTGTCAATCTTACATTTCAGTGGACCTGAATTTACACCTGAGACAAAAAGGCTCACTCAAATGGCTTCATTAAATTTTCAAATTCAATGTGTAATGATTATTTGATTTCTAACAGAACTGTTTTCTTTCTTCCTTTCTGTTTGGATAAAAGGATATGTTCAATAGTTTGCAACTGTACAAACTTTATTAAATAATTACATTTATTGTCTAGACATGACATTTTAAGTACTGTGTATTTTTAAATGTGTGGCCGTGTATATATATATATATATATATATATATATATATATATATATATATATATATATATATACACACACATAGCACACCTCTCTAAAGTGACAAAGGGCACCGCATACATGTAACCCATAATTTTGCAGGGTTGTAGCCTCCGTGTCTGGCTGATGATGTCGCGCAACATGGTGGCCACCACCCCACAGCAGAACTAGGTCATTTTCAGTAGCCATGAAGGTGGGATGATCCTGTGCTGTTATATTAACACTTGGGTGATGATTGATCATCGTTTGACCTTAGGTTTGGGTAAAACAAAATATCAATTACTGTTTTTCTTAGTTGTGCTTTTTTTTTTAAAAAATAAAAATTTCTATAGACTCTCTAGACTCAGTCACTTGCATCTAAATAATCAGGTGCATGTGTCACACATTGGTTGCAAATGCATCAAGTGGAGCACCCCCTTTCGTGCCCTGGAATTTTGGGGAAAAAATACTGCAACATGGCAAAAAAGTGATAGCAGTAGAAATTGCACTTTGCTCACTACACTTGTCGTAGTAAATAGCCCTTCACATTCATTAAGTTACAGTATGCTGTGAATGTTTTGTGTCAAGCAACAATTTGTATCTAATTGTCTGTCTCTCAAGGACCAGACATGAAGCATCTTTTGGTTTCTTGCTTGTCTTAATTAGACCAAGAAAGAACAAAATCCATAGATTTGAACCATGATTAAAAGAATTGGAAGTTCAGCGCAAGCCCTATTCACTGAACTCATGTTGAACAAGAGGATATACTGCCCCTTTAACAAAGACAACAAGACTATGGTTATCATGAACCTTCACTCCTCAAGAGCATTTTAATCGGTCAAGGATTTTCCCTTGGCTCGCCTTATTAAAACACAGTAAGAGTTCCTTTAGGCATTTTCTTAATGTTCCATTTCCCTATTCACATTTATGTGTAGCATTTCAAGCTGGATTTTTTTTTTTACATTAATTTTACATTATATCTATGGGACACCAATTGCACATGATTTGGCTGGACTGTTAATGATTCAAAAAACTAGAATACACAGAAAATATCTTGTTACACATATGTGCCATAAAGCAAGAGGCTTTGCAATTTTCTTTAATGGCGATTAATGTATACTAAACAAAAACAACACTAAAAATCTAAATTTTTGCTGGACTACAAATTAGAATGTAATTAGAGTTGTCTCCAGCAAACTCTCCGCCACACTTCGCACCACTTCGCCAGGCAAAAATTCGTTACCACTACACTAATTCACTAAAATGCGAAGTTGCGCCTCAGCAGCCAAACACTAGAGAAGTTTCTCTATTGTTAATTTGTCAGAGTTAACATTTCTTAGTGATTTTTCACTAGCATTCAATTCTGCCTAGTGAAACTTTGTTACTACTCTTACACTTAGGTCAATTTGAATGGATGAGTTCATATAGGTTGTATAGACATCTTTATTAGAGATGTTTGTTAAAATGCTTGAAGTGGCCACTTATTACACGTGTCCAAGTAAGCGCAAATAAAGAATAAAGAAATCCTCTCATGCCCTAGACATAAACCCACCCTAAAACAAATGTGGGATGCCCCTCAAAATCTTTTATAGCCATGGTCTCTTTTACTAGTGAATTGTCATCTGCACCTGTTAGTAAATTGCCTATGTCCCTGTGGATGAGACTTCTGGCAAATTTTCAGTAACAATGGCCACTTCGCCCTAGTAAATCTGCCCCAAATTATAATCCAGGATATAAATTTAGAACATCCAGGCAAAATAGATGGATAAATTGGGATGGCCTTACATAATTTCATAGATAATGAAATCATTGAAACCTTTTTCATTAGTTACAAACACAAATGGGCAAATTGTTGACAATTCTAATGTAAATTAGCCATTCCAATATTATTAATATATAAAGTAATTATTTTGTAAACAACACATAAGGATAGAACCAAATTCAAGATGTTGCACAAGAGAAGTAAGATATGGATTCTTCTTCCAAGAATATTTAGCTAATGGCTTGCCATTATGAAATCATGTGTAGATTATGTGGTGCACTTGATTGTTTTCTTCAGTAGCAAATCTTTCCAGTTTAGCTATGCAATTTGCTGAAAAACTGGGCTTCTTCAAGCAGGGAAAGGAGTCTAATATTTTGCATGGATAGTAATCCCAGAGGGTCAGCAATGTTTGAGTGTATATATCCATTCATAATGCTTAAAAGGAAGTGTGAATGATTTGTTGTTAAGCATACGTAAAAGTTAATTTCATGTACAAATCTCAAGAGCTGCAGTTTTTATGCCTCATTTGTACTTCTTTAAATTTCGTCAAATACTTCTAGGATGGGTCATGCCACTTGATTCCATTATAAGATTAAACAGCTGCTTTTGAAACACTTCACTCAACACAAATGATCATGGTGGTCATGGCGCATATTCAGACACTCATTAAGACTATATGTAAAGAAAATAAGATTATGTGCAAACGGTTTTTTTTGTGGGAAAAAAAGTCAGAATCTGAAAATTTGCATCTCAGGCCTGCATATAATTCAATGGGAGAAGTTCCAAAGATATCTTGCTCTGCGATGGGTTTCATGAGTTTTTGGATGGAAACCCCAAAAAATCCGTAGGATTCTGTTTTTTTGTATTTTTTGCCACATACAAAATTTTCAGAAAACTGTATTGGTTGATTTGGTCGGAGTCGTTTTCAGAAAATATTGAGAAAATTCAAACTTTGATAAATGGGCCTCCCCATGTTCAGTTTATGGTTAAAGCAAAGTACCAGCAAAAAATAATGTTTTTATTTCGGTTCAAATCAAGGGCTCTCAAATATATGTTTGCTAATATTGTTGAGGGTGACTATGACAATGACCCCAGAAAAAAAGTGTATCACCTATTATTGCATTAATGCTATGTTCCCTTTTTATATACTATAATTATTAAGGACATTTAACAGAATGGATTTTAAAGTATTATGATGAATAATCCCATACAGCATTTGGCTATACACAATGTAAAGATTGAATCTGAATTATCCAACTACCTTTGGCTTTAAAATGAATCCAAATCTCCAGCAAACTGTTCCCCTAAACCTTTATGTTGTCTAAAGAGCATATATGCCTGTTCTACAGCATTTTAAAAGCCTGATCAAGGCGTTTTCTGCCAGGAATTTGTTTTATATTATTTTAATATTACCTGTCTCTATCTACTCATTGTTATTGTGTATTTAGTTAATTTATAGTGAAATTGACACACTATAAAAGTAATATGCATTTATTCAACCAGGTCTCTCTCATGCAATTTCTTGTTTGCATGCGCCTGATGTCAAAGAAACAAAAAGAAAGGGCTTGTGGGAGCACTCCGAGGCTAAGTAAAAATGCAATATATCTGGCCAAATTAGCTGCAAACAAAGAAGAGGGAATTGATCAATGCAAATTTCTTGTCCCTTGTTTTATAAAAATTTAGTATGCATGCATGTATTTTCAAAAACAGGGGTTTTTAGCTACAAAGTTATCATCAGTAGGATTGTAGCATCCCCAGACCGGTTTCTTTAAAGGTGGTCTAATGCTTTTAAAAATGGGTCTTGTTTTGGGCAGTCTTTCTATCCTACAAGTGGGTTTAAGCCTGTGGAACCAATGTTGTGGTCTTGGCAAACGCTCGCCCCTAAAAGCTAATGGCAGGTAGGACTAAGACCTCTGACTGAAGCTAATGCCTAGGTCAGAAGACACTTATCCCAAGAAATGCTACTATGTAAATACCATGAAATACCATTAAAAATGGGCCCAGATGTAAATAGTAAGGACAACCATTATCAGTTTTTTTCTGCAAATTGTATGCCAGGCTTTATTCATATTTTATTTTCACCATATATGAACATTTGTATTTGTCTGAATAATAATAATTACATCAGTTGGTGAAATTGATTGGTCAGTGACTTTGAGGCAACATAGTCATAGTCAAGATAATTGTGTGTTAATGCACATAGCAGTTGATGTGTCAATAAGATGTTGATGTTGTAATTGGAATCAATGTTAAATTAAGATTAATAGTGACTTATTTATAACTATACCATTTCGGACGCAACAACATCATGTGAGGCTCTCTAAAAAAATCTAAAGTTAAAAATGAACACTGAAGCCACAACCACATTGTTTTGTTTAAGTAAAACAACTGAAAAAATCATGACGTTATTATTCCATTCAATATCATCTGTATATTGCAGAGCTATCAATGCTTTAACCTTAAAGTGATTGCTTTCCCATTAGTCCAATGTATTTGGCAAAATTTCACATTTCACAAATCATTTACCGCAAAACAGGACAGTTTCACTTATCACTAGTGGTTATTTGTATGTACATAAAAATATATAGTGCCACTAATATCCACAGGGCTTTACTAGGGGTGATCCTGCTGCTTACAGTGGGGCCAGGATGCAATCAGAGCAATTGCACTCCCTGTGCTAGGAGAGCCGAATTTCCATTTTTGACGCCCATGGTAACTAGTGGGGCACTGCCTTATATGTTGAATATCCAAAAATGAAGTTCCATGTGGTAAGATACACAGCAAGAAGGAGGTTGTTGCCCTGTTGTCTTATCTACGTTTAAATGTAATCATTTAGTGCAATGTGATAGCTAGGCATTTTAATTGATGCCTTGTTCCCAGGGAAAACCATGGATAATAAGAAGCCTTTTGCCTACTGTCAGCTTGTGCACCCCATTATCCTGAATGTGAAGTATACTGTCTGTGGTGCATAAAACTGTACAGAATGTATTTCCAGTAAATTATGTATCTGATGTATCTACTCATCACTGATTGAGACAATCTCTGTGTTTTTTATACAATATATATAATGGAAAACCGCTTCCAATGGATAATGATGTTTGATAACAGCAATTTCCCCAGGCTGATCACGAGGACCATAATGCCTGGTGTGCCACTGCCCCATTTAATATACTATAGATAGATAGTTTCTGATTTACCTTGTGTTTTAAAAAAAACAGTTATGTTGAAGTGATCAATAAATCTGTACAATATTATGTGGCAGAGTTTATGTGAGAGTAAATAACACCCTCAGCCTTGGGCAAAGATCTTTTGAAGCAGCTACTGTATGAATACATAAAGCAAACTTCTTTCACAATGAATATGGGTTGATGGGTAGCAACCATATTTTATTATTGACAATAATATTACTGATTATTAAAGGGAGGAAAAAACAGTATAATGTAAGGATGAGGTTATTCCATAAGTCTAACATTTTCCAAGTAAAGAAGCTTGTTAGCAAAAGGCCTTGAGACAAAGCCACCTTATGTCTACAGGTGGTAAATTTCTTCATTTAAAGCATTAGTTTTAGAAAGACAACATATAAACATGTTGAGCACATTTGCCATAAGTATGCTTCTCTATTTATTCCATTTAAAAAAAAATCCTAGGAATATTGCTAAGGCTAAAAGTATAAATCAAGGAACCCAACTCCTCTTAAATAATGGGCATGCTGGTTGTGAATATTGAAAACTACTTTAAAATGAAAAAAAAATCTTCAAAATAGGAATTTTGTTGGACCCAGATACAATTCTTAATAACATTCAAACAGTGACAAATGAAAAAATGGCATGATGCTGTACTACATAGCACTGTTGTCTTACAGTGCAGGGGCCCTTGACTGAATTACTGCCAAAGTATAAGTATGCTTCTCTACTTATTTTAATACAATGTATTGTATATTGATAGTTTGTCTTCTTTCTTCAAAACATTCAAGTTTAAGTGAAACTGATAAAACTTACCCCTGTTTTAATTATATTAAAATTACCATTACCAGATCATATGACTAGTGATAAGTGAAACATTTCACCATATTCAGATTTGTAGCATACCCAAAAGGTTTGAACGAATAAAAATTGTTTGAGCGATCAATCTATTGACTTTTATTCGATCATAAAAGTGCCCAAAACCTATCTACAATGTCCCCATAGGCTAACATTCAATTCGGTAGCTTTTATTTGGCAAAGTATTGAGTCAAAGAATTTTTTAAAGAGACAGTACTTCGATTATCGAATGGTCGAACGGTTTTTACTTTGAGACATTGGATTCGATCGAATTTGACCAATTCGCTGGTTGAAGTACCCAAAAAATTACTTCGAAATTCAAATATTTTTTGATTTGAACTATTCACTCGAGCTTAGTAAATCTGCCCCTTAGTTTCTGTAGCAGACCATTTTGTTTCAGATTTAAATGCTTCATCTGTTTCTTAGTGTGATGCTCAAAGGGACTGTTACAGATAATTATTCAAGGTACCGAGAGTTTTTGTTCAAGGCACTATGAAGTTGATTTATGAAATCAACACAATCAAAGCAGCATAATATACTTTTTTAAACAGTGACAGCAGATGTTTATTTTACGCATTGTTACTTTAAAATAAGCATGGGTTTTGAAGAGTAGCATATGAATTTCCATCATCTCTATTATGGTGGTTGCTTATTTTTGTCATTCATACAACCATCTGGTTGACAGAGCAACCTCCTATGATTCCTTCTCCTGCATGATAGGTTCCTACTGGTTTAAATCTTAGAAGCTGTTTTCTCAGTATCTCAATTCAAGAACCTATGCAGGGTATGAAGAAGAAGAAGGAGATGAGCTGCAACAAGCTGTAGGAAAGTTGTCCATAGACTTTACTGAGAGTGACTTGGGCACTTGGAATACACCTGAAAATGATTCCTGCTTGTGGGTAGGAGATTAAAAATAATTTGACTTACAAACTGGCTAGGGGTATAATGGAAATTTAAATCAACAAGAAAGAACCCCTACAACATTGCTTTCATCACTGTAGTCAAAAATATACCAGAATTAAGAACTTTTATTGATTTTAGGATTGTACACACACTTACAGGTATGGGACATGTTATCTAAAATGCTCACTATCTGAGGCTTTCCAGATAAGGGATTTTTATGTAGTTTGGATCTACATACCCAAGGTCTACTAAAAAATAATTTGAACATTAAATAAACCCAAAATAATGGTTTTGCCTTCAATAAGGATTTTATTATACCTTAGGTGGGATCATGTACAAGGTACTTTTTATTATTACAGAGAAAAAGTAAATACAGTAATTTTTAACAATCTGAATTATTTGCTTAATCCCATACCTGTACATGGTTATACCATTGGCTATATTTATATGCTGTAGTTTTCCATCACATGCCATAGGAGTCTATAGTCCAGTGACTATTCAGGTTAGTAATCAATAGCTATTCGATTTTCCCTTTATTAATATATAATACCCACACATTTATAAACACTTGAAGATCTACAATAATATCTATGGGAAAGAGCTGACACAGGATTGATTATCTGAATATGGTTATAATAGTGGCATTATCATACATAAGAAACTAGAAAGACCCCAACACATTGAAGTCAACAAGCATTTTTTTCATAGGCGACATTTTGCTAGCGTTTGGCTGTGTGAGCATATCATATGCCTACCACAAATTCACTAGTGATCTTACACTTATGTCAATTTGCATACGGCGGGAAATTTAAAGTTGTATGGAGGTTTTTATTATAAATGTTGGTGCAAATGCTTGAAGTTACCACTTTTTATTACACATGTCCAGGGAACCTTAATAAAGACAAGATAGTTAATATAATGCCCTACACATGAGCCCACTGTAAAATTATTGTTCCATATGTTATAAAATGTGTGGAGAAAACTGGTTACCCAAAAAAAGTCTATGTTAGGACTTTTTCAGCCAATCCCACTTATAAAAAGGAAAAATTGCCAGCGTTTTTTAAACTTTAATGCATTTTCGGCAGACAGGATATGATTTAAGTGACAGAAGATTGAGGATGGCAGACTGTGGAATTTGGTTATGAATCCATTCATGTCGAAAAATTTTGTTCATTACTAATAAGGACCTTAGATTATAGATCCTTATTAGTGTCCCCACTGGGGTAAAGACAGATGTAAATAATGGATCATCTCTGTGGAATATGGTGGCACTATATAAATAAACTTTATTATTATTGATAATAATAATTTACTAACAGTTTGGCAGTGCTACATTCCAACTGATGAGTTAAAATTAAACGGCTAGAATTGCCAAAAGTAGAATACTAAAACCTTCCCGTCTACAGTTTTACCACCAATTACATCTAAAAGTCAATTTGCCCCTGATTCCTAGTGATATTTGAGGAAAGTATTAAACAATATGATTTTAAAAAAATAATAATTGCCCACACAGAAAGAAGCAGGCCGAATTAAAATGTACCATTTGTCATCTACACAAAATCAAACAGTAATTTCCCATAGTATATTGTCTGATGTCTTTCTGGATAAGCCTTGTTAAGATAGCCTAGAGCGAGTTCAAAATATTGCAACTGATCACTTTTGTGAAGTAGTGATGGGCAAATAAATTTGCCAGGTATGGATTTGTGGCATCAAAAAAAAATTGGAGCGCATAAAAATTGTCATCCGTCAAAATGATTTGGATGCCCATTGACTGATGCATTTGGACAACTCATTGAGAATATAAAAATTGTCACTCGCATCAAATTTAACGTGAATCAAAATAATTTTGATGCCTATTGACTTAAATGCGTTTTGCTACTTTTCACTGTTTATTTAGCGTTTTAAGATTCGCCCATCACTGTTGTAAAGTAAATAATTCATTTTTACTTTAATTGAATCACAGCTATGAAATATTTGGTAGAGCATAAGGGTATAAAAGGTTTTGCAAAAATATAAAAATAGGGAGGGGAACCAAAAAAGAGGAACCAAAGTCCCACATAAAATTTAGTATTTGTATTTCTGGACAACCCTACCACCCAAACCATCTCAATTTGCCCAGAGCAGAGCAGCTAGTAGTTGAAGGATTTCAGTCTCACTCCACTGAATCTTCTTTTGCAAGTAATTGCAGATACTGAGGGGTCTGTTTACTAAAACGCGATAAAAATATTCGTGCAAAATATAGACAAATTTGTCTCCAAATATGTTTTCACCAGTTTACTAACCTGCGGTAAATATAAATTTGCGAAATTTCTTGCGTAAAAATATGTTTTCACCAGTTATCGCATCTGCTGAAAATAACACTACGTACACATTAACGCCTGGTTTACTAAACAGCAAAATGTGCAAAAGACTAAATTTACAAAAGAATATTCGCAAATTATTACCGCCACCTATGTAATGGCGTAAAAGTGTTTTTTCGCCAGAAAATTCTCAAGGGGCAGGAAATATCCCATAATACTTTTTTTTTTTACCCATTATTCTTTGCTGACAGGAGAGAGATCTGTAGCTATTGCTGACAGGATGTTTTGGCTTCTGCTTTTATCTGCTGCAAAAGCAGCAGTTTTAGCTCAGAGGCGTATTATTGGCAGCGGCCATCACAGTCCAAGGATTCGTCAGCCTCTACACTTTTTTGGTTTCATTGTGATTGGCTACATTAAACTGTGCATTTCTATGAAGCAAAGAGATTGACTGGTATGATTTCTTGTTCATATGATTCTATTGGCAGAATGGTTTATATGATGCATAAATGTTTGATTGGTGTTACTCTGGTAATGTTGTTGGATGGTATTATCATCAGTCAATAAAGTTTATGAGTTTTGAAGATGCATTTCTGGCCATGAATGTCACAGTAAAAATTTCCATAATAACCGCCATAAAACAAGACTATTTTATAGCATAAATATTCACAAAAACTTAATTTGTCGCCAGAACATTTGCAACTCGCTAAAATTACCGCTAACATACGCTGGTTCATTAACGTAGTTACCACAAGTGATCGCAATGACTTCTGAGCGCATCACTGTTTAGTAAACGTAGTCGATGCGAATATTCAGGTGGAAAAATATTCTCAGCGATAACATGCAGAAACTTAAAGTCAGATTTACTGGACTTCAGTAAACGGACCCCTGAGCATGTGCAGTGTGGATCAGCATCAACTGTTCATGCTTATTTGCTATGATTGCCTTCTGGAGAATATTCCGTGTTGTTAAATAGCTACTTTCAAACCTACTGCGCTACAGCGAAGAAAAACTGGGCCAGTTTGGTGGGGGTGGGACCGGGAACTGCAGTAGTTTGGGTTGGGGAAGGGAGGGTTATACAGAATTACTAACTTTTATTTAAAGCTTCCATTTCCCTTTAAGAATATCCATTACTTTGGCTATTAACAAAATAAATATCTGGCAATGTAATAAATCTTGAAAAAAATATATGCAATTTAAAAAAATTATTCCTTTGGTCCAATGTAATAGTAGCTTTTGTGAACCAACAAAAAAATTTCTTCACACAATGTATGCACTACAATGAATAAGTGAATCTTAAAAATGCAATTAAAGCTAACTGAAGAATATTGCTTTGCAAAATGTTTTCTATATTTATGCAACTTTTTTTTAAAAAAATGGAAGTTTCCCTGATAGAATTTGCAGTCTGCATCATTTTTATTATATTTACTTTACCATTAACATCCCCCTTTAACTGTCTTGTTATATGTCATATCACTTAAGGTACAGACTGTATTATTGGCAGCTGCTTGGCAAATAATTGAACCGCATCTTATTGCAATGTGTAAAGCTTTTTAATTTTTACCTTTAATGACACTGAGCAATCAAAAGCCACAATTTAAGAGTAGGCAGGGAATGCATTCACCCAGGGGCAGATTTATCAAGCGTCAAATTGAAAATTTGAATTAAAAAAAAAATTCAAATGTTGAGCTATTTTTGTGTACTTTGACTAGGAAATAGTCCAAATTTGATTTGAATTTGAAAAATATTCAAAAAATTTCATATCGAAATGTATCATGTACTGTCTCTTTAAAAATTCGACTTCGACATTTAAAGCCTCCCTAATTGCTGTTTTAGCCTATGGGGGACCTATTAGAACCTATTTGGAGTCAGTTGGTGGACTTTAAAAAATCTGTTTGTTTTTTTTGTTTTTAAATACTTTTGAATCAAATTTGATCGAATACGATCTTACTTCGTTTCGAAAGATCAAATACAGCCTATTCACCTGCAAAAAAAAAAAAACCTTTGTTTTTTTTTTAAATAAATTTTAGTTGGTCGTTTTTATTAGAATTTGACGTTATGGGAGTTGACCCCTTAATGTGTATGGAGATTTCCATTCATCCAGGTCATGATAGATTATCTAGTAGAGTTAAGTCTAAAGTAACTGGACTTTCTTAGTTTTATTGAAATGGTTTTACCAGTACCACTCATCTGAGCAGTCAACTCCCTACCACTCAGTTGAACTGGAGAAGCTGCGGGATGATTGGTGAAATGTTTTCAAGAAATCTCAGAAAAGCTCAGTTAAAGGAGAAATCAACCTGTGGGGGTAAAACCCCTAACCCCCACCCCAGGTAGCCCTTCCTCCTCCCCCCAGGCTAACTAGATGCCAGATGCAAACAACAAACTTAAAAAACCTCAAAACCTCATGTGACCTATCACATGTCGCATGGGTTAATTACACAAAGTTAACCCCTTGGTGTAACATAGAGTGAAGTGCATTTAGTGCATGGTGCAACAAAACAATTATAAAGTGCATAGTAACTAACCATTCTAACATAGTACATGTTTAGCGTATATCTGGTTATATAAGTGCATATGCGTTGTTGTGACACAATATTAATACTGTGTAAAACCATTGTATAAAACAGATAAAAATTCTCTTTATACATATAGTGAAAAAACTTTCATTAAAAATTCTTATTAAGACTTTTTAAAACACCATTATTGCATTAAAATTTTTCCTTACAAATCACACGACTGTGTCAAATGTCCCAATGAACAAATCCGGTTGCTTATTTTGATAAAACCAGGAAACTGCTTAGATCAGCCTAACCTGTAGGTACAAATGGACACTGCAAATTAGCCTATCCGATGCCAGATGCCCCATACGCCATACTTACCCCATGGCGCAGATTCTTCCAGTGAAGTTTTACGCTTCCATCTTCCGGCTCCCCGGTAAGCTGACCGAGAGATTGGCAGAATTCGTGTAATTCTGCGCATGCAAACTGGCAAACTGCTCCAATTGTGCATGCGCAGGAATATCGATCTCTCAGTCAGCTTACAGAGGAGCAGGAAGATGGTAGTGTGGGACTTCACTGGAAGAATCTGCACCAAGGGGTAAGTATGGAGTATGTGACATCTCCCCAGGGGGGTAGTTAGCTTGGGAGGAGGGAGGGCTACCTGGGGTGGGGGGGTAGGGTTTTTTTCCCCACAGGTTGATTTCTCCTTTAACTTAAGATACAGTACTGCATTTACATGATGGTTCCACATTGAGCTGTAGGTAAATTTACAGCACAGGAATTCACTTATCCACTAAATTCATATGGCATAGTTATTAAGGGTCGAATTTCGAATTGAAAAAACTTCGAAATTCAAAAAGACCAACCGGAATTAAGTCAACGGGTTTTTTTTGGGTCGAATAGGTCAGTTTTCGATCAAATAGGTCCATATTTGGCCAATTCAAATCGTCGAATCGAATTAATAGGGCAATCGATCATGGGGCAATATCAAATTTCCCCAAAAAACCTTTGATTTTTCAAGTCCATCAATTGACTCCAAATAGGTACTAGGAGGTCCCCCATAGGGGAGCAATTCGGCATGTTTTAGATGGTGAATGGTTGAAGTCAAATTTTTAAAGAGACAGTACATGATAAATTTCCTTATTCAAATTTTTTAATCTTTATTCAAATTCAAATCGAATTTGGACTATTCCCTAGTCGAAGTACACCAAAAATAGCTTGAAATTCAATCTTTTTTCATTCGAAAATTCACCTCGACCCTTGATAAATCTGCCCCATAATGTAAAAGCTATAAAGGTTCTGGAAATAAGCAGAACCAGTGTAACTGTATCCACATTGGTTGACACATGGCAGCAGTGAATACTTATGAAATGAGCCCATGTAAAAGTTATTTTATTGTGTACAGAATAAGCACAAAATCCTTTGGCATTCCTTTGATTTCCAGAAAATAATAAGGTCATCTCCGCAAGTAAAGACAAAACACATTTTTAAACCACAGCATGCACATTTTGAAGGATATTTTTGTAAAAGTTTTTCTGCAGTACTAATCTGGTAATAAATACATTTCTAAAGCTATTTCAAGTGAGAGATCTACAGTATATACTATTGGGGCACTAAGTGAAATTTGGTTTATATTTTAACTGTGGAGGTGAGACATTTTTCTACTCTGTCTTAATAGGAAGCAAAGGTCAGTTTTTAGTGAAGCGTAACCTTTGAAAAGTGTAACATAATATTTACTCACTGATGTTCAAAGCACCTTCGATGTCTGTGATGAGAAATACTCATCAGCATAATGTTTTCTATAAGACTCGAGCCAATTACTAAGCTGGAGACACTTTTGTTAAACTTTGCACCCTGCCACTAGTTTACCCTGCAGATTACACCCAAATGTGCATCTATTTGTGCTCCTCGAACAGATTGCAAAGAGCTGCACCTTGTTCTGAATACAGTACTGCCTGCATACAGCAGTGATACATTCATAGGGAGTGTGTGGTATGTAGCATGTCCTTAATTCTCTGTACCCAGTGGCAGATATTTAATCAGATAGAAACAAATTCCCTTTGCTGTAAGTGCTCAGTTAATGTTATAAAAAAAGGGCCTTTAGTATCAGTTGTGGAAAAGTCATTAATCCTGTGGGGTACCCTGATGTGTGATTTTTGTTACCCCCTTATAACACTTGAGCAGCACACAAGTTTATTAAGGACAGTTGTGTAACTAAATTATATCTATACCACTCAGTAAAATTCTGACATTAGATAAATTGTCCTTAAACTACTTTATACAGCAAGAGGAGTTTTATCTGAAGGCATCTGTAGTTTCAAAGCCGAAATACCTTTGAAATTGCATTAATGGCATTACTGCAATAATTAGATTTTGAAATATTTACACCTGAATATGTGGTTTTAACATATACAGTATATATTGAATCTCATCACCTTTATTGAATTGTTCAATTTAAAAAAACAAATAAAAGGAAATTAACAAAGGAAAACCCTTTAAACAGCTACAGCGCCTTTCCAACAAACAGAAAGGGAGAAAATATGATCTGTCCTAAAAATGTCTAATAAAAAAAAGTACAACTATCTGTGAATCTGTAAATATCATAAAGACTTAATAACAAATCAAACAGTGTGAGCCCTTTCTAGTGCACTAGGTAGGTTGCACTTTTGCCCGAACACCTGGGAAACATCAATGTCAGTAGTGTAAGAAATCTGGTATGTAACTGAACTATAACTTGCTGGAGTTCCAGGGATGCAATTTGCATTTGGGACACAGGGACCAACTACCACACGAAATCACCCATAAACGCTTTTAGTTTGAACCCTTAATCCTCCTCAGTGTTGCTCAAACCCCAACCAAACTTTTCAAACTGCCTATTTTATCATAGTTTGAGAATAATTTTATAACACAAATATTATTGTTCTTTCACAGGGGCCTGTCAAAAATGTAAAGCACACTTTTCCATTGGAATTGAATAATATAGCATTTGTGAAAGATAACTATTTAAATAATCTAGAGTTGTACAACTTGGAGTTTATATGAGTACTTTGTGTGTATACATACAGTTTGTAACAGGTAGATGGGATGGGGTACCCCAAAATCATTATTAACCCTAAATAATTTACATCAGACCAGAGTGGATCAGGTTCAACTCCCAGAAACTTCAGTTAACTGTAGTGTTAACACACAGAGGTAGTATTGCTTGCTAGGTGAAACTGTCCCACATTCCAAGGATCTCTCTATCCCTGAGCCCAACAGCTTGAGTCTCTATACTGGCAGCCTTGACACCTCAGGGCACTAACCCTTACTAGTTTCTATGTTGGAGCCTTTGACTACTCTACTAATTGTGGAACCTATGACTAAGTGCCCAGAAGGCATGAAATGCGTAAGGCCACCCTCTGAGATGATTCTTTCTATACAATAAAACTTTTTTTTATTTGCATCTACTTTTTATGTTGCCTCCCCGAGCTGAAGGTCTGGGGCTTGAGCACCTGGACCCCCTGTTGAAATTGGTAAGTGTACCTTACCACTAACAAGTCTTTACAACTACTGGATTTTCTTTCCCTTTTCCGTATCCCATGTGTTCCCTGAAAAATTGATACTCTACTAATTACCTTGATCCTGCCTGTCACTCCTGGAACTATTACAACACTAAACTTGTACTTCTCCTACTGGAAACTACTTCCATTCAAGGACCTGTGGAGCACATGCAACTTTTTGTTCACGGATCCGCACACACACACATTTCTGCAGTGGGTAAAGTGCCCCTTCTTTATTGATTTTTATCATCACCAACATCAATGTTTCGGGGGGTACAACCTCCCTTCATTAGGCATCACACCTCCTGTAGTAAGTGGGGGAACCAAAAGAGACCAATCCCTTTTATAACCTAGCACCTTACACTGCTAAGGGATGTACTTTTCCCAACTGTGATAAAGAACATAACTAGTTGACAAATAACACTCCTGGGAAACTAAAAAAGGTCACAACATTTATCTGTAATTTTACATTTATATATATTTATAGAAATAAAATTAGGAGGTATGTATAAATAAATAAATAGTATGTGAAACAGTTGAGAGGGATTCTTTGCCACTGAAGATTTGAAGTTGATAGAAATTACCCCTGTCACTTAATCACAAAACAGAAGACCACACAGTCCCTAGTTTAGCAAGAGATCTTATTCCTTGAAAAATGATGCAAATGTGTCAATTTAAATTTAGTTTCTCTGGGGCTAGAACAAGAAACTGTTTTTGCTCAGAAAAATTAAATTAAAGATGCCTTTGCAACTTCAAGGAATCCAAGATTCATGTTCAAAAACCAGAGACATCTTTACAAATGAAAAGCAAGGCTGAATAGTCATTTTGGTTTTCTTTTTTTGTGTGTGTTATTTCAGTGATATTTGAGTGAGTAAAACATGGGTGAGTTTATAAAAATTTTTTAGCATTTGAGAAATCTTGTTAATACACTAAAGAATTACATTAAATTCTAATACACCATTCATTTTACTGAAAACATGTGGCTGTGCAAGCTACAGTACTTTCTCCTATAGGTATGGGATCTGTAATTCGGAAACCCTTTATACAGAAAGCACTGAAATTATGTAACAGCCGTCTCCCATAGACTCCATTTTATCAAAATAATATACATTTTTTTTAAATTATCTCCTTTTTCTCTGTGATAATAAAACGGTACCTTTTACCTCCAAACTAAGATATAATGAATCCTTATTGGAAGCAAAACCAGCGTATATGGTTTATTTAATGTTTACATGATTTTGTAGTAGACTTAAGGGAAGAATATCCAAATTACAGAAAGATCCCTTATCAGGAAAATCCCAGGTCCAGAGCATTCTGGATAACCGGTCCTTTACTTGTACATTGGGGCCTATTTAAAGAGTGTATTTTTCTTTTAAATATAGTAACCCATAATGTGCCTATATGTAAAGCATTCAGAGGCATACAGAGAACATTTTTCAGGGGGAGCAATTATACTGACTATATATATATAATAAACAAAAAAAAACATCCAGACGACTTGCTTCAGGTGATTGAAAGAAATTTTTTTTATCAAGCAAGAATATGCAACGTTTTGAAGCTCCCGCTTCTTTATCAAGCAATAAAGTTTACAATGATCTCACATCCTTAAAAAGGTTACAGCTTTAACCACGCCCACAAAGGGGTGGTATATATTCAAACTCAGTATATGACTAATCCAAATAAAATGAAAAAGTACACCCTTGACATGAAAGCATTCTCATGTGGAAACAAATTAGCCGATTGGTCAGTCAAACTGTATCACATTACAATTGTATAAACAACACAATATAAAGATACAACGTATATAAAGGATGTGTAATGGTATCTTAGTCCCAATCTCTACCCAATATGTATAAGTTACCAAGTATACTACACTATCTGAAGCATACAAGTCATACTCTCTATTTAACCCCTTAGGGTATAATGTTTGTAATGTATGTATCCAAAAATGTTCTCTTTTCTGGAGTTGCAGGAGTCTATTGCCCCCCCCGACGTGGGGGAAATAGCTTCCAAAATAAGAAATCTGAGGGTTGCTACAGAATGCCTAGCTGAGTGAAAATGGGCTGGAACAGGTAATTTAAGTACCTTCTTCCTAATCATAGATTTGTGTTGCCTGATGCGATCAAGCACGAGCCACATATTCCTCCAGTTCTTCTTCTTTTTTAGGCGACAACAGCGCTCCTTTAAGCAGCGGGGAACGCGAAGTGGGCGCCCCGGAGGCTGGCGCAACAGCTGCGACCAAACCACGACAGAAGCGTGTCACCAACAAATCAGCACTCAAGAAGGGACTTCAATTGTGATCAACATCTCTAAAAAGGTACTGACGCAATCTGAACTGAATCTATTACAGAAGGGTCTATCTTTTTGTCCATCAACTAAACTTGATAAGTTTTCATTAGATATTGACCTGCAACGGTTTTTCAGACTTTTACGCTTAAAAGTTCAGTTCATGGACAAGGACAGTAGAGGGACACAGTCTGACACTGGAGCATTAACTCTACAGCATTTTGATTTGCATAAGAAGAGTAAATATCTTCCTCCTACTTCGTCCCATCCAGTGGAGACCGTGATATCCCTTATGTCTAGAGATATAAATCAATTTATACAAGATCCTAAGGGGTTGAGGAATATGCATTTTCACAATAATTTAACTAAAACTGAACGGGATTCCCGTAAGGAATTGATGGGGGACAAGGATGCGATATATAAACGGGGGGGGAGCATTGGTCATTCTTGATAAAGTGTATTATGTACGGGAGATAATAAGTCAATTGAGCAATGCACATACCTATGTACAACTCGGAAAAGACCCCACAGATGAAATCGCAGGGTTAAAATCCGAGGTATTATCTCGATATCAGGGACAGGGTGTAGTTACTGATGGTTTAAAAGATTACCTTACGAAAGAGTTTCCGTGTATACCTGTTTTCTACACCCTTCCCAAGATACATAAGAATCTACAATCCCCACCAGGATGGCCTAGAGTGGCTGGTGTTAACTCAATCATCTTGGATAAGGTTTTAGCGCATTTTGTTACATCAGGCTAAGGTTAAGGATACCTCTAATTTTTATGCCTAATTGGTGACATAGATCTGGGAGAAGAGATGGTGTTACCGGTAGGGATGTAGCGAACTGCCGTTAATGTGTTCGCGAACGCCGTTCGCGAACACCGGCAAAAAAGCGAACAGTTCGCGAACTTCGAACGCTCGATAAAATCGAACGATCGAAGGATTTTATTCGTACGATCAAAGGATTTTCGTTCGAATCGAACGATCGAAGCTATTCGATCGAATGATTTTAATTCAATCGAATGCTTATAATCGTTCGAACGAATGGAAATCGTTCGATTTTAGCGATCGAATGGTCGAATGGTCGAACGAAATTTTACTTCGAATCGAACGCGAACACCAATTGGCGAACGTCGCGCGACGTTCGCGAACATTCGGCGGACGCGAACAGTCGAAGTTCGCGCGAACTAGTTCGCCGGCGAACAGTTCGCTACATCCCTAGTTACCGGCAGCATTCTACGTAAATAGCTTGTATACTTCAATACTACATGACTTCGGTTCAGTGGCAGTGCGGCTAACCCTAGAGGGTTCACATTATAATACAACACAGATTGATTTTTTTTATGGAACTATTGGCTTTGGTTTTGCATAAAAAATATTTTTTGTTCCAGGACACATTTTTCCTCCACGTACAGGGGACAGCCATGGGCTCCAACGTCGCCTCTACTTACGCCAACATATTTATGAATCACTTTGAACACAATTTCGTATATAACAACGAACTATACAAGAGACATTGTTTAAAATGGTGGCACTACATCGACGATTTGTAGGTGTTATGGAGGGGTGACGTTGGATCCCTGATGGAATTTAAATCACATATAGATACATGTGTTCCCACTATTGGGTTTACACTCACTTACAGTGAGGAAATGGTGACTTTTCTAGACACCAGCGTGTATGGTAAGGGAAGACGTTTGTATCCACACTTATATGTTAAATCCACTGACCGCAACAAGCTATTATGTTTCTTACAAACGACCGAGGAATCTTAGAGATAGATTGGTTCAGACAGATCTAGGTACCCAGAGGGTTTTAGCACCCTTAAGGAATGGCATGTTTCCATGTGGGAGATGCAATCAATGTTCCAGTGTGATTCGCACTAATGTGTTTACTCATCCACAGACAGGGAGGAAGTTTGGGTCACGAGGTCATTTTATTTGTGACACTGAGTACGTGGTGTACATGCTTAAATGCCCGTGTGTGCTTGCCTATATTGGTGAAACGGTCCAACCCATATGTGATCGCATCAGCCAACACAAATCTACAATTAGGAAGGAGGTACTTAAATTACCTGTTCCAGCCCATTTTCACTCAGCACGGCATTCCGTAGCAACCCTCAGATTTCTTATTTTGGAAGCTATTGCCCCCCCACGTCAGGGGGAGCAATAAACTCCTGCAACTCCAGAAAAGAGAAAAATTTCGGATACATACATTACAAACATTATACCTTAAGGGGTTAAATAGAGAGTATAACTTGTATGCTTTCAGATAGTGTAGTATACTTGGTAACTTATACATATTGGGTAGAGGTTGGGACTAAGATACCATTACACATCCTTTATATACGTTGTATTTTTATATTGTGTTGTTTATACAATTGTAATGTGATACAGTTTGACTGACCAATCGGCTAATTTGTTTCCACATGAGAATACTTTGATGTCAAGGGTGTACTTTTTCCTTTTATTTGGATTGGTCATATACTGCATTTGAATATATACCACCCCTTTGTGGGGGTGGTTAAAGCTGTAACCTTTTTTAAGGATGTGAGATCATTGTAAACTTTATTGCTTGATAAAGAAGTGGGAGCTTCGAAGCGTTGCATACTCTTGCTTGATAAAAAAATTTTCTTCAATCACCTGAAGCAAGTCGACTTTTTTTGTTTATTATAAGTTGTGTCGTTAATTGGACTAAGTCACGGACTCTATTTTGCTTTGATATATATATACAGTATATATATATATATATATATATATATATATATATATATATATATATATAAAGATATATATATATATATATATATATATATATATATATATATATATATATAAAGATATATATATATATATATATATATATATATATATATATAAAGATATATATATATATATATATATATATATATATAAAGATATATATATATATATATATATATATATATATATATATATATATATATAAAGATATATATATATATATATATATATATATATATATATATATATATAAAGATATATATATATATATATAGATATATATATATATATATATATATATATATATAAAGATATATATATATAGATATATATAGATATATATATATATATATATAAAGATATATATATATATATATATATATATATATATATATAAAGATATATATATATATATATATATATATATATAAAGATATATATATATATATATATATATATATATATATATATATCTATAGGGACCTAGCCGAAACGTTAGTTTTTTCTGTTCAAATAAAAACCTTTTTTTCTCCATAAGTCCTGTGGGTGCTAGCTTATTTTGAGCCATTGTGCGTATGTGTGTGCATATAAAGATATATAGGTGGGGCAGTTATACTGACTCCTTAGCACATTAGCAGGAAGACAGGGGCAGCAGCAGTCAGTCCTCACAGCCGTCCTCACCTGATACCCAGCACCCCTCCTGTTCTATCACTGGCAAGGAACTTATACAGTATTGCTTTCAGCAACTACATATCAGAGACAGCTTCTTACCTCAGGATGTAAAATAGAGATGCAGCCAGCTTCTTTTTCATATTCCTCCATTGTATTGGCCATCTTGGTTTTAAACCTCTGCATGATGGGTAATAAGCGGTAGGAGGAGGGAGAGGCTAATGCTACCCCAACAGACACAAGGCAGTGTGCACACAAACTAGCATTCTATGGCCACAGTGGTAGTAAGCTAATGTTAGGCTGTGCGTTCTATGAAAGGATTTATGAGTGAGAGCTTCATATTCTATTATACTTGGAAGAGGCTATTATACATGGAAGAGGCAACATATATTACATGAACGGGGCTGTGTTTATTATGACCGTACCCCACACATTAAAGTGCTCTTACCATTAAAGGGAGTTTTTTATTAAGAAATTGTTCATATTTACAATAAGTTCAGGCTTCTTACAGTACAACTGTCACAAAAATATTACATTGATTACAGTGATCAACACGCTTTAAAGAACATCATAAGAAAATTAATTGGACAAAGAAAATTCCAAATTAACACTTAGATTCACATTCTCTTTCTTGTGGTTCACCTCAATCAGTTTAATCAAAACAAAATTTCACTGAGAATTTTCCTGACACTATTGTGCCACTCTCATTCCCCAGAGACTTATTACAGTGCATCAGCCATAAATGATATTGCACAGCAGAAAACACAATAAACAGGGTCTCACTATTGTATGAGTGTCTCTTACTCCCTATCCCATAGGTTCTTTCACTATAATTATTGCCACATCTCCTATAGATTCCCAGGACTCCCAGCACCTACCTATATAATGCTCAAGAAATGGGGGCAATCAAACAGAAAGTGCTCTGAGGTTTCCTCAACCGCACACCCCCAATGGCACTCCCTGCTGTCCTCTCACCATTAAAGGGAACCACAATAATGTACATATGACAGGATAATATCCTTTATATAACAAGGACAAGTACAAGGGGGGGCAAGTGCCCCCTTGCCCCTATCTGCAGACGCCCATGAAAGCATAGCATTTTTTAAGTTTTATTTATAAGTAAATGTATGCAGATAAAACACACAATGCAAGCTCTTTTGTGCACAATACTGTATCTAAACATCCAGTATCCTTAATCACCATTTACAGTACCTCCTTTAATAAAGCTTTTAACTAAATTTGCCTGGCTACAAATTCTGCCACTATTTGCATACTTTTATTTGAATTAATGATCAAAAGCCTAAAAGTCAGTGGTGTCATTTTTCATATAGTTTTAACCTAAAATGATTCCCTTTAGCCAGTGGATCACTTGACTTTTTTTTTAAGTTCCCATATCAGAGAACTTGCTGTAACAGCCTATATATTCAGCAGCTCTATAACAGCAATGACCAATGTTTTCAAAGCTGCTTTATCGTGGATATTGTTAAAACATCTTTTAAATGCCAGTGGCACTGCACACACTCAGAATGCTCTGGGCTGCTTGTGTGTTGAGGGTTTCCTTAATTGCAAAGGATCTGGGGATATTTGTAAATAAGTTGTCTAGTTCCAGTTAGTGTCATTTTGTGGCTACTAAAGTAAATAAAGTACTGTCTTGCATAAAAAGGGCATTAATGCAAAGAATGAAATCATAATTTTGCCTCTTTATAGGTCCCTAAATGAGGGTATAAATGAGCTATAGAGAGTGCAGAGATGTGCAACTAAACTGGTTAGAGGGATAGAAGATTTAAATGATGAGGTTGGGATTGTTCTCCCTGCAAAAATACTTGATTACTCTTTATACAGATGCAGCCACTTTGGTTTGTCTGTTTGACACAGAATAACTAAACACAGATATCCCATTTATCTCATTTAACACAGAAAACTGTGTCACAACATCCCATCTAATTAAAACATTCACCATTGTGAACAATGGAGCTTTGGTATGCTAATGAAAAGGTTAAATGCATTAAATGAGTTAAGATGACTTAAGATAACACAGTTTCTTCAATTACCCCTGAGTCATGACGCATTTAACTCACAAATCCAAGTGGCTTCATCTGTAAGTACATTAGATGGCATTATAGACAGATAGTGGGAGGTTTTTTTTTCCATAATATAAATCATCAAACCCATTGAGACTAGAGGAAAAGAACTTTAATTTGAAGCAATATAGGTGGTTTTTAATAAGGTTGCAGAATGCCCTGCCGGATGATAAGGATGTTGTGATGTCTGATTCTGTTAATGCCTTTAAGAGGGGCTTGGATGATTTCTTGGACAAGCATAATATCCATGGCTATAGTGATACTAAAATCTACAATTATTATGGATATTGGTGTGTATATACTGTAGTTTGTGAGTATATGATGGGGTAGGTGTGAGTGTATGTATGTGCACTAGGTTTCTTTTGGAGGGGCTTGGTGGGCTTTTTTTTTTTAACCTAACTTAATTTTAAAACTAATAGGGATGCACTGAATCCAGGATTTGGTTTGGCCAAGATTCAGCATGATTTTTCAGCATGATTCTGATCCAAGTGCCTAGCCAAATCAAATCTGAATCCAAAAAATCATGTTTTTTATCACGCAAATGAAGTCAGAAATATTTTAACCAGACGCACAATGCACAGTTCTCTTTCAACCGAATCTTAAAAATAGTGGCTTTGGTGCATCCCTAGTAACTAAATGTCCCATTAGCTTAAAAGGTTTTCTTTATCAGTCTGAAAACTATAGACCTGTTAGTTTGACATAAGGTTTTATATATTTCAAATCACAGAACTATGAGTTTTTGTCATATAGAGATTGCCAAATTCATTCATTCAATACCTTCTAAAAGTGCATGATTAAATTTAGGCATTGGTGTGGCAGTGTATATGAACAATGTTCCCTTTAAGCTGTGCGCTTGTGCGCGTTCACACAGATTTTGAGGAGAGCGCACACAACAAATTGTGGAGCATTTTGTGTGAAGATAAAATATTTTGTGTTTATTCTGACCCAAGCACAATTGTACACAAAGTTTACATACACACATAAGTTTAAAATAGCTAAGAAGGAATTCCACCCCCCGGGAGCAATTACAAAATACATTTACACTACCACCTACTGAACAGTTCAAGTATCAGCAAATTACAAGTTTTGCACAGGGTCCACTGAATAGACCTGCAGACGCACACATATACATGGAATTTGAAAAATTATGCTGCCACTCACTACCACCGCTAAGGAATATAACATCTTTATATCAAATGCTTAACCCTTTGCCTGCCAAGCATGTACACCGTACGTTCTGGCAGGCAAGGGCTTTAACTGCCAAGCATGTACCTTGTACTTGCTTGCAGTTTAACATGCTGTACTCTGCATCTGCGGCTTTAGCCGCCTCTGCAGAGGTTTAGCAGCATTGACAGCCCCCTGGGCAACGAGACTGGGGGGCTGTCATGTCGGTCCTGCGATAGGATTGCCGCAGGGCCGACCTAAAAGAGGCAGACACAGAAAATCGCATGTCTGCCTTGCTGCACTGCTTCCTCCTCCTTACCTCTTGTTCCAGCGACACCCACACACTTCCTGCTTGCTGTGACTCTGCAGATAGCTTCTCTAAGAACTTCTCCAGCTCTCAGATCTCCCATAAATGGTAAGTGGCCTTTATTTAACACACTTACCTACATTTATACACTCATACACACATACACACATATTTATGTCAAAAAACTTTTTTTTGCATTTTTCATTTTACACTTATATGCACTTATATACACACTTATACACACTTATACACTGTCACACAATTCTTGGAATGGTACACACATGTATACACATTTTATTTTTTTTTACTTTTCATTTCACCAATTTGTGTTTTTTTACCCCTAAAAACTGTTTATTCATATTTGGGTGATTTGTCTTGATACCTAAAAGTATGTGGGTAATACGATGCTGCAGGCTGGAAATTTTGAGGTGCTTTTTGGAAATGTCACCAAAATCACCAGATTTAGGAATGGTTTGTGGCTTGGTACTTTGGAGTAGAAAGACATGCATACCCAATTTGGATTCAGGGGAATGTGTACTTTCCGAAAATATATGGTTTTCTGGGGTGAACATACTTTTTTCTACCTTTGTCCCCCCCAAAATGATGTAAATGTGTTGATTTTGCAGTACCTGAAATGACAGACCATATGGGGGTCTTCCTTTTTGGGCACCTATATGCCACGTGCTTGGGTACACCTATACATATTGGGCATAAAACTGTTCAGAGGACCCCAAGCTTTCATATTTGGGGTGATTTATCTTGATACCTAAAAGTATGTGGGAAATACGATGTTGCAGGGTGGAAATTTTGAGGTGATTTTTGGAAATGTCACCAAAATCACCAAATTTAGGAATGGTTTGCGGCTTGGTACTTTGGTGTAGAAAGACATGCATATCCAATTTGGATTCAGGGGAATGTGTACTTTCCAAAAATATATGGTTTTTTGGGGTGAATGTACTTTTTTCTACCTTTGCCGCCCCCTTTGCTGCCCCCCAAAACAATGTAAATGTGTTGATTTTGCAGCACCTGAAATGACAGACCATATGGGTTCTTCATTTTGGGGCCCCTATATGCCATGTGCTTAGGTACACCTATACATATTGGGCATCAAACTGTTCAGAGGACCCCAGGCTTTCATATTTGGGGTGATTTCTCTTGATACCTTAAAGTATGTGGGAAATACAATGTTGCAGGGTGGAAATTTTGAGGTGATTTTTGGAAATGTCACCAAAATTGCCAAATTTAGGAACGTTTAGCAGCTTGGTGCTTTGGAGTATAAAGACATGCATACCAATTTGGATTCGGTGGAATATGTACTTTCCGAAAATATATGGTTTTCTGGGGGTGAACGTACATTTTTATACCTTTGCCGCCTCCCAAAACTATGTAAATGTGTTGATTTTGTAGTATCTGAAATGGCAGACCATATGGGGTGTCTTCATTTTGGGGCCCCTATATGCCACGTGCTTGGGTACACCTATACATATTTCACATCAACCTGTTCAGGGGACCCCAGGCTTTCATATTTGTGGTGATTTATATTGATACATAATAGTATGTTGGAAATACGATGTTGCAGGTTGGAAGTTTTGAGGTGATTTTAGAAAAAGGCATCAAAATTGCCAAATTTAAAAAGGGTTTGCGGCATAGTGCTTTGGAGTAGAAAGACATGCATACCCAATTTGGATTCGGGGGAATGGGTACTTTTCGAAAATATATGGTTTTCTGGGGTGAACATACTTTTTTTCGAACTTTGCCCTCTCCCAAACTATATAAATGTGTTGATGTTGCAGTATTTGGAATTACAGAACTGATAGCTCAAATGAGGTGTCTATATTTTAGGGCCCCTATATACCACATGCTTAGGTAAACCTATACATATTGGGCATCAAACTGTTCAGTGGACCCCAGGCTTTCATATTTGGGGTGTTTTATATTGATACCTAATGATGTGTAGAGTGGAAGCTTTGAGGTAATTTTTTTAAAAAAATCACTTATTTCTATAAAACTTTATAACTTTAGGAAACAATTGCAACTTGGAAGTTTGGAGTGCAAAGATATATTTACCCATTTTTTATTCACCAGAATCTGTTCTTTCTAATAATGGGTAGTTTTCTAGGGTAAACCTACTGTTAGCGGAATGTTTGGCCTTGAAATCAGAAGTATGCCATTTGGGGAGCGGTGTTTTGGAAATTTGGTAGTGTACTGCTTGTAGATTTTGAGCTATACAAGTGAGAACTCTCCATAAAACTATTTATATCTGGTATTGCCGCATTCAGGAGACATAGACCTTTCCAAATCGGCTGTATTCTTGTACATAAAATAAATGATGTTTCTGATATATGTGATTGTTCTTTGTGAAACATGATTTTTTTCATTTTATTACACTTAGAAGCCTATATTTTTTACAGAAGTAGAATTACATCAAAAGTTCAGGTTGTCCTGAAAAAAACAATATTTTTTTTTCCTGGGTAAACTAAAAGACCACCCCAGGAAAAGTCCTTAAAGTGAAAGAGTGCAAAATATCTAAAAACTGCTTGGCAGTAGATGTTCGCATCTAGACAAAATGGCTGGCAGGGAAAGGGTTAAAGCACAGACGACCACCAAAGCCTCTCCTTTAACAAGGTTTAAAAAGTGGGAGAGTGCACTAAATGTTCTCGGACCAAGAATGGGAGAACATCATCGCTTAGTCATTTACTGGACACAGAAGCTACAGAATACTGGAAAACAACTACAAAATACTCTCTTGATGGTATAACACCCCTTCAAGGCTCCACATAATGTTGCCTGGAACAACAGACAGATGCTGGAGATGCAAACAACAACCAGGCACCTTGTTACATATATTTTGGGACTGTCCCAATATCCAGCAATTCTGGACTCAAATACAAGAGGTTTGCACAAATAAACTACATCTTGATATAACAACGAACCAGCCACAACCCTCCTCCACTATAATATGGAATCCATATCTTCATACAAAAAAACTTTGACACAATTCGCTCTGAATGCGGCTAAGATCTTGATCCCCCGCAAATGGAGAAACGATATCTCTCCCATGCTAATCAATTGGATAAGGGAAATGGAAGAGATACGCAAATTCGAGGAAACACATATGAAATCTCACAAAGCAATGCTAAGTCATTGGGCCTCTTGGTGCCCCTGGTTACAGAACTTAGACTCCACGCCATAGAGAGGAAATGAGAGCTACTTCTGCCAAACCAACTAACTTCCTGAGTTAATATAAGACCATGAAATAGAAACTAGTAAATGGCTCTATATACCACTCTTGTAGGTTCTGAAGTTTGTATACTGTAATGGATATACATGTGTGTAAATTGTAGCTATCGTTAACTGCTAGGTTACCTGTATTCAATGGCACCACCCCTACTATGCCTGAGATCCCCTGTTTTTCTCCCCTCTTCCTTCCCCCCTCTTTTCTTTCTTTATATTATACTTTTTCCTTGTATTGCGGATTCCTATCCAGACCTGACGCACAGACAAATAACGAACAATGGGCTTTGCAGAACTGCAGAATGTATATTTTCTCCTATGATTTGTCATGATGAGGTTAATCCACCAGAGAAAGTATAACTCAAACAATATACTAATGCACTGTTCTATTTAGCGTCACCAATGTGTGTGCTTATCTATGGAAGGAATAATGTTATTGGTGTAAGAACTGTTATCAAAAATAAAAATTCAAAAAATAAGGAATTAGAGGGAATATTGGATATGATTTAGCTTCATACAGTACTACACAAAGGTACAGTGCACACATCCCTACAGGATCAATTATTGTGAAACTTGATGGACTGTTGTCTTTTCCAGACTAAATAAACTCTGTAACTATAGGTACAGCCTGCTTAACCTAGCGGGAAAAAAAACCTTAAAGTATAGTGTTATGTGGTCAGGATCAAGGTGTTTATCAAAAATATTTCTTCTCTTACAGTAATTCTTTATCTACCGTTGGGAGCGATTTCACGATAGGATAGATTCAATTACATTTGATAAACGTGTATCATAATGGGCCAGATTCTGTTGTATTAAAAAATTGTATTTGTTGGCTTATCTTGTGAGAACTACATTGAAATCTATGGGGAAATTGGAATTGAATTAGGAGATCCATTTTTCACTAAAGTGACTATGGTCATTTATCTTTTAAACACTCCAATGCAGTCTAAAGGGAAATCTGCAGTTGCACTATGTTTTTTTTCTAATTAAATTGGTTCTTGACCAATATCCCTATTTATTAATAATAAATTTGGTCCTGTAGGTATATTTTTAAGCTCAAACATTTTCAGATGTACCATTGAGAACATTATGAAAAGTACAATTGTACTTGTAAATGTTGAATTTGAATATAACAAATTTGTGACAGTGTAATTTGTCATGATGTTGTTTCTATTACATGCAATCAATTCCTGAAATGTGCTGAATCCTTAAAGTCCCTTAGCAAAAGACTATGATAACGTAATGTACTGATAATGTGCCATCTACCTTTCAGCATGGCATAAGGCAAACCACAATCGTTTTGCTCTATTTATAAAGAGAAAATACTAAGCCATTCAAAAATCTTTGGAAATTCTTTATCCATTTAAAACTGAATATTGTGCAGAAAATATGAGTTTATATCAGCAAAATGTCAAAGTTCTTAATAATGAGTATTTATTTGGAAATGTAAGCCATTAAGTCAAATAAATTCATAAATATTACACTTTTAGAACTCTTCTAAACTTCACAACGTCTCAACATAAATGACAATAAAAGAATTTCATTTTTTGACAGTATCTCTTTAACAATAAAGATATTTAAAATACACACAGCTTGGCTGTGAGGATTTTTTTTTTTTTTTTTTTCAGCTTGTCAACCTATTAAAAATGTTGAATACAATTCGAATTCAAACATTAATTTTTTCACAGTTTTATGTAATAGTGGTTTTATATCCAGATTATTTAATAAATGGGGTATGTTTTTTACTTTTGAATTTATTCAAGGTAGAAAAAAACTCTAATCCAATTTAGATAAACAGGCCTCTACCTGTACTTGTATAGAGAACTGACTAAAGGATAAATTACAGAGTGGTGTTAACTGGAGTATTTTCTAATTGGACCAGTGTTAGTAGTGGAGTACCACAGGTGTCTGTCCTTGACCCTTTGCTTTTTAGTTTGTTTATTATTGACCTTGAGGTTTGCATTGTAAGCAATGTCTCTGTTTTTGCCAGTGATACTAAATTGTGCAATATTACATGTTCCATGCAGGATGCTGTCACTGCAGAACTGGGCAAAACATAAGTAAATTAAGTTCAATGTTGACACAGTCCAAAGTTTTATGCACTATGGTAGAAATCACATAAATGCTATTTATACACATGGGCGGTTATTTATCAAAGTCCGCATTTATCTCTATACAGATGAAGCCACTTGGATTTGTGAGTTAAATGCGTCATGACTCAGGGGTAATTGAAGAAACTGTGTTATCTTAAGTCATCTTAACTCATTTAATGCATTTAACCTTTTCATTAGCATACCAAAGCTCCATTGTTCACAATGGTGAATGCTTTAATTAGATGGGATGTTGTGACGCAGTTTTCTGTGTTAAATGAGATAAATGGGATATCTGTGTTTAGTTATTCTGTGTCAAACAGACAAACCAAAGTGGCTGCATCTGTATATTCTGAAAAACCTCTGACTAAATTCTCACGGGTTTTTTGGGCTTATTTATTTTTTTAACAGGTTTCCTTTTTATTGTTTTCCAAAAAATTAGGGATACAGAAAGTAAAAAGGAGGGAGGGAAAAGTCAAAGAAAAAGGTACAATAACATCATATCATAAATAGCATACAATCAAATGTACAGTAAATTTCAGTACATCAATGCAAAGCAGCACCCAAGTGAATATCACACCACAGTTCCCACAGCTTCTGAAATTTACCCGGACACCCCCGAGCTTCATAGGTGAGTTTTTTTAACGGAAGCACGTTATTAACATATTGTATCCACTCTCTCTTAACCGGAGGGTCTGGGGAGATCCAGTGTATCACCAGCATTTTTTTTGCATAGAATAGTAATGTCCTCACAGTTAGTCTAACATGGGCAGCTGGTAGTAGGTCCTCTACTATCCCTAACATTCAGCATTCAGGGCTATACACACTAGGCACCTCTAGGACTTCCGAAATATATACACACACTTCCTTCCAGTAGGCTACTATTGTCGGACAGGTCCATACCATGTGCCAGAAGGAACCATCCATTATACGGCATCTTGAGCATTGTGGCTCCGCTAAGCTACCCATTCGAGCTAATCTGTTAGGGGTAAGGTAGGTACATAATAGAAACTTGTGCTGGATTAACCTGTCTCTATCTGAGATCAAAAAGTTGTATAAGTGCCCTGTCCCTTCCTCCCATTGGTCGGTAGTAAGGGATGGCAGGTCTATCTTCCACGTGTTATAAGCTCTCCCAAATGGGGAAGGCATTATTAGCAGGAGGTTAGTGTATATATACGAAATCATTTTAGGAGGGTGAGGGTGAGGCTGACGTAAATAGGTAAGTATGGCCGGTTCAGATAGGTTCCCTACTAGTCCCCCGAATTGTGAGTGGAACATATGCCTCAGTTGGAGATAACGAAACATGGGAATCGTAGGGATGGCCAACTCCTGCTCTAATTTAAGTTTGTCCACAAAAAGACTGTCCACTCTTAAATACTTAAGCTTCTTGGGTGCCCAATAGTCGACCACAGCAGCCCCGTAGAAATGTGGCAAATGGGAGTTATTCCATAGTGGGAGGAATGGGGACTCGAGCGGGGACTTAACACCAAGCAATTTCATAGCATTTTGCCAAGCTTGGTAGGGTGCCAGCATACAAGGGGGGAGATTTGGGTAGTCTTTCAATTTCCGAAGGGGACAGTTCCGTAGTGTCTCCAGCGAGCCTACCCAATGAGCCTGAAGTAAGACATTTGGATTATCTAGATCTTGCGTGAGCCACCAATGAATATAGACTATTTGCAATGCTAGGTAATAGTAAACAAGGTTAGGTAACCCAAGACCTCCCTTATCATAGGGCACATTCAGAGCCTTAGAGGAGATCCGTGGCACCTTATTGTTCCACAAAAATGGAGTGATCAAGGACTGGATTCCTGTACAAAGCTCCTTAGGTAGTGGGATTGGACTGTTATGAAACACATAAAGATATTTGGGTAAGTAAACCATTTTAATCAAATTAACCCTCCCCACAATGTTAGTGGCAGAGAACCCCAACCCGAGAGGGCCAATTTAAGTTTCTGAGTGATAGGGGTGACATTCATAGGTATAAATAGGTTTGGTTCACGATGAATGTGAATGCCCAGGTATTTAAAGGACTCCACACATTGTAATCGAGTGTCTGCTAGTAGACCAGGGCACCTCACCGGATCTATGGGGAAAATTACAGATTTAGTCCAATTTATACGTAACCCCGCAAAGATGGTGCAGGAGTTAAAGACCTGTAGGACCGTCTGTAGCGAAGGGCCAGAATCTTCCAGATACAACAAGATATCGTCAGCATACAACAATATTTTCTCCACTATATTGCCATACCTTAACCCTTTAATCAGAGGGGTATCCCGAACCATTAACGCAAGGGGCTCAATCTCCAACGCAAATAGCATCGGGGAGAGTGGGCAACCCTGACGCGTGCCTCTTTGTAGCTGGAATGGAGGTGTGATTACTTCATTTACCTTGATTTGTGCCCTAGGATGTTTATATAAAAGTTGTATCCATTTAATGAACGGGTCCCCTATCCCAAACTTCCTGAGAACTGCCCACAAGTAGTTCCATTCGACCGAATCAAATGCCTTCTCTGAATCTAAGGCCACAGCTATCCTCGCGCCTGCATTGTCATGAGGTACCTGTAGGTTAAAATAGAGTCTCCTCAGGTTAACATCAGTTGAACGGCCTGGCATAAAGCCCTTCTGATCTGGATGAACCAACAGGGAAATCACTGATGATAGTCGAGTAGCCAGCACCTTGGCCAAAATTCAAATATAAGCAAAGAAGAATCGCTGTATCTCCTGGCAAAGCCAAGGAAAAGGGGAACAAAAACAGATATGCGTAATATGGTGCAGTATTTTCTGCTATTTTATATAAATGCACCTTTAACTGTGCGTGATTAAACGTGTATAATAGTGCAAACACTATGTGACAAAATTAAAACACTTAAATTGTGCGACTGTGTATCTGTTTTATATATACATATACACCACTGCTAGTTTGTACATTAGTGTGAAAAGATAATATAAGTGAATTAAAAAGTTTTTAAAAGTGAAAATGAAATAAACAAAAATTTAACGATAATAATATAAAAAAAAACAAAAAACACCCTTGTCTCACAGACACCTCTTATAGTTAATATAAGTGAGGGAAAGTGGAGGAAATCTGTTAACAAATTATTTTCAAAGACACCAAATGGTAACAAGTATAGAGAGTTTGATTTAATTGCTTAATTAGCTCCTTTTAAATGAACTCTTCACCAAGTGCTGGTCTGGTGGTATATTATACTCACAGACGTGAGTGAATCTGCGCTTTTCAGAGAACAGGCCGTGTCCTTCCAACATTCATCTGGCAACCTTCTAGCTAGGCAGAGAGTAGAGCAGCATGTGCAGTATCGTTTTTAAAAAAGCTGTTTAATAAAAATATAAAATACACTCACAAATGCCTCTTTTAAAATCGCATGTAAAATCTGTGTAGTCCGCTTTTCAAATGAAACCGCAGCGTCCTTTACTTTGCTCTGCGCATCTCAATCTTGCGCTGCAGCTCCAAACGATCTGTCTCCGCTTGACGCGTTTCGCCAATAGGCTTCTTCCAAGAGCGATTTCTTCTTCCCATGATGCTCTCTACTTAAAGCCCAGCTAGATTCAAAACTGTCCAAACTTTATCCGCACAAATAAACACAAACAAAACCAATTCACAAGTTCCCATCGTAAAGGCATATCTACACCTACAGCTATAATATTCCACAGTGCTTTCAGACTTCTGTTGCAAAGTTCATATTAACACATTTGTTACAGCACAGCAGCAACATTGTATTCGCTATCAGTAAGGCATCCATATAAAAAAAAGGAAACCACTTGCACATTGTTACAGTATCATATTCTTTGAGATTACATTCTTTCAATTAATGACATACTACTTTTACTCTAGGAACGCTCTCAAATTGAAATCTATGTTTAAACCCCCTGGAGAGAGGGTCCCCAATTTATGGATCCACCAACTTTCCTTCCTTAATGTTTTATTTATTAGATCTCCACCTCTCCAATCCTTGTCAATTCTCTCTATCCCCCACCATTTCAAACCTGTTATCTTTTTATTGTGCTTTTCAAGAAAATGTTTTGATACTATATGTTTTACATTCCCTTTTTGTATGTTATTCACATGTTCTCTTATTCTTTCCTTAAGGTTTCTATTTGTTTTTCCCACATACTGGAGGCCGCATGGGCACTCTAATATGTATATTACATTCGGGGTGTCACATTTTATTAGGTTATTTATTTCAAAAGTTTCTCCTGTGGACTACACAGATTTTACATGCGATTTTAAAAGAGGCGTTTGTGAGTGTATTTTATATTTTTATTAAACAGCTTTTTTAAAAACGATACTGCACATGCTGCTCTACTCTCTGCCTAGCTAGAAGGTTGCCAGATGAATGTTGGAAGGACACGGCCTGTTCTCTCAAAAGCGCAGATTCACTCACGTCTGTGAGTATAATATACCACCAGACCAGCACTTGGTGAAGAGTTCATTTAAAAGGAGCTAATTAAGCAATTAAATCAAACTCTCTATACTTGTTACCATTTGGTGTCTTTGAAAATAATTTGTTAACAGATTTCCTCCACTTTCCCTCACTTATATTAACTATAAGAGGTGTCTGTGAGACAAGGGTGTTTTTTTTTTTTTTTTTGTGTTTTTTTTTATATTATTATCGTTAAATTTTTGTTTATTTCATTTTCACTTTTAAAAACTTTTTAATTCACTTACAGATGCAGCCACTTTGGTTTGTCTGTTTGACACAGAATAACTAAACACAGATATCCCATTTATCTCATTTAACACAGAAAACTGCGTCACAACATCCCATCTAATTAAAGCATTCACCATTGTGAACAATGGAGCTTTGGTATGCTAATGAAAAGGTTAAATGCATTAAATGAGTTAAGATGACTTAAGATAACACAGTTTCTTCAATTACCCCTGAGTCATGACGCATTTAACTCACAAATCCAAGTGGCTTCATCTGTATATTATCTTTTCACACTAATGTACAAACTAGCAGTGGTGTATATGTATATATAAAACAGATACACAGTCGCACAATTTAAGTGTTTTAATTTTGTCACATAGTGTTTGCACTATTATACACGTTTAATCACGCACAGTTAAAGGTGCATTTATATAAAATAGCAGAAAATACTGCACCATATTACGCATATCTGTTTTTGTTCCCCTTTTCCTTGGCTTTGTCAGGAGATACAGCGATTCTTCTTTGCTTATATTTGAATTACATACGGGCCCGGGAGAGCCCTTGATAAGGATTCGCTGTAAGTTGGAACTTCACTGCCCAAAAGACTCAAAAACTTCTGCTGTGGACCTTGGCCAAAATGTTTGCATCAACATTTAAAAGAGATATTGGCCGATACGAGGCGCAAAGTTCTGGATCCTTGCCCTCCTTATGAATCAACACAATCAGCGCTGAATAAAACAACTGTGGAAGTTGGTTCTGCTCATAGGATTGAGTTAGAATAGTGTGCAGAGTGCCAATAATCTCTTCCCCTAGGGCTTTATACCATTCGCTAGGCAACCCATCGAGACCCGGAGATTTAGATGTGGCCTTAGAATGAACGGCATCTCTAATTTCCTGTAAGGAAATAGGTCTGTTGAGATATTGGGCATGGTCCCCAGGAAGCTGTGGGAAGGGGATGGCATCAAGGAAGGTATCCAATTCTCCCGAACTATAGGTGACCCTCGTATTATACAGGGATTTGTAAAATGAGGCAAATTGAGACGCCATACATTCCGGGTCAGTAATAAAATTGCCTACCTCGTCTCTAACTCCAGAAATAACAGTTTGAGGGAGGAGATTTTGGACAGGTATGCCAACAGAGTACCCGATTTTTCCCCCTGCTCAAAACCCCTTTGAGATGCATAGAGTAACTTCTTTTGGGTGATTTTAGTAAGTGTGCACCTATATCTCCCTTGCGCCTGTACTAACAGGTCATGATTCTCACTGGTAGGGGACTGTATATATGCAGACTCCAACTCCTCCACCCGCGACTGTGCCAAATTCACTTCCTGTTTATTACGAGCTTGAACTGTGTGGATCGCCTGTATTAAGGCTCCCCTATTAACAGCCTTAAATGCATCCCATAGCACCGGTGGTGCGGCGGAGCCCTGGTTGTCATCCCAATAATGGACAGCTGAATCTCAAGCTTTCTCCAGCACTTCTGTCTGTTTTAACCATAACGGGATGAGGCGCCATCTCCTAGCAGACGTAACCGGAGAAAGCAAGAGTTGAATTAACAGTAGTGAATGGTCCGAAATCGATCTAGTATTGTATTCAATATGGCAAATTTTCGGCAACAATTCAGGGGATACCAGGGCCAAGTCAATGTGTGACATTGATTGGTGGGACAATGAGTGGCAAGAGAAGGCTTTGGAGTCTAGATGTTTAACCCTCCAGGCATCCTGTAATCCAACAGAGTCTACCCATTGGGCCAGCTTCGTAGGCCTATTATCAGTAGCATGAAGCTTATCCATATCGGGTTGCAAATAGCCGTTAAAATCTCCCACCCAGCATTGAGGATGAGGTGGCAATAGGGCTACCTTATGTAAAATTAGATTCAACAGATCTAAGGACAGAGGTGGAGGAATGTATACATTGATCAGAATGAACTCGTATGTGAAAATAGTACAATGCAGAATAATATATCGGCCCCAGTGATCAGTCATAACTTGGTGTAAAATAAATGGAATTTGCTTTTTAACTAACACTGAGACTCCACTCGCATGGGTGGAGAAGCAGGAGTGGTAAGTTTGTGCCACCCAGGACTTTTTAAGCGCCAACACCCTCTAACCTGTCAGGTGGGTTTCCTGCAAACAAACCACTGCTGGGGAGTACTGCTTAAGGGAGGCAAACAATAGAACTCTTTTAACCTTATCATTCAGGTCTCTCACGTTCCAAGAGGCAACAGTAAGCATTGACATAGTATAACAGATATGAGATGTACATTCATGAAGTATTGTACCAAGGGGGAAGAAAAAGGAGAGATAGGGAAAAACAGTGAAATCCAAATACCCATCCAACCCACCCTGCTTACCTTCCCAACTTGGGCAAGCCTCATCCCCAAACTAAACAAGTGCCTCTGCATAGGAGCAGGGGTAACCCAATAGTAAGTCTTATTACTAAAATAACTTCAAATCTAGCCAGTTCCGCTAGTAGATGTGAGGGAGGTTCCCATAAATGAACTTGAGGGATTAATCCCTCTGCAATGGTGAGACCAACAAAAGTCACATAAACATAGTGATATTAACATAAGGCCCTTAAATTGTCTATTGGCATGTCCTGGACTGCCAAAGCCAAAGTCATTCCGCCGGGCCCAGACCCCATGAAGGGTTGTCAGCAAGGGACAAGCCCGCACACTATTGTACTCACGGATCCCGGAAAGTTCGTCCTCTAATGCCGCTCTATCCAGTCCATGGCCTCTTGTGGGGAGGTAAAAAACCTCGTGTTGTTGCCATCGACCACCCGCAGCTTTGCCGGAAACAGTGTGGAGTACACCATACCCTTCTCTCGAAGCTTTTTCCGGACTTCAGTAAACTTGGCCAGCAGCTTTTGCACTTCAATGGTGTAATCCGGAAAAAACAAAATGGTGGCCTCGCCCAACTTCACTGGTTCCTCCTGTCGCATGTATCGGAGGACAGCATCTCGGTCACGGTAGTTCAGGATTTTGGTGATCAGCGTGGGGACTCCCTAATAGAAAAGGATTTAAGAATTTTGGGGAATACCAAACTGTGTAAGTCTGTGTAGTTATTTAGCGTAAATAAAATACTATCAAGCTTAAAAGGGTATTACCTTGAGGGATTAAACATAATTTTGTCTCTTTATAGGTCCCTGGTAAGGTCTCACCTTCAGTATGTAGTGAGCATTATTAATGAGCTGGGGAAAGTGCAGAGACATGTACTGAAACTGGAAAAGGTAACAGAACAATTTACTATAAGTAAAGACTATCAATCTTGGAGTTGTGTTCTCTGAAGAAAAGGTACTTGAAGGGAACATGATAGATTTTAACAGGTACATTACTGGAACTAAGCTCTGTCCCGCAACCTCCTTGTTTTTTCCCGTGTGTACCCCCTCTCCCTACTATGATATCACTACACCTCCTTTTCCCACCCCTGTGGCTGTTAAATGGTTGTGGATTGTTTGTATCAAGCACTTTGATAAAGGCTAAGAGTGCTAGGGGAAACATTAGCTTTTTGCTCCAATAAACACCAGAAACTCCAGAGGATCAGGAGCGCGATCCTTTGTCTACATTATTATTAGGGATGTAGCGAACTGTTCGCCGGCGAACTAGTTTGCGCGAACTTCGACTGTTCGCGTCCGCCGCAAGTTCGCGAACGTCGCGCGACGTTCGCCAATAGGCGTTCGCGTCAAAATCGTTCGACCATTCGACCGCTAAAATCGAACGATTTTCGTTAGAATCGAACGATCGAAGCCATTGGATTGAATGAAATCATTCGATCCAATGGCTTCGATTGTTCGATTCGAACGGAAATCGTTCGATCGAACGATTAAAATCCTTCGATCGTTTGAATTGAACGATTTTCGGATGTTCGAAGTTCGAGAAATGTTCGCGAACTGTTCGCATTTTTTGCCGGTGTTCGCGAACGGCGTTCGCGAACACATACTCGGCAGTTCGCTACATCCCTAATTATTATATACATTACATTATACTGACTTTTCTTTTTTTTAAAATCCAAAATTATAGTAACTGAGCATTCTTTACTTGATTGCATGATTGCTGTATTCACGTTTATAGTTCAACCTGTATGTTTTATTCTCTGGTGTGAAAAAACACTTCTAATGCCCTTAGCTGTTCTTTGCAGGTATTCAGTGCATGAACTTTACAGATCCTGGCAAATGAATAGGCTTTCTTAGCAGCCACATTTTTTAGATAGTATAAATATTTCTTCTTGATGGAGTCTGAACATTTACATTACCTTGACACAAAGTATTTGTTTTGCTCACATATTGGGAATAGAATTCTAGAACATAATATTCTTAAATAAAAATATAATCTACAAGATTTTTTTTGTAAAACCACTATTATGATCCATATTTGTCATGTAGACCATTGAAATTCTGGACAGAGAACTGAGAATAACTGTCCTTCTCTTTGATTGTGGCAGCTTTTCCAGCATTAGTATTCTAGCCTTTAATCCATGCACTTCACAGTAACTGAGTGCAAAGGATTTGATATGAATCAAATATTTAATGCATTTTTCTATGCCTTGCATAAAGGCCAGTGCCATGCGAAAAAAAATAAAAAGATTATGAAGATGAGGTACTGATGTTTTGCAGTTTCCCAAAATATATTTATGAAACACTTTGTGGGCTATTTTCAAAAAGTTTGTGCTCATTTTTTTTTATACAAGACTAGAGTGAAGGATGATTTTTTTGTCATTTTAACCTGCTGTCAGCAGCAATTATCCAGGTAATTGAGAATGATTACATCATTACTGACATATTGACAAATTTATTTTACGCATGGTTTTATGTGTAATAGATCTTGCCAGACTAATTTAATTTCTTCTTATGAGAAGGTAAGCAGGGACCTCGATTCTGGGATGGCAGTGGATGTGATTTACTTAGACTTTGCTAAAGCATTTGATACAGTACCACACAGAAGGTTACTGGTTAAATTAAGGAATGTTGGCCTGGAACATAGTATTTGTACCTGGATAGAGAACTGGCTAAAAGATTAGTGGTAAATGGAACATTTTCTAATTGGACCAGTGTTGTCAGGCCCGGATTTGCGGCATGCCGCCCAGCCGCATAATGGGGACGCGTGCGTCCCCATTCAATTACAGCAGCTACGCCGGCATTTTTTCGCCGGCGCGCTGGGAAGGGGAGGTGAGGTGGGCGCTAGGACTGCGCGGCCGCCTGGTCGGACCGCGCGCCCTAGGGGCGCCCCTCATTGAAATCCGGCGCTGAGTGTTGTTAGTGGAGAACCGCAGGGCTATGTACTAGGTCCCTTGCTTTTCAACTTTTTTATTAATGACCTGGAGGTGGACATTGAAAGTACTGTTTCTATTTTTGCAGATGATACTAAATTGTGCAGAACTATAGGTTCCATGCAGGATGCTGCCACTTTGCAGAGTGATTTGCCTAAGTTGGGAAACTGGGCAGCAAACTGGAAAATGAGGTTCAATGTTGATAAATGCAAGGTTACGCACTTTGGCAAAAATGGCAGTGGCAGTGTGTTGGGAGTTTTCTTAAATGAGATAGATCTAGGGGTTTTTGTAGATGACAAGTTGTCTAATTCTGGGCAGTGTCATTCTGTGGCTACTAAAGCCAATACAGTTCTGTCTTGCCTAAAAAGGTTCATTAACTCAAGGGAGGAAAACATAATTATGCCTCTTTGTAGGTCCCTAGTAAGGCCTCATCTGGAGTATGCAGTGCAGTTTTGGACTCCAGCCCTTAAGAGGGATATAAATGAGCTGGAGAGAGTGCAGAGACGTGCAACTAAATTGTTTAGAGGGATGGAAGACTTTAATTATGAGGGAAGACCGTCATGGTTGGGGTTGTTTTCTCTGGAAAAAAGGCGCTTGCGAGAGGACATGATTCCGCTTTACGAGTACATTAGAGGACATTATAGAGAAATAGCAGGGGACCTTTTTACCCATAAAGAGGATCACTATACCAGAGGCCACCCCTTCAGACTAGAAGAAAAGAACTTTCATTTGAGGCCCAGTGAGGACAGTGAGGTTGTGGAATGCACTGCTGGGTGATGTTTTTAAAGGGGTGGGGAGTTGAGTTTCTTGTAGTTATTACCCATAAATCATAGAAGTCAGTCTGTGGCTGTTCTTAGATTTGAATAGGTAATAGAACCTGTGTTTTGTGTTGGTTTAGTAAATTGCCATCTCGCACAAATCAACAAATAAACCTAGATGTATCTTTATATAATAACAACCGTAAATAAACATCATAACATTATGTTTATTTACTGTGCAAGAAGCATGTACAGAAATAAATAGAAGCTATCATTTAAACCATGTTGCTAGTTATGTGATCTTGCTGGGCACAGACTTTATTATTTTACTGTGAATTCATATCTAATTGTAAAGGTGCACTATGCTTATTATTATTTATTGCATGTCTGAGCTTATGCTGTATGCACAGGAAAAGTTTGCATAGTAAACAAGTTTTTAAATGAAGGTATGCAAATTCAGTTAAATACAATATATTGTTTCCATTTTGATTTATAACATGCTACATATATAAATATATAATAGTAGTGATGGGTGAATAAATGTGCCAGGCGCAAATTCACAGCAAATTTCCATGTTTCATCACTGGTAAATAAATTTGTGGAACTGCTGCGAAAAATTTCTGCGTTGAAAAAATGTGGGAGAGTGCCAGAATAGTTTAATTGACTTTAATGCATTTGGACCAAATAGTCCAGCGTATAAAACTTGACGTGCGTCAAAATTATTTTGACGCCCATTGACTTCAATTAGTTTCGCAAAATGACACAGATTCGCCCATCACTAGTAACAATTTATTAACATGTATTTATATAGCGCCAACATATTGCGTAGCACTGTAAAGTAAATGTGATTATACAACTACATCACACAAATTACATATATAGAATATATGGAGTAACAAACATCACAATCAATAAAGGTACAAAAAGGTGAGGAAGGCCATATGCATAGACACACAGTCTAAAGGGAAGGGAGTAATACACAAGGTGTGGGAGTGGGCACGATCGAAGTAAGTGGGTGAGAAATGTGGTACTGTATTTGGTGTTGCGTTTGGTAGTTAAGCAGAGTGAGGGTAGGCTTCTCGAAAGAAGTGCGTTTTCAGAGAATTTTTGAAAGCAGAAAGGTTGGGAGAAAGTAGGACAGACCGTGGGAGAGCGTTCCAGAGGAGGGGTGCAGCCCTTGCAAAGTCTTGAATGCGAGCATGTGAGGAGGTAATGAGAGAAGAGTTGAGTAGCAGGTCAGTAGAGGAGTGTAGTAAGCGAGTGGGTGAGTATATAGAGATGAGTTCAGAGATGTAGGGTGGAGCAGAGTTGTGAAGTGCTTTGAAAGTCAGTGTCATTAATTTGAATTTGATTCTGAAAGGTAACGGAAGCCAGTGCAGGGATTGACAGAATGGCGAGGCAGAGGAGGAGCGGTTGCTGAGGTGTATGAGCCTCGCAGCAGTGTTCATTATGGACTGGAGAGGTGACAGTCTCTGGAGGGGGAGGCCAATTAAAAGAGAGTTACAGTAGTCTAGACGCGATATGATGAGAGAGTGAATACGAATTTTGGGTGATAAATGATCGTATTTTGGATATGTTCCTTAGGTGGAAGTGACATGATTTAATAAGTGAATGACAGGGCAGAATCTAGGATAACCCCAAGGCACCGGGCCTGGGGAGAGGGGTGATAGTGGAATTGTTAACTATGATGGACAATCAATTATTATTCAATTTAATCACTTTACTCTACACTTATTGATGTAGATTAATTGTCTGCTTGCTTAAAAGAACAGTGAATCCCAGTAAGAGGGGGATATCTATAAATAATATATCAAATCTTACAAACCTAAGCTGCTGCCACAGCTAGTGAAGATGATTTAAAGGAATATGAAGTGAAGGGACTACAATATGTTTTTCAGAATTTGCAAACTGCTATTTCAGTAATCCAGATAAAATAAGATGTGAAAATTTAGCCTGCAAAAGGCAATTTTCACTTCCGGGACAAGACATTTACTGAGCAAGGCAAGCAGAAATGTTAGAAATTTCAGGTGTTTTTGATGCTACAGTAGCTTTTGTGTAACAATATGAAAAAGTCATAGTTATTGCGCAACAAGTTGAAAAGGTTGTGACTTTTTTGTGACTTTTCCCATTTGTGTTTTTTGTTTGGTTTTTTTAATAAATGTCATAACATTTGTGGTTTTAGAGAAAGTGAGTTTAGTCTTGGTTTCAAAAACCTCCAAAAGCACTAAAAGAAGAAGAGTGTGTTATGTTGATGCAAGAAAATATGCCTTTGCATGTTATGTTCATGGCTGATACAATAGCTTTTGCAAACAGAATACACTGCCGGCGTTTTATTTTGTAGAAGTCTTATAACAGTAAGTTAGGGTCATAAATTAAATATTCTGACAAAAATAGCTTTATGTATCTACTTAATACAAAAAACCCGCAAACTTTGCTAGTTAGAGGTTTTAATTGACTTCCTGAAAACCACAACGGAGCTTTCAATTTACAGCAGTGCCTCCCTAAAGTTTTGGCTGTCGCACGAGCCTTTCTCAAAATGAGAAAGGCTGGCGCGAAAGCCGAAATGTTAGTGATGGATTCTTAATAAACGTTTGCGAATTTATAAGTCCTGTGAGTGCGGCTTCTTCAAGGAGGTATATCTCTCTCTCTATATTTTGATGCAAAATCTGAATATATTAAAAACTGACATAGTAGGGTATTATATGTCTTATACTAATGGTGATTTCCTGTCTTCCATTTTTAAAGGTTGCATTGTTATATATCATATTGTTACTGCTGAACCCAAACAATCTTGTGCTGTTTGGTTTAGGAATTCATTTTTTTATACCTTCAAGTTTTGTATTAGTGTAAATTTTTTCTTTTTTTCTATATTTATGTTACTATGGCAGTGTTAATTTTGTTTACATGCACCACACATTATGGGGCAGATTTATCACTTTCACATTTTTTTATGGTCACAACTCTCAAATTTGAATTGTAATTAATAAAAACTCGAATTTCAAGATTTATCAAACCCTGACCCTTTAAAAATTAGAATTCCACTATTTGGCACCTAAAACCTGCCGAGTTCATGTATAAGTCAATGGTTGAGGTCCAGGGACCAATTTGAACATTTTACTAGCCTTCCTAACATTCAAGTTGATTCTAATTGGATTCGAGTTTTCAGGTCAGTAATATTTGTTTGAGTTTTAACTATTCCATACACAGGTCTGACTAGTGAATATATTTCTGTTGTTCTTGTATTAAAAACACTAGTGTCATTTATTTTTATTACATTTTTTCCCTACCCATCCTGAGAAATGTAGGTTTTTTTTTACTTGTTTTACATGTTTTATGGCTGCTATTTTGTCCATGCTGAAATAAGCCCTTTTGGAATAAAGGCATTTTAAGAATTTACTTCAAGTGTCTGCTTTTCGACATTGTGTTTACAGAACTGGTGGAAGTGTCCACCTTAGACCTGCGTCCAATATACCCTATGGGTGAGTGCTGACTTCTAATCTTCAAGTCTTACATGTTTTATGGTCCATAAATCAAGCAAAAACCTACAATGCTAAGAATAGGTAGGGGAAAATGTCATAAATGGAATCCCCCTGAATCAGTTGTACAGGCTGATACATTAGATAGCTTAAAGGGAATCTGTCATCATTTTAATTTTTTTTTTTTTTTTTTGCATTTTTATAAAAAACACACATCCATAAACACTGTCTGGCAAATAAAATGTTAATCCACAAATCCATGCATAAGTTATTTTAGTTTGTATTTTGACATGGGGGCTTCCACTTCTGCTCATTACACATTCATCCTGTGCTGCTCTAACAGCAGGCACAGCATTACCTGTGTGCTTGGAGGCAGCCGCTCTGTAATGAAAAGCCAGGTCGCACTACGACATGAGAATCTACCTGTACACTCCCCCTCCCCTCTCTGCCCATGCGTGTGATGTTTGGAGGAGAGAGGTCACATGGTTTGCAGGGAAGCAATTACTTTCACTTTCCTACGTTCTGCTCTACAGCTGCACTAGCAGCCCCTCCTCCCACAGACACTATCAAAGCTCCTGCTGTTCTGTAAGTTTGATCTCTGCTTTCCTTTGGAGGGGGGAACTTTCTCTCCTTGCTGCCTTCCTAGTTTGTTTTACTGGTTACTAGATGAGGTAAAGGAGCTGTGAGTTCTCTCTGCTATCCACCTCACACAGACCTTGCTCCTTTCCTGCCTGCAAAACTTTTTACATTAACTACTTACTGTCTCCTTTCTCCTCAGCTATTTTAACCCTTCCTAGACTTCCTCTTAAATTTTCCTGGTTTTCAAGTATGTCCTCCTTATTTTATCCTTTTTTTCTATTCCCTGTTATCAGTCCTGGTAATGTACCCCTGTGTTTCTGTTATTCATTTTATGTAAACAAATATAATAAACTATCTATATAAAATATTTTTTCCAGTGTCCAAAATGAATTGTGTGTGTATGTGTGTGTATATATATATATATATATATATATATATATATATATATATTTATTTATTTATTTAAACGTAAGTGGGGGCAGTGATCACAGGACTATCTGGTGTCAGTGAGAGCTTATCTTGATTCCTGCCTATTGTTCAATTGACAGGCTCAGCAGACAAGGCTCTATTTACATTACAGCAGCTTGTAGGAGGGAGGGGTAATGACATCACTCCAACTTGCAGTGCAGCAGTAAAGTGTGACTGAAGTTTATCAGAGCACAAGTCACATGACCTGAGGGCAGCTGGGAAATGTCAAAATGTCTAGCCCCATAGCAAATTTTAAAATTAGATATAATATTGTTTTGAAAAACGGATTTCAATGCAGGATTCTGCTGTAGTAGCACTATTAACTGATACATTTTGTAAAAAACATGTTTTTCCACAACAGTATCCCTTTAAAGAAGAGATTGGATGACTTTTTAGCAGTGAGGGAATACAGTGTTATGGAAGATAGCTCATAGTACAAGTTGATCCAGAGACTCGTCCGATTGTCATTTAGTCAGGAAGGAATTTTTTTCCCCTTCTGGGGCAAATTGGAGAGGCTTCAGATGGTTTCTTTGCCTTCCTCTGGATCAACTAGCAGTTAGGCAGGTTACACCTAACTTACTATGCTACTATGTTACTATGTTTAGATTCCAGATTAACATTTAAGAGTTTAGATGTAGCACTTGGAAAAGTTTTATTGCAGTAGTGGTAGATTATACATAGACATATACACATGAACACACATACTCTGTGAGGCAGGTATGAGATATTTGTATTGCTATCAGAAATAAAGGAATGTACAATATGACTGGAATTCCAATGCACCATACAGTTGCTTAGGTTTCATAGATAAACAATTTTACACTCTTTCTTGATGTAATAGAAGTGATTTAAGAATTTATCATCCTAGAGATCTCCACAAAGCTGATAAGGATACAATTTATAGATGCCCTGATAGAAAATTGATGGTCTTTTGACATGGTTTGGCCTTGTCTAAACCCCAGTATGCCTTTCTGATGTGTTAAATAGACTATGGGCAATTTTCATTCAGTCTTGCTGAGACAGGCTACTTCAATGTTTCAAATCACAAATGCATTAGTTCTTGATTACTTTGATTAATTTAACTGTAATATGCAGTAGTTCAAATACCATAAATTAAGCTTAAATATCATAAAGAAACTGCATTTAGAACCCATGTACTCTAATTACTGAAAAAGAATAATCTCATAAATAGTTATGCAAACACATTGAAGTCAAAGGGCGTCAAAATTATTTTGATGGGCGTCAATTTTGATGACCGCAACAATTTTTATATGCGCGCCTATTTTGTCCAAATACATTCAAGTCAATGGCCATGCAAATAATTTTGACGCGCAGCAATTTTAATGCACATGACTATTCTGATACATGACCAAATTTGTATTCTTGCTGCAGTTTCACAAATTTATTCACCAGCTTCGAAATGTGGAAACTCGCCTGAATTTGCACCTGGTGAATTTATTCGCCCATCACTGCTCATAAACAAAAAATATGTATGAGTGTTTTATAACCATTAAACTTTATTTCAGAAAGTTTTTTTAACTTTATTTGTGTCCCTGGCTAGGGATACTCTGTATTTTTACAAACCAAATAGGACCCTGTTCTGCATATTCATATATACAGTATGGGTGTAATAAAAAATTACAACCTAAAATATTTGCCTACGGTTTTTCAACTGACACTAAAGGGCAGATTTTCTAAGGTTCGAATGGTAAATTTGAATTTTCAAATTTTTTTGTGTCAAAACTCACAAATTCGAATTTAAAAGCACCAACTTGATTGTGAGATTTATCACACCTCGGCTATGGAACACAGTACTGATTCCAATATTCACCACCTAAAATCTGCCAAATCAATGGCAGAGGTGCATTGACCCATTCAAAGATGTTAATAGCCTTCCTGACATTCAAGTTTTTTCTGAGAAAAATTGAATTCAAGTTTTATTTGTATTCGATTCCAATATGAATTGAATTTTCAGGTTGTTCCTATTCGATTGAATTTTAGACGTTCAATTTTTTTCATAAATTCCATTCGAGTTGTGAGTACATTCAAGTAAAAAAAAATAGCATCAATTCGAAATTCGACATTTGATAAATAACCCCCTAAGTAAGCTCCAGATTTCAGAAAGGTCATCTCCAGAGACTCCATTTTATCCAAATAATCCAATTTTTCTTAAAATTATTTCCCTTTTTTCTGTAATAATACAACAGTACCATGTACTTGATCCAAACTAAGATATAAATAATTTGTATTGGAAGCAGAAGCAGCCAATAGGGTTTATTTAATGTTTTCATAATTCTAATAGAATTAAGGTATGAAGATCGAAATTACAGAAATAATCATCCACATAATTTTTTCAATATTTATATTAGAGTCCATCTCAATAAATAAGATTGGCATATTAGCAACATGCAAGTGAGCCAAACATAGTTGACAGATTTGTGATATTTGTGATTTATGATACTTGTGATATTGTGACTTATATTTATGATATTTTTTTATCAAACAAAACAACCTTTCTAATAAATGTGTTTACATTTTCATCATTGGTCTCAAATAAATGTTAAATTGTCAGAGGGATATTGGAGTAAACAAGGAGGGATGCCAATTACATATTCTTAATTCTCTTTTAGGATATCTTAGTATGTTGCAAATCTTTTGGCAACCCCTTTTGAAATTTTCTCTTGTAGAGCACCTATAAAGCATTTGCTGCATCTCCTAGTCTCCCCTTCAGAATGTGCCGTTGCCTTTAGTAAACAAGTGAAAATTACTTGCTTTGTGTGTTGATGACCAATTCTTATCAGAGTAAAACAGACTGGGTATCATAGGCTCTCAATCTCAACACAAAAACATTATTCCACTCACGGCAGAAAAGGATTATTTTTGCATAGATAATTCACCCTTATTTTACTTTAAAACTGATTCACTGTTTAAAACAGTTTGCTTGTTCTTCCGCTTGTTCCTGCTTGTTCAGTGAGAACATATAATTCTCAACTTGTACTTCTTTTATATTATTGTCCAGATGGAACTTGTTGCATAGAGCCTTATAAGAAGCAGCTTCAGTGATTTAAGAGTAGGGCACATCTCTTTGAAATACATTAATGGACTTTCCATAATAAACCTCCTACCACATATACTCAAACTGAGGAAACTTTTTAGTGGGAAATGCCCATTTAGAATGAACCAAATATGTTACTATGCTAGATTAGATATTACAAGCTTTCTACTTACATGTCCCCCTATTCACCAGAATTCCAGCTTTCCAAAACTGGTATGCTTCCACTACTATTTTCAGTTTAAAGTATTTCATACTTGGAGGCTTTATTAAAGGTTGACTTTTATGACTTTTAGTGGTTTTAAAGGTTTTTGAAACTAAAACTCACAAAATCTAAAACCATGATTGTCATTGATTACATTTATTAAACGATCCTAATATAAAAAGTGTGAACAAAAAAAAAAGCACTGGACCTGTTATGTGCAGAAAACCCAAGATCCAGGTCACGGCTCGCTCTTCCACCTATAACAGCCACATTTCGCTTCAGGAGGAGCCCTCTGCTATTCTTATGCCGCCAGTAGCAATGAGCAAATTTATTCAGCAGGCATGGATTTACGTTAAATTTCAGTGTCTCACCACCCGCAAATGTTTTTCTGAAACTGTGGTGAAAATTCGCCAGCAATTAAAAAAAATTGTTGTGCATTAAAATTGGTGCATTCATAAAATGTTCAAAATAATGTGGACGCCCATTGACTTTAATGCATATGGACAAAATAGTTATGTATATAAAATTATTTTGACACCCATTGACTTCATTTCGCAAACTTTTCGCTGTTTCTCAGATTTTTTCAGTGCTTCGCAAAATTTCTTAGTGAAACGGGACAGTTTAACCCATCACTAGCCATCAGGTATTAATGCGAGAAAACACAAGAAATTGCACCCAGGAACTATTGAAAATAGACCTACGTTGGGAACCAGACCTTATCACCTACCTGATAGACCGGTAACACTCTCCAATCAGAGGCACTCTTTTGGGCAGCAACCACTGAAGAGTTTTGGACCCCTTGCTAAATCTTGGAAAAATGATAGGAGTTGACAGTGGGAACATCTGAGGAAAGACCAAACAATTAAAAAGGCTATAGGATGATGGCCAAATATGGTAAAAAATGGAGACCCCCTGTGGATGAGTGAGTAGCTTTATTATATGCAAACTTGACCCATGGAAGAAAATCTGCCCAAATAGACTGATAATTGGAGACATAACATCTAAGATACTGCTCCAGTGATTGATTTGTTCTCTCCGTTTGGCCGTAGAGAAAAACAAATCAGTACCCATAAGGGAACAAAAGGCCCTCCAGAACTTAGACACAAACTGAACGCCCCTATGGGAAACAATGTTCAATGGGGCCCCATGAAACTTAAATATGTTAGATAAGAAAAGCTTGGAAAGAAATTTAGCAGAGAGGAGGGAGAGAAGGGAAATTAAATGAGGCATTTTACTCAAGCGGTCCACCACCACCCAATTAACAGTACACCCTTTAGAGGGAGGCAATTCCACAATGAAATCCATGGCGGTATGGGTCCATGGCTTTCCAGGAATAGGAAATGACTGTAGCAGCCCTTGATGTAAGGACCTGGATGGTTTTGCACGTTGGCAAATTGGGCAGGACTCAATATAATTATCAACATCCTGTCATAGTGCTGGCCACCAAAAAAGAGAACAGATCTTATTGTGGCATGGATGCCTGTCTACCTTAGAGTAATGAGCTTCAAACAAACCTCCTCACGAAGGTTCTCAGGAACAAAGAGTTTGCCAGAAGGCAAAATAACTTGGGCTTCAGTCAAAGAAGCATACAGGTCAGGACTCATTTCTGCCAAAATAACTTCTTTGGGAACAATAGAAACAGGTTCAGAACTTTCCCTAGGACTAGAGATTAAACTTCTAGGCAAAGCCACTGCTTTAGCATTCTTATCACCACCCTGTAAGTTATGATGAATTTAAAGTGGGTTAAAAAATAGAACCCACTTGGCAGATTTGGTATACAGTATAACAGATTCTTATGATCTGTGAACACAGAAACCACACACACAAATGAAAGACTTTTTTAATAGATTAAAGGCCTCTACGCCTTAGCAGACCAAATAATGGGTTCTGCCCCCTTTTTGGTGAGGGCAGTTATCGGGGCCACCAAAGTAGAGACCAGTGCCGGTCTTAGGCCGATTGGACCTATTGCGCCCAATCGGGCCCCGCGCCCATGGGGGCCCCGCACAGCCGCATCAAAGCAAGAGCAAGGATTTGCTGCCTTTCTCCCTCACCAATGTTTCCAGATGCGCGCAGTAACACTGACCCGACGAACTGCTCTGAAGCCCGCCCCCAGGGCAGTATCTGTTTTCTTTTTTTTCTCTCTTCGCTGGCTGTGTAAATAGTAGCAAACTAAGGGGGTGGGGGTTTGAGAGAGTGTGCGGCGACAGGTGGGACTGGGAGAGGGAGCGTTTGTTACGTGCCCTGTGTGCCCTACGGGACAGATGACAGCAGCCAATTGCAGGCAGCGGCGAAAGGCGCCATTATACTTTGTTTGAACTCGGCTAACAGGCATGATGGACAGTAGACGATGGTGCTACAGATTCATCCTCTCCCCCCCTCAGAAAGAATGCTGGCCCAGTAAGGCTACAAATCACGTTTATTACACTGCCTTGTGAATTGTAACCCTTGCTAGCAAAAATTGCATTTGTGCCATTCTTCTGTTATGCATTTTTCGATATCTATTCATGAAATTGCCACTGTGCCACCTAAAGTGATTTCGGGGGGTATGTATACACGCAATTCTCACTGTGTTCATTCTGCTCTTAGTTCTGGGGTATTATACATGGAATTGCAAATGTGTTTATTCTGCTAAATGTTTTTTGGGTTTTATAAATCAAATTGCATCAGTGTCTTTTTTCTTAGAATGATGGGATTTGTGCTTTAGTAACAGCTAAATGAAATTTTGAACTATCTATATATTCCATATTTCTTCCATAGGTATTCCCTGTACTAAGTAGTAGTAATATATCATAAAACTATAAAAGCATAGGTATACCCCTGTACTAAGCACAATTCAGCAGGAACAGCCTCTAAGTTTGCTCATAGTCTGTACAGAGAGGTCCCATAAAACTATAGCAGCATATGTATTCCCTGTACTAAGCACAATTCAGCAGGAACAGTCCCTAAGTTTGCTCATAGTCTGTACAGAGAGATCCCATAAAACTATGGCAGCATACAGATGAAGCCACTTGGATTTGTGAGTTAAATGCGTCATGACTCAGGGGTAATTGAAGAAACTGTGTTATCTTAAGTCATCTTAACTCATTTAATGCATTTAACCTTTTCATTAGCATACCAAAGCTCCATTGTTCACAATGGTGAATGCTTTAATTAGATGGGATGTTGTGACGCAGTTTTCTGTGTTAAATGAGATAAATGGGATATCTGTGTTTAGTTATTCTGTGTCAAACAGACAAACCAAAGTGGCTGCATCTGTAGGTATTTCCCTGTACTAAGCACAATTCAGCAGGAACAGCCCCCTAAGTTTGCTCATAGTCTGTACAGAGAGGTCCGATAAAACTATGGCAGCATAGGTATTTCCCTGTACTAAGCACAATTCAGCAGGAACAGTCCCTAAATTTGCTCATAGTCTTTACAGAGAGACCCCAGAAAACTATGGCAGCATAGGTATTCCGTGTACTATTTAACATACATACTGTACATACATACATTTACCATACATATTTACCATACAATAGGAGGGTAGTTCTTTAAAAATGCACTCTTTGGTTGCATATACTGTGAAAATGAGTTCCTGTGCTATGTATGCAGTTGAACTCAATAAAAATAAATAAGTAAAATGTAGTGAGTAATTATCATGGGACAGAGAGAAAAACAGTTACTATTCGTCATCCAGCCCTGGAACCCTGTGCCAGATGGCAAAACTCCATTTAGGGGGCCCCACCAAAATAGTTCCAATTGGGTCCCGCAGTTGGTAAGACCGGCCCTGGTAGAGACATATTTTGTAAACTGTCAGTAATAATTTGCAAACCCCAAAAATCTTTAGATGACCCATAATGAAAGTGGTTGTGCCCAATTTAGAATGACCTGATCCTTGGTTGGTTCCATGTCTAGGTGATAAGAAGGGGTTAATGTGCTTAAGGATTCATATGGCACTTCTGAGTACTCTCTCTCTCCCTCTCTGATTATACAGCACTCAGCCAGAAAACTGAACTGTGCAAGGGAGCTGTTAGTCTGGGAACAGGAGAGTCACAGAGAGAGCTGCTGCTAAGAGGCTCTAATATTCAGCAGCACTGAGAGAGCTGCACACACGGCTGCATAACAGTTTAGCATCTGAGAGTTACAAAATTAGTCAGAAGCTCGGGAAGGTCACACATGCTGGGTCAAGGCTATGCAGCAAGACGAGTTATACACAGTGATATTCACAATAATTAGGTAGATTTCTCACTACACTCACAACACTAGTCAATCCAGGAAACAAATTGATCTGGCAAGGAAGGAAGTTCAGTTTGAGCTTAAAAAAACCTATTCTGCGTGCTGATTAGCTCTTGCTGAGGTTTAGAAATCCCAAAGGGTTCTCATAGGCTGAGTGACAAGCTCATCAAACATGCACAGACAGACAGCTCCTGCAGTGTCTATTCAACACGTGCACAAACAGTTTACTTCTGCAGTCCCAATTCAACAGCTGTAATGACACTAGGCCCCTTTGACAAATAATCTACAGAGGAAATGTACGAAGGGAACCTCAAAAACACATTTCTTGAGTTTGGCATAGAGCTGGTTTTGCCTTAACCTGAGTAACACCTCCTGGACATGGGGACGATGAACAGCTAAACTGGGGAAATAGATTAAAATATCACTTAGGTATACCACCCCAGAAGATCGTGGAAGACATCACTTACAAACTCATGGAAGCCAGCAGGGGCATAACATAGACCAAAGTGATGCCCATCCCGGGTGTTAAAGGCCGTCTTCCATTTGTCCCCTTCACTTATTCTGATTAGATTGTAGGCGCCCTTTAGATCCAATTTGGAAAAAATTGTGGCACCTTTAACTCGAAAAGTTCAGCGATCAAGGGATCAAGATTCTTTACAGTGATCTTATTTAACCCTCTTCAATCAATGCAAGGCCTTAGGCCCCCAACATTTTTCTTGACAAAAGAGAAAACAGCCCCCACAGGAGAAGAGGAAGGCCTTATAAACCCTCTATCCAGGTTTTCCTTAATATACTCCTTCTTGGTCTGGAGCTGGGGAAGAGAAACAGCATAAGTTCTACCCTTAGTAGGAGAGGAACCTGCAATTAAATCAATGGCACAGTCATAGGGCCTGTGCGGTGGAAGGGTCTCCTTTTTAGAAAAGACATCAGAAAAAGAGGCATTAAAAGGAGATAACCCTTCTAGAGAAGTTGCAGCTAGAGTATGGGAAGACTTTAAACATGAGGACTCAGAGGATGTACTTCAATGAAGTATCTGACTGATGAGCCAATCAACCTGGAGATTGTGTCTCTGCAACCAGGGGAAGCCTAAAATTACAGAAATGTGAAGGCTCACAATGACATAAAAGGAAATTTGTTCAAAATGATTATCTAAAGACATAATCACGTATTCACACTTGGAAGATACCAACCCACAGCCAAGGGAGTTACTGTCGATGGCCACTAATCTGAGGGATGGAACAAAGGGCTTAGTGGGCATCCCATGCAAAGTTGGTAACCAAAAAATTCCCAGCTGCCCAGAATAAACAAAGGCAGAACACTGTATACAACCCTTATCCCAATTTAAAAAGACCAGGATCAATACTTGAGAAAAAAAAATGTTTGGGCTCTGCCGTTTCCCAGCCTCTTGGGACAGGTGCGAAAATGCCCTTTATCACTCAAGAACTATTGAAAATAGACCTAACATTGGGCAGTGAAGGATTGTGCATGGTCCCTAGAAATATTTGAATTTCACGCCAAGCACAATGACATCAGACAGGCCGCCTGCGTCAAACCTGGAAGCGGCGCTTACGCGTATCATTAAAGGCTGGGACATGGCAGGTGTCCCGCTGCGCTTTATTGAGTAACATTACAAAATCATGAGCTAAAAAAAGTATAAATACCTGGAAATCTTCTAAAAATTTGAGGTTTTTTTGGATAATTCCTAGGGGAAAAAAATCTGAAAACAAAATAAAAGTCTTAATTGATTTAAAGCAGTCCAATAAGATCAGTGCAACTCCCACTGACTTCTATAGGGCCATGAAAACTTTTACTAGGCAAAGTTTCATAATAGAGATTTTCTTGGTATTTACACTTAATAAATCTTGAATTTTTAGAGCTTTTTTGAAATATAGGAAAACCACACATTTTTTGAGATTTGTGAAAAAAAACTGGGTATTTATTTAAATGAAAATATGAATTAAAAACAAAAAAATCCTCTTTATGAGGCTTTGGGCCAGATTCACTAACCGCTGAAAAGTTGCCAGCGACCGTTTAGCACCAATCAATACACTTCATCAGGCAAAAATTCGTTCAGACAATGCTAATTCACTAAAATGCAGAGTTTCATCATGGGCGATGAACGCTGACCACTTTTTGCTAGCGTTATTTTGGCCGTGCGAGCAATTCAAAGCAAAGTTGCACTAGTGTTCATTTCTGCCTAGTGCAACTTCGCTAGAGGTCTTGCACTCAGGTTAATTTGCATATGGCAGGAAATTTAAAGTTTAATGGATGTCTTTGTTATATGTTGCAGCAAATACATTACATTTCTACTGTTAATTACACATGTCCAGGGAACCTTAAAGGAACAGTAACAGCAAAAAATGAAAGTAAGTTAAAGTAATGAAAATATCATGTACTGTTGCCCTGCACTGGTAAAACGGATGTGTTTGCTTCAGAAACACTACTATAGTTCATATAAACAAGCTGCTGTGTAGCAATGGCAGAAATTGAAAAAAGGCTATATGGCACAGGTTAAAAAGTGGATAACAGATAACACCATTGTGTTCTACAGAGCTTATCTGCTGTGTAACCTTTTCTCCTTTAAATGGCTGCCCCATTGCTACACATCAGCTTATTTATATAAACAATAGTAGTGTTTCTAAAACAAACACAGCAGTTTTACCAGTGCAGGGCAACACTGCATTCGTTTATATTACTTTAAAGGGGACCAGTCACCCAAAAAAAATATTCAAAATCCTATTTTATCACATTAGTCAAGCAAAATGAACTTTAATTACACTATATAAATTATTTGAATCTTGCTTCCTTCAGTCTGGGATTTCAAAATTATAACAAGCAGGCAGCAGCCATTTTGTGGACACTGTTATTAAGACAAGCCTTGTATCATCTCAAAATCTTATTTGTGCACCAGAATAGGGGACCCGATGTCCACCACGATGCCCTGGTTATACAATTAAATGGTAAAGAGAACGGGGGGAATGTGGGGAGAGCAGTGACATGTAGGAAGTGCTGAATGGAAAGTGAAAGTAATTGTCTGCCCCGCCTCTATGCCCAGGGCATAGAGGAGGGGCAGACAATATTTGATTGACAGCTGAGATTTTTAAATGAGCTTACAACAGATATGAATGCTTTAATAAAAAATAGAAATTGGATTTCATGTTTAATTTGAAAAGGACTTTTGTTATACAGATTTTTGTGTCTGGGTGACAGGTCCACTTTAAAACACTTTCATTTTTTGATGTTACTGTTCCTTTAACAAAGACACTAGAGTTGTGTTAATGCCCTACACATGAGCCCACTGTATATTTAATGTTCCATATGTTAGAAAATGTACCCGGGAACCCAGTTACCCAAAAAAAATAAAAATGTAAGAACTTTTGCAGGCTATCACTCTGAAAAAAGGAAAAGACGCCAGCGTTTTTTGAACTTTGATGCTTTTTCTACTCACAGAATATGATGTAAGTGACAGAAGATTGAGGAAGATCTATGCACTTCGTCTAGTCTGAGCTGGGTAGGCAAGTCTGGCGAAAGAGGTAATGTTTAGTAAAATTTGCATTTTGGTGAATTTGCCGAGTAACGTCCATTCTCCAGAGTTAATTGTCATCCGGCAATAGAGTGTGAATGAGCACTAGTGAATTGGCGCCTGCACCCATTAGTAAATTGCCAATGTCCCTGCGGGCGGTAAGGCTGGCGAATGGTCACCAGGGTTTGCTACTTCGCCCTTTAGTAAATCTGCCCCTTTGTTCTGTTCTAATTCCCAATGAAGATAACGTTTTTTTATCATAAATCAAGCAAAGCCTTTTCTGCACTCTTTATCACAGAGATTTATAAGGGTAAAAAGATAACACATGGCATGAAATTTTCTTTTTGTAGTTTTCAAAATATATATAGAACTGCACAATTATTTTAGCCATGTAGCAATAAAAGCCATACAATAAACAGTCAACACATTTACCACAGGGGCAATATTATATTAGTCTTTTATTATGTTTCCTTTTTTGCTATTACAGTATATTTTTATCTCTATAAATAATGGATATCCAAAAAACTCAGTTATTGTTTCTCTCAAGCAGATCTGATTAAAGATCAGACCTGAAAATTGAGTTTTTCTGGTGTATTTGAAAGAAGATCTAAAGCATATTTTCAATGCTTCATGCTTTCTTCTAGCTGAAAAATTGAATTGACTATAGCAAGAACACATTTGAATGTAACATCGACAAAATATAAGAAATAAAGAGAAAAGACACAATACATTGCTCAATGTAATTATTAACTATATAATACATGTAATTAAATGAAATGATTGTACATTTGACCTGCCATTCTACCTGCATACTTGCAGTTTTGCAGGTAACCTGTATGTACTAAACTGGAGGCAGGACCATATCCCCAGCATCCATCTCATGTACAGTAGGGTAGGGTATTAAAAGGCCATGCGTGTCATACATGTACTCTCAACTGATGTATAAAAAAATATGCTATTTTTTAAGTAGAAGGATGACTTTCTGCCATCTTGGAATATAATTCAGAATTAGAGTGCTATTACCCATACAGGTATAATAGTCATCCGTTGTGATGATAGGTGCTCAATACAGATGAAGCCACTTGGATTTGTGAGTTAAATGCGTCATGACTCAGGGGTAATTGAAGAAACTGTGTTATCTTAAGTCATCTTAACTCATTTAATGCATTTAACCTTTTCATTAGCATACCAAAGCTCCATTGTTCACAATGGTGAATGCTTTAATTAGATGGGATGTTGTGACACAGTTTTCTGTGTTAAATGAGATAAATGGGATATCTGTGTTTAGTTATTCTGTGTCAAACAGACAAACCAAAGTGGCTGCATCTGTAGGTCCCAAGCCGGTAACCGGAGACATACAGTATTCGTAGACAATCTGAAGAATTAGCGGCACACTAATCGTTGCAAAGCAGTGAACAGATTTTATTTAGCCTTCCAAAATGTAAGGCAGACAACCTTTCGGACCACACTGGGCCCTTTTTGAAGCCTATACACCAAGTGGTAGTTACTAGAGAAGGACAGATTTTATCTACAGATCTATACAGAAAGTCAACGGACAGGAACAACTTATTACACTTTTTGAGTTTCCATCCAGATAATTTGAAAAACTCTTTACCCCTCACACAACTGACATGAGTCAAACGGATTGTGAGTAATGACAACACATATATGAAATGGGCAGCAGAAATGGCTGAAAGATTTAACAAGTTATCCTGATGATATACTCATCAAAAGTATGACTGCCGTTAAAGAAACAAGAAAGAAAACATTTACTATTAAATAACAAAAAGAAGGAAAATGATCAAGGGCGGGTGTTTTTTGTTAGCAAATATACTACAGCGAGCAGGAGAGTAAGAAATATTGTCCTCAAACATTGGCTTCTTCTCCAAACATTTCTACCAAATGTTCCATCTTTTCAGCAGGTCCCCATGATGGCATATAAGAGGGGGAAAAACCTCAGAGATCAGTTAGTGAAGGCAGATATAGGGAGCCAAAAGAGAACTGCACAACTGTTTTTATAAAATCCCAAATATGGCACATTTCCATGTCTACATTGCACTCAGTGCAATTCAGTTATTAAGGAAAATGATTTTGTTCATCGACACTCAGGAAAGAAATTTGAAATTAAAAATTTCTATACATGTGAATCGTTGTATTTACAGATGAAGCCACTTTGGTTTGTCTGTTTGACACATAATAACTAAACCCAGATATCTCATTTATCTCATTTAACACAGAAAACGAGTCACAGCATCCCCTCTGATTAAATAGATCACCATTGTGAACAATGGTGCTTTGGTATGCTAATGAAAAGGTTAAATGCATTAAATGAGTTAAGATGACTTTAGATAACACAGTTTCTTCAATTAACCCAGAGTCATGATGCATTAACACACAAATCCAAGTGGCTTCATCTGTAGTATGCTCATTGAAATGTCTGTGTGGATTAATTTACATTGGAGAAAACACACAAAAAAAGGTGGGCCCGTTTTTCCAAACATAAATCAAGCATCAGAACTAACAACCTCCCTAACAATACCGGCCCACTTCCAGGAAGCCCACCACAAAATAAGTCAACTTAGATTTCAAATAATTGATTCAGTGGGTACACTTAGAAGAGGGAGAGACAGATTGTCACTTTTAAAGAAATTGGAGATGCATTAGATTAATAAACTTGACACAATATGGCCCAGAGCTCTTAATCAGGATTATACACCTGCTGTATTCATTTTTGATTAGGTACACTGCCACACTTGAATGTGTTATACCACAACTATGATAGTTGTTTTCCAATATATACCTTTTTTCAAGGCCATTAAGCAATATCCTGAGTGCTGATGATATACCGCTTAGCATACATGAATGGGGTATGTGGTACTCCTTTCTAAATTTGGAAGTGTCTCGGGTATGTCGATTTTATTGATAATTTATTGCTATTATATTGTTATGATACTGTTATTCTGAAATATATAATTTATTCATTTTATGGCACCATTATTATTCATATGGTTTTTAGAATCAACATGTGGTGCTTCAGGGCTGATGGACACATTTTTTGTATGGACTACACCTTTTTTTATATGGACCATTTTTATATGGACTACACATGTTATATTGACACTAATAACACAAATGAACTTTATTTATTTGGAAAAAGGGATTTGGAAATGTGATGTCATTAATAGGGATGCATCGAATCCAGGATTCAGCCTTTTTCAGCAGGATTCGGATTCAGCCAAATCCTTGGTCATTGGTGGATACTTCTGCATCAGTTGCTGGCCCTGCAGATTTTGGAAAAAAGTTTTATTGTGCAGTGTCGCTTACAAATTCATCTTTAGACCTTATTATTATTAATATCTTGTAATCAACAACATTTAGGGGTTATTTATTAAAATCTGATTTTTCTGGTCAGACTAGATTTTTTTTTTGAATTATTAAACCCTAATGGTGTTAAAAGTCTGAATAAAAAAGTACTCCAAGTCAGACCTGCCAGGTTCTTGTAGAAGTCAATTACAGGTGTCCCATTGACATTTTGAAGATATCCAGAGCTGCACTTGGTTTCGTATAATAATCCAAAATTTTCAGGTGTCTAATCTGAGAAAGTTGCAGTTTTCAAAGACAAATCCCAAAAAATGGTATGATTCAGATTTTTTCACGATTTAATCCAGTCTTTTCCTTCACAAGAATTTTTTCGTGAAAATGTACTGATAAGTCGGGGGAAAGTCAGTGCGGATTTGGTCAGAATGTTTTTTTCATAAAATAGGAAGAACATTTCAGATTTTGATAACTAACTTCCTTAAAAATAATTTAGTAATATGTTGTAGTCCAACAACATTTGGATGGAGTAAAACAGTTCTGGAAGGTATATACAGTTTTTCTCCTTAAGAAAAACTACTACTTTCAATATCATAGGCCTCATTAAGTGTTTATGACACAAAACGCATAAGGCTGTGGACACAATAAACTCTTCACTTTCAATGTATCTGCCTGGTGGAAGTTTGCCTTCATTGAGTGCCTGCTCGAAAAGTTTATTCGGTTTTTCCCCTCCCCGTGCTGAGGGCTCAGGGCGGTGCACCTGAGCATCTTCCCTTATCGGGTGAGTAATCACTCTCTACTTAGAGACCCTAAACTACAGATTTATTATAGTACAAATTATTGACCAATAAAATCTCAATCAAGTGAGTTCCCCAATCCATCAACAAAAAAGGCTCTCTCAAACCTCCAAACAAAGTCAAAATCCAAGGTGTGTCGCCGGTCGATCCTCAAAAAAAGAGAAAAGGGAGAAAAACAAGACAAATAATAGTGTAGTGTTCTTTTCTAGAAACACACCTCCTTGTGCTTAAATTCACACATTTATCAGTGTTATCTAAACCCACTTTAACCTTTTTTAGGTGCAAGTGAAATATTTACCAAGTGTAATTACAACACCATCAAGTAAAAAGTGCATGTGCTAGAATGTGAAAAGAGAAGTTGGAAAGGTGTGGATAAGTACCCACATGATTATGGTCCCACTTATTATACTCACAGACTGCCCATGTAAAATCATATATCACAACATTAGCTGCTCTTCATATGGTTCCCTTGGACAACAAAAGTGTGGCATGTGCTAAAAAGCTTTTAAAAATACTTTAATAAAAAAAGTATTGCACTCACAATATTTTCAATTTTAAAATCGCTTTTAAAATCAAAATGGCATTCCTCTAAAGCGAGCTGAAGTCCCTGCAGTGTGTGGTATAGTGTCCGCGGTATCTGTCTCTCTGCTGGTAAGATATATGCAGAGAGCTATGTAGCGTCCCTCACAGTCCACTGCACATGTGCGTGTCACTTCCGCCTACATCACTGCTGACGCGTTTCAACTCACAGGCTTCCTCTTTGAGCGATGACGACCGTTCTCTGTATCCACTCCACAGACTCCTGTTGGGCGCTGACAGTGCGGCTGTAACCCCGTCATAGGTGACTGCTGTAAAGACAAACAGCGCGCCAGTTCCACTAGGCCAGGAGTCGACCAGCGACATACCTTAGATTTTGAGATTTATTATAGACATGCAATATGGTTTGTTTTAGGTACAATGGATAATTCCATTTTATAGTATAAATCATGTACCTGTACTAACATGAGTAGCACATCCATAACAAATGAGTAGAAATAAACAATGCACAAAATAAATCTTAAATAACAAAGGGAATTCCATACAAATATAGACTACATAAAGACTATAATGACAGTAGATTAGGTGGAAGTGTACCTCCATACCTATAGTCAATCCCAGGTTGCCAGGTTTTTTTTTAATTGGAGATTTGTCCAGTGTGATACTGGTAAGGGTTTCATTAACAAGTATCCAGTCTATTTTAGCTTTTAGGCTGGTAAAGTTGGTGGACTTTTCCTGCCAGTATTTAGTTAGAGTTTGTATTGCAGTTGATGAAATCAAGTTGACCAGATGCAATTGGGCCCTGGTAAATCATCATCATTTATCATCATCATTTATTTATATAGCGCTGTCAAGATACGCAGTGCTTTAAATGTGTCTAGTACAGCTCCCAATAAAGCTTCATAAGGGTTTTTCCTCACGTTAACATGTAATACAGAAAATATCACGTTATATACTCAAGACCAAAATCTCATCGCCTGGAGACCACCATATGTGTCCCATTAATTGTCAAATTTTGATATCTTAGCCTGGGTTAAATAACACCTGAAAAGCACTTTATTTCCTGCTTCAATCAATCTTGTGTCAATAGTACAATTTTTCAGGATTAACCAGAGTTTACACCATTGTTCCTCCTCTATACTACTACCCAGTTCATACAGTGGCACAAGAACTGCTGATCTCTGAAGTGTTTTGCACCCGCAGTTCAAAGAGTGACAATGCTTCCATCCACCCATCTAAAGAACCATTATTTGTACAGTTAAAATCCCATATGAAGCAATGTATTTGAGTGGAGAGACACTACCTTTTAAGAAAGATATAGCAGGCATGTCCTGCCCAGTGTCTTTTAAATGTGAAAAGTCTTTGACCTGTCAAGCAGGTTTCCCAAAGATAATATTGTGTCAATATATCTGTATAGCTCAAAACTAATGCACTGTTAAAGTTCTGATTAAGTCCTCTGACATTTTAAGAAAATAAAAACCATTGTGGCTACCATGGGGTTTAGTTATAAATCAGTACCCTTCACAAAGAACTTGTGTCTGAAACATTGGTGCCCCACACACCAATGTACTTTATCAGCATGGTAAGCCTTGGTATCAGCTTGGTTTGCTGTTGTTTTCATTGAGACAGTTTCTTCTGTTTTTACTGTGATATATAATAGGCATTATATTACTAAATGGCTTTTTTGTAACTGTGTATCTTTGAAGCAATATGCTAAATCACATTTTTTTGCATACCTTATATTAGAGTCCTGCACGGGTCCATTTTTTGGGACCCGTACCTGACCCGTACCCGCAACCTGCAATCCGCAACCCAGACCCGCAACCCGCATTCTTACCCGCTTGGACCCGCTACCCGACCCGCAAGTACCTTATCTGCAACACGGACCCGTGACCCACTGACCATCAAGAATCAGGATGTGCTCTCATTGTAAACCGGAAGTGACATCATAGGAAGTAGTCGTGATCACAAAAAAAGAGTAAAGTGCTGTCATTGTAAACTGGAAGTGATGTCATTGGATGTAGACGTGACCAGAAGAAAGGAGTAAATATCGCTATTGAGAAGGCCCGACCTGCGACCCTGCAACCCCGCAGAACCGCTGACCCGCATCTATACCTGCACCTGGAACTTCTATCCGCAACTCGCAAGGTACTGCAGGTTTGTGCGGGTAACCCGTGGTTACCCGACCCGCTGCAGGACTCTACCTTAAATGTCGGTACTAATGTAGCGTGCAGGGAATTTTGCTAGAGACTGTATTCCTGATTGATTCTTTTTAGATAGGAGTCCCTACTCTTGCAAACTAAATTAAATTTACAGATTAAAGTGCCCTCCACTAATTGTTTTTTCCTGTGCTTCCCTATCATAGTCAGCACCAAACAGGCACAATCTGGGAGGATTTCCCACTGATGTGGCTTTAAGGATACTCCTGCTTGTGAGGAGCTTGTGCAAATACATCTGGTTAGGACACAATCTTGGCCACACCTCGACCATGCATGTATCTAAAACCTGCCAAAGTTCTTATTTCTTTTTCCAAAAGCCTGCTCGGGAAAAAAAGAGGTAATTGGAACAGAAACCATGAATACGTTTGTTCAGAAACTCATGCATGGTTTCAGTAAATGATAGCTTGTGCCCAAAGGCTTGAGCAATGATAAATCAGCCCCTAAGTGTAATGCTTAAACACTTAAACAAAATTAAAGCAAAATATAACTTGTAGTCATTTCTTTAAGCTAATTACTACTGCAGATTTCATTTAATTTCTTTCAATGATAGGGTGACTTACTCAAGTAATGGCTTTCTCTGCAGAGTAGCGTGCTTGTTAATTATCAAAATACATTTTAAATTTGAAATAGTTTTAAAGGAAAACTGCAATAATCACATTAAAATTAAAACAAAAACATTGCTGATACTTGCAGACTGTAATTCATCAAACTATTTGTATAGACTCTTATGAAATGTATATTTTATACTGTATTTTCATGTAAATGTTGTTATAAGGCACGAAACGTAAAACACATACAATAATGCAAACAATGCATGTGAATAGTGATGAGCAAAGCGAAGCTATAGCGAAAATTTGCCGCACTGAAATTTGCAGAGAATAAATGCCCATAAGAAAAAACGCACATTGGGGCAAATTTACTTACCTCCAAATTTGCGCCAGCGTTGACTTCGCCGCACTTCAACAGGCGTAGATTCGCCAGATCTGCGCAAATTCACGAAGATCCGAAGTTGCACACAAGTTACCGATTGTTTGTAAAGTTGCGCTATCGATGTTACGATCAGTGGTTCTAAGTTACACTAGTGAAGGCAAATTTGCATACGGTGTGCAGTTAAAGTACAATGGCCGTATATGCAGCAGCAAACTCATTACACTACACAAGGCCAGGGAACCTTAATAGATGTATTCTAATGCCCTACACAGTATAGTTTAGGTGCCATATGTTATCAAATGTAGGGGGGGAAGGAGGGTACCCTAAAAAAAATTTCGATCTTTTTCAGCCTATCACCATATAAAAAGTAAAAGACGCCAGCGTTTTTTTGGGACTTAGAAAATATTTCAACTTTTTTTGAACCATCCCTATCTACTCTATTGCACTTCGCCTGGTCTGAGGTGGTGAAGTAAAGTCTGGCGCAAGAGGTAACGTTCACGTATTAGCGTAGTTACATCCCTTCCCCATAGCGCAACTTCACTTGGCATAAGGGTGCAAAGTAGCGCTAGAGTAGGTCCATTTTGTGGCAAAAATTACGTGACGCTGGCGAATTTTTGCTAGCGTTAGTCACTTTAGTTAGTGCCCTTTAGTAAATTTGCCCCATTGACTTTAATGCATTTGGAAAAAAAAGTCACCATAAGAAAAAACGCTCATTGACTTTAATGCACTTGGATCAAGAAAGTTTTTTGAGTATTATCTTTGTGATCAATGATTACTATATCTGTGAAAACTATATTGGAATAATTGAGAACATTATTTCTTGAATTATGGGGGTGAAAACTCCATTGTGGGTACTAAACAATGCCTCTGAAATGGCACTTTGTCCACTGCATTTGTGTATCTAATTGACCTCCATTTGTCTGTTACCAGGAACAATGAACAAGGAGCCAGATCAACAGGTCAGGTTGCAATTTTCACTGGGAATGTTTAGCTGGATCCTGTTTAACAAAATGGGCATATTTATCATGCTGTGTAAAATGAAATTTGGTGAAAGAAATGTGTAAAAACCTGTGTAAAATAAATGGCCAAGGTGTTTGTAATTTTTCTCCATGAGAATGACAGATTTGACGCCGTTAATTTGCACTGCTTCCTGCGGAAGTCACATAAGAAAAAAGTAAAAACATGTTAGTCTCTTTTGGCATGGCGAAGCATGGTGATGTGTGGTGTATTATCCTGATGTTTTTTACACAGCATAATAAATATGCCCCAATGAGTTTTCTTAACAGTGTGTTACATAATATACATTTAGAGAAATGACAGAAATCATGTTGAATTTACATTTAAAAATAATCAGCACAATCTAAATGCTAGAAAAATATTACTTTGACATTTCATATCAAATGGCAGCAATAATGGAAATGTAACCTGGCGAGTTATTAAAGAACAGATGACAAGAATGACAGCAAAAGGATGTAGAAAAATGCTCCCTTGTGAGCGGAGCACATTAAATGACAAGGGTTGGTTGTAGCTCACCCTTGCCACAACCTTAAACTTTCAGAAAATGCAAACATCCCTTCTGGAAAACAAATTGAGAAACAAGGAAAAAATAACAACTTCTATGATAAAGCAAATGGCAGACTCAAAAGATCAGAGAAGCATGAAATTAAGTGGATTTGTGTGTTTGTGTGTTTTCCCACAGAGTACTGAGAATAATACATTACTCAAGCATGTACATGGAACTAAGTTTCCCAATTAATGTGTGCTCATCATAAAATTAACTTTTAGTATGATGAACATATGCTAGAAAGCTGTAGACAGTGATGAGTAAAGTTTTTTGGCAGGAATTAATTCACAGAAAAATTCCACACAAATTTTCATCTGGAAATATGTGCGAGAAGAAAGAGTGGACAAAAATGCAATAAGAAATTGCCCATTGACTTTTAACAATTTTTGTGCAAAAAATGCCCATTGACTTTTATGCAATTTGCATAAATTTTTTTTGAAGAGCACCCATTTTGCAAATCATCAATCACATTTTTCCACAGTGGAAATTTTTGGTAAAGTGAAATGGGACAGATTCGCTCATCACTAGTAGACAATAACCATGTGTTATTTGTATATATTTGTCATTTTCAAATGGATCTATTCTTGATCTGCCCATAACACTTAATTTAAAATGTTCGGTAGCTATGATCTGCAACACCTGGCAACCAGTATGCAGATTCATTCAAAGCATGTCATTATTTTACTTTTATAATACATACCTTGTCCTATTTATATTCCTATGTTCCATTGAAACCTTTTCCTCATTGTCAGTTGGGACAGTGGGCTCAAATTGTCAGTTGGGACAGTAGGACTCAAATTAATGTTTCAAATCAGACACCTTCAGAAGAAAATACAAAGACCAGTGGAAAATTGTTTTAGTACTATTGTGTACAATACACTGACATTTAGGGGGTTACTTACTGTATCAAAATCCAAATTTTTCAGATTTTTTAGAAATAGAAAAAGTCCGTCCAAACAGAATCCACGATTTGACTTTATTTATCAATAAAAAAACTATAAAAAATTGGATCGAGAATAAACTTTGACCTTTTTGAGTTTGACAGCTGTAAACCACAAAAATTCGAATCAAACCCCAAAAACATTTTGTGAGGGTTAAAACATCTTCAAATGGTTAAGGGGACATCTGCCATTGACTTTTACATGATTTGCGTATAATTCGATTCAGTCATTTCTCCCTCTTTTCCATCAAATATTACACAACACAACTTATTGGGTGAAAAGGCCGCAGCTTAGTTTATTATACAAAAACAGCTTAACTTATTATAACATTACTCAATACAATATATCACATAATTATGACAGATACATAACATGGTAACATATGTTTTAAACACGCACACTAGCCGCTTAAGGCTGCATTAACAATGAACCAATATTACCAACACTTTTCCAGATCACAACACAATCTCCATCCTAAGGCTAAGCTTCCGTCACTTACTTCCTTGCCTATGGTGAACCCCTTTTCCCAAGCCTAGCCCCATGCCTATCCAACCCCAAACTCACCTTGACAGCACTGCCCCCTTTTTGATTACCCATTATGGCAACCCCACTACGCCAAAAGCTGCGACTATCGGCAACCCCCCCCCTTAGAGAAACAGGGCGGGCGGGAGGGAACACTGATTTCCCAATGCTTCCCAGGTAGGAATGACTTCCCACACTTTCTGCTCCTATTTAAAACCTAAGCCCTTCCCCTTTTCCTGTCCTTTAATCCTAGACACTACAACTCCCACAATCCCTTGCCTTCCCTTTACACACTTCCTAACTCCCTCACTCTTCCTCAATCATGCCCTTATCCGCTCTATCTGTCCCAGAATCGCTACATAAGGGTTCTTGAATTTGGCAGGTTTTATTTGGCATATTTTCAGATTCGGAAGTGCAACAGATTAATCGCAAAAAAACACAGTTTTTTTACAGCTGCTTTTCAGGGTCAAAATGGACGCCAAACCTTAATAAATAACCCCTTTAATTTTATGGAGTGTATCTCTTCACATCACATTCCTTTTTAATTTATATAACAATTCCCTGAATATGTTTCCCTGCAGAGTTACAGGATCCTAGGTGCTACTTTTTTTTTTTTTAAAGCAAACTCATTTTATCTTCTGTTTTTTGCTTATTATCATTACACCAGCATTCTCAGGAATGGATTTACACATTTTTAGAACTTTGATACTTGACTGCATGTGCTATATGATTCTATGTATAGAAGTGCAGTATAGGAATTATGCGTTACTTCATTCATTAAATATAGTGATGGGCGAATTTATTCGCCAGGTGCGAATTTGCGGCAAATTTGTGCGATTTGACGGCGGCAAATAAATTCGCAAAACGGCCACCAAAAAAACAGATGCCGCAGTCAAAAAAGGGATGCCGGGGTCAAAAACGGACGCTGGCATCAAAAACTAGACGCTGGTGTCACAAATTTCTGTGAAACGGCACAAATTCGCCCATCACTAATTAAATACAGTGTAATACAGACAGAAATGTGTTTGGAAAAGGATATTTTATCTGCAACATTTTAGCTTAGCAGTGTTCTTGCATAATTTACATTTCTACATCTGTACTTTAACAAAGGCAAGTAAGCATCACTATACAAAGAGAGAGATGGACACGAACAGAATACCGACTATAGCTATACTCCATTTATACATGGCAGAGAAGGTGTCAAGTCTTTCTGTGGAATAAGGAAAACAGGACCACATTATTATTATTTTTTTAAAAGGCTGAATGTACTAAATGTAATGAATGTACTGACCTTTATTCTGAAACTACTCAATGTTCCCCCTTCTCTCTGTCTTCAGTAATATTGTGTAGTTCTTGTAATTAAAACATCTTTGCTTATTAACCCATTTTATCTTGGAGCCTGCCATTGCTCACCATATTCCATGCTAGATAATCTTGAGATATTTCAAATTACTGTTTTTGCATTCATCCATAGTTTCAGAAATATCTAGGACAAGAAATAAGTGCTCACTTCAGAAAAGTAATTTACCAGTGCTCTAGATGTACAGTATATGTAAGAGCACTAAGGGGGTGCAAACAGGTTGGATTTGTGCTATGCCACAGGGCAACACAAATTAAAGGCTGCATGCCATGTGTAGACCAGACCCAGTTCTACTGTGTAAAAATGTAACTGCAATTACATGTTTGTTTTGTCGGTTATATATTGTACAGTGGTGCAAATAAAATAAAGGCTGCATGCCGCCAAGTCATGCCTGAAGTTCTCTTACATCTTGAACACTGGAGACTGGGCAGATGGCAGGTATTATTGGCACTCACTAAAAATTTGGCACCGGATGGAAAAGCATGCACGTTAGGTGGCGAGATGCCTATATGCCTCCCCTACGCCACTACTTTTGGATACAACACTGTATTCATGGGGAAAGCAAAGGTCCTTGCTCTCTATTCTGGAGTGCAAAAGGCGCTCACAAGGGTCAAAATGCAAGGTGTGAAAAGCATGACTGCCTGAACCTGTTTTTTGCTCTTTGCATGCTGCTCCACCAATTGTCATTGTAAATGAATACACCTGCCCTTTAGTTCATCTTACAGTAAATCCAGCACCCCACCACTTTTGACCTTTGACTGCCTATCATTTATGCAAGGGTTAGTTTTGGGATGTGAAAGGCTCATTCAACTTTACATTGCTCTATTTTTCCCCTAAACCATACCAACTTTAATTAATGCCAGTATTACGATGTAGAGGATGAGGCTGTCTGAATTTACAGTCTACAAGTAAACCTCTGTATCCATACTAAAATAAAACACAATGCAAACTTTGCCAATAATAAATGACCAACTGAATCTGCAATGAGTAATGCAAGTCATTTACATTTTGCACAAAGGAATCAAAATCAAAGAGATGAGTTGATCAGTATGCAGTAAACATTCTCCATTAAGATATGTTTCATACACCAAAAAATGCTCACTGACATTTTAAAACTAGTTTGGACATTTATCCTTTTGTTCAGTAGCTGCAAAAACACCAGAATCCTATTCCTACACCTTTCTCTCAGTTGGCAATTTATCTAAATAAAAAATAGTACATTGGAACACAAAATGAGCAGAATTTTTATTCTAAGGAAAAAAGTAGCAGACACTGATGGATCCCATGGACAGGCGATGTAAAGAAATTGCAGACTTTATTACAGGTAAATAATAAGGGACCCATTTACTTAGCTCGAGTGAAGGAATGAATAAAAAAAAAAACTTTGAATTTTGAATTTTTTTTGGCTTCTTCGACCATCGAATGGGCTACTTCAACCTTCGATTCGAACGGTTCAAACTAAAAATCGTTCGACTATTCGACCATTCGATAGTCGAAGTACTGTCTCTTTAAGAAAAACTTCGACCCCCTAGTTCGCCACCTAATAGCTACCGAAGTCAATGTTAGCCTATGGGGAAGGTCCCCATAGGCTTCCTAAGCATTTTTTGGTCGAAGAAAAATCGTTCGATTTGAAGGATTTAATCATTCGATCGAATGAATAGCGCTAAATCCTTCGACTTTGATATTCGAAGTCGAAGGATTTAACTTTGACAGTCGAATGTCGAGGGTTAATTAACCCTCAATATTCGACCTTAAGTAAATTTGCCCCTAAATGTACACAAATATTTTTATTCTAAACTGTAACGATCTGTTACCTGGGATCCCGGAGGAGGACAGCTGGTCCTATGCAGACAGATGGCAACTGGAATTCCTCTACGGCTCCGGTCTTCACCGACGCCCTTTTGGGGCCCCGGACTTTCTGCGGTGGAGTCAGCAAAGGAGCCAAGCGTGTTAGCCAAAAGCGAAGTATCCAGGGATCAGGCAAAGGCGTAATCAATTACAGGCAGTGGTCGGTTTCAGGAAGCAGAGAAGCGAAGTACCAAGGGATAAGGCAAAAGCGTCGTCAAGTTCAAGCAGTGGTCGGTCCAGGCAGCGAAGGTACAAGGTTGAATAAACAGGCCAAGGGTCGAATAAACAGGAAAGCAGGCAAACGGGGCTTGAGCAGGAACTGTGGAAACAGAAGCCAGCTTGGGCAATGTGAGGAGGAAGAGGAAGGTATTTAAGGGGACAGGAACCAATCAGGAGCAGGCTGAGGAAGACAGACAGATCAGGGACCAATAGGAAGCCAGGCGCCCAATTTAGAGGTCATAGCTCCTCAGTGTTTTGGTGGGAGCATCCATTTTGGTGTGCACCAGTGTTTATGCGCCGGCGCCTAAGTTGACGCGCTCCAGCGTTTATGCGCTGGCGCTCTGCTGGTGTTACAGTACCCCCCCCCCTTCAGGAGACCCCTCCGGGGGCTCCCAGGGCTTGTCGGGAAACCTCCTATGGAAGGTCCTCAATAATCTGGGGGCATGGGTATTGGCAGCACTCACCCACGATCTCTCCTCAGGACCAAAGCCTCTCCAGTGGACCAGGTACTGGACTCCTCTTCTGGACCTACGAGAGTCAATAATATCTTGTACCTCAAATTCCTGATGGCCATTCACGAAAACAGGAGGAGGAGGTGATTCCAGAGAAGAAAATGCATTCTGGACAACAGGTTTGAGCAATGAAACGTGGAAAGAGCTGGAAATGTTCATGTTGGGAGGAAGGTCCAACCTCACAGACACCGGATTAATGATTTCCTTTACTTTAAAAGGACCGATGAATCGGGGACCCAGCTTAGGACAGGACTGCTTGAGCTTGATATTCCTAGAAGAGAGCCAGACAGAGTCCCCTACCTTGAACCCGGGAGCAGGGCGACGATGTTTATCGGCAGTCACCTTCTGGCGCGAAGAAGCCTTGGCAAGGGCGGAATGAGCATCTGTCCAGATCTTCTGAAAGTTCCGAAACAAGGAGTCAGCTGCAGGAACGTCCACTTTGACAGCAGTTGGAGGAAGAGCTGAGGGAGAGAGACCATAGACACAGAAAAAGGGAGAGCAGTTTAAAGAGCTATGTTTGAGATTATTATGTGCAAACTGAGCGAGAGTGGAGGCTGTGGGCAACTTCTTGAGGGGAACAAAGTGTGCCATCTTCGAGAATCTATCCACGACGACCCAAATGGTAGTCATCCCCGAAGATTTGGGTAAATCCACCACAAAGTCCATTGCAATGTCCACCCAGGGTTGGGAGGGAGTGGGTAAAGGTTGAAGAAGGCCACAAGGAAGGGAACGAGGAGTCTTCTGTTGAGCACAGGTGACACAGGAAGACACAAACAAAGAGACATCTTGTTTCAAGGAGGGCCACCAAAAGTACCTGGATAACAAATCAATGGTCTTGTTGACACCAGGATGCCCAGCCAACTTGGAGGAATGAGCCCAGGACAGGACTTGAGGGACAGAGTAGGCAGGCACAAAGGTCTTCCCAGGAGGACATTCTGGAGGTGAGACAGAAACAGGAGCCACAATGAATTCAGGAGGGATAATTGGAGTAGGAGAGAGAACAGGGGCTTCATCCGACGAAAATGATCTGGACAGGGCATCAGCCTTGGAGTTTTTTGAACCAGGGCGAAAAGAAATTATGAAATTAAATCTGGAGAAAAAGAGAGCCCAACCGTGCTTGGCGGGGATTCAGTCTCTTGGCAGAAGAGATGTATTCAAGATTTTTATGATCCGTAAGAATGGTGATAGGTTCAGCCGAACCCTCCAGTAAATGACGCCATTCCTCTAGGGCCAATTTAACTGCCAAAAGTTCTCTGTTGCCCACGTCATAGTTTCTCTCAGCAGAGGAAAATTTCCGTGAAAAGAAGGCACAGGGATGTAACGGGCCATGAAAGTCAGACCGTTGTGAGAGGATGGCCCCAACTCCGGAATCAGAAGCATCCACCTCCAAAACAAAAAGACGAGAAACATCTGGATGAATCAAAACAGGAGCAGAAGAAAAGGCTTGTTTCAGGTCATCAAAAGCTCTCTGTGCTTCAGGGGTCCAGACAAACCTTGTACCCTTCCTAGTAAGGGCAGTGATGGGAAGGACGATGCCGGAAAAATTTCTAATGAACTTCCTATAGAAGTTTGCGAAGCCCAGGAACCGTTGGACTGCTTTCAGATTAGAAGGAGGGACCCATTTGTGGACCGCAGAGACTTTTGCTGGATCCATCTCAAAACCAGAGGCAGAAATGATGTAACCAAGAAAGGAAATCTTGGGCTGATGAAATTCGCATTTGTCAATCTTGGCAAACAAATTATTCTCTCTGAGGCGTTGAAGGACCTGTCTCAGATGAGAAACATGAAGAGATTCACAAGGGGAGAAAATAAAAATGTCATCCAGATAGATGACAACAAAGGAGTAGAGGAGGTCTCGGAAAATATCGTTCATGAAGTCTTGAAAGACAGCGGGGGCGTTGCAGAGGCCGAAAGGCATGACCAGGTACTCATAATGGCTGTCTCGTGTGTTGAAGGCTGTCTTCCACTCATCTCCTTGCCTTATACGGATAAGATTGTAGGCTCCCCTGAGGTCTAACTTAGAAAAAATTTTGGCGCCCTTGAGCTTATCAAAAAGTTCAGGAATGAGAGGGAGAGGATATCTGTTTTTGATAGTTATCTTGTTGAGACCACGATAATCAATGCATGGCCGAAGACCCCCATCCTTCTTCTGAACGAAGAAAAATCCGGCACCAGCAGGTGAATTAGACTTCCTGATGAACCCCCTAGATAAATTGTCCTGGATGTAGTCCTTCATAGCCTGAGTTTCAGGTATGAATAAAGGGTAAGTTCTTCCCCTAGGAGGGACGGTTCCAGGGATCAGGTCAATGGGACAGTCATAGGGTCTATGGGGGGGGGAAGGACTTCAGCTCTTTTCTTCTCAAAGACATCAGAAAAGTCTCTATAACAGGCAGGAAGAGACTCGAGGGTGGATAACGAACAAACGGAGACTGGAGAAGAAGAAGAAGAGAGCAAACAATTGGAAGAACAGCAGGAATTCCAAGCAGACAGTTCTCCAGCAGACCAGTCAATAGCAGGGTTATGCAGTTGCAGCCAAGGCAACCCTAGGATGACCGGAGTGGAAGGGCAGGAGATGGCCAAAAACGAAATCTTCTCTTTATGGAAAGAACCAACTTGCAAGTGCAGGGGGGAAGTGGAGTGAGTAATCAGTCCAGGAGAGACGGGATGTCCATCAATTGCTTGAGCCGCCAGAGGCACTTGAAGAGGAACAAGGGGCAAGGAAGAGGCTCGGGCAAAAGAGAGGTCAATGAAGTTCCCAGCAGCACCGGAGTCGATGAAAGCCTGGCAAGGAATGGTTTTGGAGGAGTGCTTAATAAGACAGGGAACCAATAGGCGAGAGTAGTTTCTTTGGTGGAGAAGAAGCGGCAGTGCCCAGGACGGTCTCCACCGGCCGACCTAGGCTTTGGAGTTTCCCTGCGGCCGAGGTTGAGACTTGTTAGGACAAGTTTTGACAAAATGACCCTTTAGGCCACAGTAAAGGCACAGACCTGCCGTACGACGACGAGACCTCTCCTCGGGGGTAAGTCTAGTAGCCCCCAGCTGCATGGGTTCCTCCGGCACAGGAAGAGAATTAGCTGGAGAAGGAATGTTGGAGTCGAGGAGCAGTCTGTGAGCACATGATTTGGCCGAAAGCCTCTCCTTCAGTCGAACATCAATTCGGATGACCAAAGAGACCAGGTCTTCAAACTGCGGAGGAAGATCTCGGGCAGCCAACTCGTCTTTTAGGGACTCATTGAGACCGTTCCAAAAAGCTGCCACAAGGGCCTCGTTATTCCAGGATACCTCCGCGGCAATGGTACGGAAATCGATGGCGTACTCGGCTGCAGAGAGTGACCCCTGGGAGATCTTTAAGAGACGAGTCGAGGCATTCTCCTTCCTGCCAGGCGCATCAAAAATCTCACGGAAAGTGGACAGGAAGGCCGTGGAGTTGTGAACCAGAGGATCGTCCTGTTCCCAGAGAGGGGAAGCCCAGGCCAGGGCCTTTCCATAAAGCAAAGTCAAGACATAGGCCACTTTGGACTTTTCATTAGGAAACTGTGAAAGCTCGAAGTGGATCTTGCACTGGTTCAAAAAACCTCGACAGGTCTCGGGGTCCCCGGAGTAACGAAGGGGTGCAGAAATCTCGGGTCTCCAGCAAAAACTCTCCCCACTGGGTAAATGAGCCGAGACCAGAACTGGAGCAGGCGGTGCCACAGAAACAGGAGGCAATGGGGTCTGGGAGGCCTGCAGGACATCTAGGCGACTGGACAGATGTTGAATACTGAGCGAGATGCAACTGCTGGGTCTCAGAATCCTCAAGACGCTTCATGAGAGCCTCCAAAACAGTCTCCAGAGAGGAAGGTCGACCAGCGGCTTGGGAGGGATCCATTTAAAATGGCCCAAGCTAACTGTAACGATCTGTTACCTGGGATCCCGGAGGAGGACAGCTGGTCCTATGCAGACAGATGGCAACTGGAATTCCTCTACGGCTCCGGTCTTCACCGACGCCCTTTTGGGGCCCCGGACTTTCTGCGGCGGAGTCAGCAAAGGAGCCAAGCGTGTTAGCCAAAAGCGAAGTATCCAGGGATCAGGCAAAGGCGTAGTCAATTACAGGCAGTGGTCGGTTTCAGGAAGCAGAGAAGCGAAGTACCAAAGGATAAGGCAAAAACGTTGTCAAGTTCAAGCAGTGGTCGGTCCAGGCAGCGAAGGTACAAGGTTGAATAAACAGGCCAAGGGTCGAATAAACAGGAAAGCAGGCAAACGGGGCTTGAGCAGGAACTGTGGAAACAGAAGCCAGCTTGGGCAATGTGAGGAGGAAGAGGAAGGTATTTAAGGGGACAGGAACCAATCAGGAGCAGGCTGAGGAAGACAGACAGATCAGGGACCAATAGGAAGCCAGGCGCCCAATTTAGAGGTCATAGCTCCTCAGTGTTTTGGTGGGAGCATCCATTTTGGTGTGCACCAGTGTTTATGCGCCGGCGCCTAAGTTGACGTGCTCCAGCGTTTATGCGCTGGCGCTCTGCTGGTGTTACATAAACACAGTGTTTTTATGTAATCATTTTCTATAGTAATATGTGTTGGGCTATAAATAGCAGCATACTTTAACATATTATGAAGGGTTAAGGTTTGCCACAATCTGTAGGCCGGAAAATCCGGGTTGTACCCTGAAAGCAATTTTGCTTGATAAAACTTTAACATAAACTTTTTCCAGCACAAAATAATTTTTCATTATGATTCCAACCTGATCTGTGTAAATGTGGCCCCATGCTCTCTGTTCTTGCACCTGGGTTAGAATTTAAACTATATTATAGAACAGTAAAAACCATAAACCTTAAATATTCAAATTTTGAAATCTCAATGTGTTTTTCTGTAAAGGGGGGGTTGATATCCGTCTTTAATAAAGAAGCACTTTTTTCCTGTATAAAAAGGACATTGCCTCTTCTAACTTTTATTTGGCCATAGAACACTTCAGGAAATCTTTTTGTGTAATCTTACACAACATGTGATACATTATGTTTGTATATTGTATAGATAAACTCTCTTTCTCAACACTTTTCATATTAACCCCATAAACCTTTTAGAAACAATCAAGACCTTTACCCCGCTATTTATACATGACATTTTGGACAGCTAATAAATAAATGCATTTTTTTCACAAAATGAGTGCTGATCCTACTATATTCCTGTAATATAATATTCTTTTGACCAATCACCCAGGATTATAGGGGACATTTATAAAGAGAATGCGGTGTGCTTTCTGCATTGTGTACATTGCCACAGGCCTGTGTCATCCATTTTGGAGTGCATCGAACTGCTGCCAATGCATAGACTACATTGACGGGAGGTACGTATGCATCCCCCTACCCATTCCAAAGGTGCATGTTATTTTGTTGCACATGTAAGGGAGTTGCGGAAGGTGCAGCCCTGCATGGGGCCTGTCCTTATCACTTGATCTTAGTAATGTGGTAAGGGTTTGACTGCACCTGCTGACGCTGCCCTCATTGTGGAGGATTTTTAATCTGGTATGAGATGCAGAGTGCATCTTATGCTTGGATAAGTGTTCCTTAGTTGAGCACTAAGGGGTACACTTTTCCATATCAGGAGATTTATTGAGTGTAAAAACCATAAAAACCTCTAAATTTGCCAAGTAAATGTTTTCCTATAGAATCAGTAACAGCTGCCTTGATCTTATTGGACCTAGCAGTTGTTTTATAAAATCCGAAAATTTCTCATTATTTTCTTAAAACCCCTTTGACCAGCACCCATCCAAATATGTATCATATTTATCAATAAATTAAATCTGGGAAAAGACTCAATAAAATCTTGAAAAAAAACTGAATTGTACAATTTTGTTTGATGTCTGAATTATTGCCTGAAAACCATAAATTATTTAGTTTATTGTACGAAACCCAGATCATGACCTCTTCCAATGGAACATTTGCCATTGACTTCTACTTGACCTCTGCAGGTTTGAGATGGATTCTTTTTTTTATTTGGACTTTTAGCAGTCTCTAGGTTTAATAAATCATGAAAAAAAGTTTTTTTCTACCAAAAATTGTACTTTCCCTTTAAAACTCAGACCAGAAAAAAAATCGGACTTAAGTAAACCCCTTAGAGTTTTGTTGTGATTTCCTAAAAGCACTAAAATGAGAATGCTGCTAAATAAGCCTTCACATCACTGATTTGGGAAGGAGGGCAGCATGTTAAGAAATTTGTAAAATGGTTACACAAATTATACTATTTAAACTGCAAAATTGTGATTGTCCTCGCCAAAAATCAGCTGTTTTTTAAATTGTGCTGAATTAAAGCATTTCGGTATGAATGAATTTAATATTGATGAGGCCATTTATTTAGAATTTCCCTATGGAGATATCTTCAACAGCTATATTAATTATTTCAAGTG